>JALJVW010000898.1:2527500-3088971 GCA_024865655.1 Emberiza elegans
AGGCTTCCTTCACAGCATGAAGCTCTCTTGCAGCACTGGGATGCAGTTATTAACTCTGCTGGGTGGAGTAAAGTGCTCACACTGAGCATCCAGCTCTCCTGAGACAGAACAAAAGACCTTGCTTTTCATTACAGACCTCAGCAGGGTTAATCACTGGCGCTGCAGGGTTCTGAGCTGCACTCCGTGCCTGATAGCAGCCACCAAGGGCTTTCCTGGAATACTGCTGCATATGCAAGAGACACTTCACCTTCATTCTGCGTGGAGACCAAGGACAAAAGTGTGACATCAGCAGAAGCTGATTTGGCTCAAGTTCGTGCTTTTGATCTCTCTTTTCCTGGCTGTCCCTCATTTTGCTTAGATGATCCAAGGAAAAGAACCAGAGGTACAATGCAAGAGCCCTGCACTGCCATGGTGACCTTGCAGCTTTGCCTACACAGCCAAGAACAGGCAGATCTGAATTTGCTGTCTGTGTGCCACTTGGAGCCATAGAGCCAGAGAATCTCCTGTCTTGGAAGGGACCCACAAGGGTCATTGAGTCCAATCCCCCTCTGTGCACAGGGCAACCCAGGAACCCCACCATGTGCCTGAAAACATTGTCTCCTCTACTCATGCTCACAGCTGGACAGCTGTGAGTTAATCTCAGTTATGTCAGGGCTAGTTTGGAGCCAGGCCCAGGAAAATAAATTCAGAGGGAATAAAATTGCCAGGCTGGCTATAAACAGTAGGTTCAATTCTCCTTGCGACCCCTGCGCAGGCCACCTGGAGGAGCTCAGCTCTGTGTGCAGCTCTCCATGTGGACCTAACTTGGATAAATGACATCTGGGTGTAAAAGCTTAGTCTGGATCATGAAGGTGCTTATGAATTCAGGAAGGTGAGTTCTCTGTGAAGTTTTATGGGTGCTGAAGCCCATAAAAAGGAAAATGGGGGAACATCCCAATGGGGGAGGCACTGCTGGGGCAGCAGAATTTATGCAGCACATAATGGGAATTTTCAGAACCAAATGGGAATTTTCAGAACCAAAACAAGGTGCACAAATATATACATTTTAAAACATGTCATATACCCAAGCACACCCTTACCCTGCCTCTTTTTGGCTTAAATCTATATATTTTTTTTAGTCCAGACTTCGTCTATCAAAATAATCAAAGCTCAACACTAACACTTAGACTACCCAAAAGCATCATGAGTGCCACCTTTTCTCAGAGTGACCGTGGTTTTCATGGTTCAGGAAGCTGTGTTAAAAACTGTCTGTGTGTCACCTGCTGTTCAAGAGCCACTGTGCTCATGGCATTCATGATCAATGGAGTGAAGAGATGGTGGCAGCCCTGAGATGCAATGGAGGTGGCAATCTGTGGAGACAGGAAAAGCACTGACCTCTAGAGCTCTGATAATGTTTGAGAGATGGCTTTTCAAAGTTACTAGAATGCCCTAGAGCTAATTCTGATGAGTTTGATATTAAGAAGTTTCTGAGTGATGAAAAATGCCATCAAGAACAAAATGAAAACAGGCTGACCACCCCAGGAATGATGAGAGGAATATTTTAGACAAAGATTAGAAGCAATTTGGATGGCAACCTTTTTTGAGTTTTATAAAAGACTAAATAGCTAAGAACAGTGATGAAAATTTATTTTAAATAATTTTAAATTAATGGAAGGGAGTAAGGGAAATTTTTTTCATCTTGAAAGTATTGTCACTGTGATGGACAGTGCTATTTTACCCAAATAATTGTCCTAGATGGAAAGTATAGGGCTGTTTCCTTTGTGTGTGATGGACCTTTTAGCCCTACTTCCATGTCTTCCCAAGGTCTAAAAAGCCCAACAAGGTGAGCAGCTCTGATTCAATTAGGTGGAAGCAGTAAAAGTAAATAACTGCAGCAACCTTTCCAAACAATGAAGTTGTAAGAGATTGTAAGTCTGGATTTTTATGCCTTTCTTAATGTTCTCAAGCTGTTCACAAGCCTGATAATGCAGGTTTTAATTTGAAGATGTGCGCTGAGGATGTCTCTCAGTTGCCTCTCATGCTTACACACATGCTATTCAGCCATTAAAATAAAAGTATCAAATTCCAAAATGCAATCCAGAATCCAGTAGAAAGTATTTATGAATCAAAATTATTTCTGACTAAGCTCATTCCATAGCATGAGAGTGTTAAAAAAAACTTGGAAAGACCACTTACACAAAATTGATAAGGAATGAAAAGAATCTCATGGGACTTACCATTTCATCAAGGGACCACACTTGTAAGAGTTTTTGGGAAATGATTGGTCTTTTGGGAGTGTTCAGCACTTCAGGCACATAGTGCCACCTCATTAAATTTTCCAAAATAGCAAGGAGAGTTTGCTCTCTGGTGTCAGGACCGGATGCAGTTCTGGCTGATGACACTGGGGACCTATAGAGCCAGATGGCTGATGTCTTGTTAGGGAACCCTGGGAATTCCTGCAGTGTGTTTTGGGATGGGAGAGCCAGGGATGGCTGGGATCCCTTCACTTCCTAATCCTGCTAATGTCATACACAGCAGGGTGCTAAATTGCTTCCATGACCTGTCTGAAATCTGAAGTGATTGAGACAATTTTGAAATTTAAGTGACACTCAAAAACCTCAGGCTATGTTATTCTGAACTTGCTGGAAAAGCCTCACTTTGTGCCCCACCTTTCCTCTGTTTCTTATTCCCCTCCTCTTTATAGTTGTAGTGGGCTTTTCAATTAGATTTCCAGGGTGGACATGCTGTCCAGAGAGCTCTGTGGATGGGGTGCTGTGTGCTCCTATCTTTGATGAGTTAAGTTAGTTAAGCTAGACAAAAAAAAAAATCCCAAACAAATATACAAGTGACCTTTTTTTTTTCCTTTGTAATCCATAAAACTCTCTGAGTAACTCACCCAGAAAAGCAGTGACAGCCTCAAAACAAAATCACAGCTTGTGATGAAGAGAGTGAAGATGAAGGGAAGAAGGGAATCAGAGCAAATGAGTTGTCCTTGCAACAGAACACTGATTGCTTCTCCAGGCTGTGGCACTGACAAAGGCCATTGATCACACTCTGCATACAGATGCAGTTTATGGCATCTCTTGGATGCATTTTCTGCAGACTTGGAGCCTTTCCTTATAATGCAGGTGATGAGCCATTGAGAGCACGCTGCGCTGTGGCCCAGATGCTGTCAGTGTGCTGCTCTGACAGGAATTCTCCAAGGCAATCTGCTCCTGTCACACTGCCAGAGCGACAGTGGGACAGGGATCTGCTCAGTGTGTGCATCAGGAGCCAGTGCCTGCAAAAACTTTCTGCTGACTTCAGTGAGCTCCAGAGCAGGATCTGAGCTGACCCCCACGCCAGGGGGATGAGTTTTCCTCTCCAGACACAAAGGAAATGATGCTTTCACAGGGTTACATTGTCACCGCCTTTCTCTTCACAGAGAAAAGCAAGGCACAATTCTTCCCAAGAATATTTCTGGGTTTCACATTCTCTGAACCTCAGAGAAAGGAAAAACAATTATTATCATTTGCTGTGCCTGTGTTTGTGCCAAAGTAGAATGCAATATGGAGATTGTTTACCCACAGTGATGGTGTTTTGTTTCCTTGGCCTATCAGGGCCAAGTGTGAGTGTTGGGACTGTTGGGTGACAGTCACGAGAGGAGGGCAGTTGAGTGCTTGGCAGATTCAGTTTAAATATAAAGTAATATAGTAATATAATATAGAATAATATAGTATAATAAAGTACATAATTAAAAATTAAAATACAGTATAATAAATAAATTAATTAGCCTTCTGATAAGATGGAGTCCTCTTCATCATTCTCTCCCCTTCGTCAGGCCTTTCCCTGCAAATTCTACATTACATGGTTGAGCCCCCCTTGTCTTTACCCAAACCCAGCTCACCCCCACAGAAAGGTGGCAGACTTGTTACTTACACTGGGAGTAAGTGGTCCCGGTGCCACTGACACTGAACCTGTTGAGGTGGAGTCTGTGAGTGACCACGTTCTTCTGGGGCTGGAAAAGGATGATGTGCACTTTGGGTGCAAACAGGCAGCCCAGCACAACAAAGCCACTGAGACTCACAGAGATGCACATGGTGGTGGTTTGCACCTAGGAGAGAATGGGCACAAAGCACTGGGTTTCAGTATGGAGAGCTCTGAAATGCCAAATATTAGAAACATTACTACATAGCAGCACAAACCACAGTCCTGGATGTTTGTAATTGTGCAGGCTGGTGTGAGCCTCTGTTACGTCCTCATCATCCACAATCCCAGTATCATGGGAATGAGATGCTGATGCTGGTGGTGCCCTGTGTCTCTGCATGTCAAGAATTTAATGCCATTGATTGTGTTCTCCCTTGCTTTAGTACAGAAAGGAAAGATCTGCTCTCTTTCTCTCCTATCCCTGATCCCTAACTTGATGAGAGAACCCTGTGTAGTGCTTGTCATGCAATACCTGAGCAATGTTGGCTGCAGTGGGAACCAGCTCACACGGAGTGTACATCATGTGGGTTTACATCAATTGTCTCATGCAAAGCATCTATCTGAAAACCAGTTTAGTCTCTAGCTCCAGTCCTAATCAGAGAACTTGAGTAAGCCCTTGCAGAAATATAGGTGTGATTTGGAGCAAAGATAATATCTGGTGACTGTTTTCAGACTGGGTCTGAAAGGTGTCCTGATTTTGAGACATCACTTTTTGGGCTCAGAATGAATTGTTTGTAAAGCTGCAGGATTTTAGAATAGTTACCTTGGGGCATTTGTTAATGTAGCTTTGCTGGCACTGTCTATCCTTATCCTTTTTATTCAATAGTATAACTAGCTGCCAGTTTACTGCCTCATTTTCAGTTTATATTCTTTTCTTCCAAGCAGATTCCTTAATTAAGATGTTGAATTAAACTGCTTTAAACTCTATTGCTTAATTTGAATGATTATACATCTATGGCTCATTTTTCCTTAGTTATACTCCTGCAGTTCTTTGAGATTAGCCTTCTTCCATGGGAATGCTTCTCATATCTCCTTGTCAGAAATAATTGATGCAAATTGGAAAACAGAGTAGGGAATGGACATTGTTGCTTTATATATATACTGAGCACAACTGGTGTTTTGTCGTCAATGAGGATAATTAATGTGGTCATTTAATAATTGCTCTTTGCACATTGAGGATGTTGCAAGCACCATGGAGTGTGTTCAGCTTTCAGAGGGTGAGTGAACATGGAAGATCCAACAGAGCCTGCATGATAAAGGGATGCCTTAGCTTCACATTTTCCTTCACCTCTCTGCATTTTGTCCACAGAGCTATGCTGTCAGGTCAGGTGTGTGTTGAACTGGTGCTGTATGGGTATGGCAAGAAAGGAGTTTTCTTATAAAACAAGAGTAAATGAAGCTACCTTTATTTTCCTTAGTTTCAAGTTAGGTTTTTTCCACTATCAAAGCCCTCTTCCCCCACCCTGCTTTTCCTAGTGTTTGTGCTGCCTGGAGCAGCTCAGCTGTGCTGGCATAATTATACACTCAATCAATTAAATGATTTGGGTTAAAAATAGCTCCATCCCAGAGGGTTCCTTTTAATCCAGGTCACTCTGGTGGTTCAGTGTGTAACCCAGCCTTACAGACTGGGCTGGTGTGCTGGCAGAGTGGAGGGAATCCCACTAGGCCATGAGTTATGCTAAGGCACATGGAGAACAGGGAGGGGTTTTGGGACAGGCAGCACAGCTCCACCAAGGGCTACAGATGCCATTTATCTGGAATTCTGTAAAGCCTTTGATAGGTGCCCCCCAGCACCATATTCTCTAAACTGGACCGATATGGATTTGATGTTAGGTGAATAAGATATTGGTTGGATGGTCACATCCAGAGGACAATGGCTTGGAGTCCTGGTGGGCATCAGTGACAAGTGGTGGCCTTCAGGTGTCCATATTTGGGCCAGTATTATGCAATATTACCAAAAATCACATAGATGAAAGGATCAAGTGTATCCTTACCAAATTTGCAGATAACTGAGTGGGGCTGTTTATAAAAGGCTGTTTATTGTGATGCTACCAGACTAGGGCTACGTTAGGATGGCAAGTTGATTCAAAGTCAACATGTGCCACCACATGGAAATTAAATATGGGCTTTTCAAAGCAACCCCAGAAGTGTAGACTTGTCATGAAAGTATCAAAAAGATGTTAAAAGCATTTTCTGCTCTTTTTGTAGTACTTGAGTTGGTTTATTTGGAATCTTGTATATAAAGCCAATGCCTACAATTGGTTTTGAAAACTCCACTCAGGAGATAAGGCTGTAAAATTCTGCTTGAACAATCAAGTCATGCTCCTCTTGGCCATTAATGTCTGTACTGCCCACTCATGTGACTGTCTGCAGTGATATTTCCCTCCTCCTGTGTCTGTCTTCCTGATTGCTTTGGGTGTCCAGAGCTGTTCCCTAGTGCCTTCCTTAAACTTTTCCTTCATTAACTTCAATCCATTACTTGCTATTCTAACTTCTCCTGAGACTGAATAATCCCTTCCTCTCGTTTTGTTGCCTTGAAATTATTTATGGTCTGTGATCACGTCTCTCTGGGTTTACTCTTGTCTAGACTAAATATATTTAGCTCTTTTACTGTCACTCTGCATGTCTCACTGCGTCATTTGTTACTTATCCTTGTTTTCTAGAGGTTTTCAGTTTTCAGTACATTTCCAGATGAGTAAAGAAGTACTAAATATATTATTCCAGGGTGGCCACACCAAAAATATGTTAAGTGACATTGACTCCACAGTTTTATATGCTGTTTCATGTACACACTATTGGCAATAACATCCCCCTAAGGTAATGTACCTTTCTTCTGGGCAGAAAGTTGAACTAATTCTCTGCAAACTGCTGCAAGGGCTAACTCCCACAGTCACTTCTCACATCGTAATAACTGTGAGATTTCCAGTGGAGCAGATCTGAATCTTTTTCCTGAGACAATTTCCTTCTGCTCAAAAATACGATTTTATTGAACTTGAAGCTTTGCAACACTATCTGACAATTTAAACAGTTTAGTGTTTCTAAAGTTTGCTAGTGAAGGCTGACCAACATTTGATGCTCAGTGAGGTATGTGTTTTATAAAGTGCAGAAAGAATAAAAAGTTCTGTACTTAAATAGAATGTTTGTTGAACTTTTTTTTCAAAAACCCCGTTTCATAGGAAATTTTGAAATTTGACCCTTAATTATTTTTTTTAAAGGAAATACCATGTTTTAATAGCAGATTTTTTCTCAGAGGAGACTGGTTAGCACAGATTTTATTTTAAGCTCAATTTCTGCCAAATAACTTATTATGACTGATTTTAGGTCATTTACTCAGTTTTTCTGTTAGGGCTGTGACGTCAGATAGTGATGAACTCGAATGCTTGATCCACATGTTATGCCTCTATAGCAATCAGACTAACAGAATTAACCCTTTCTAGATCTGACTGCACATAGTATTTTTGAAATTACAATATGGTGAGCCAAAATCTGGTAACTTTGAAAGAGAACTTGTTTGCAAGAGACTCAGGGGCCAAAAGAAGTGAGAAAAAGCCTTTAGTGAATGCTGACATGGTCCTCTAAAGTGCAGCATATGATTTATGGAAACAGATATCCAAAGACTTACTCTGTAGTCACTGGATGTCACATAAAATATGGGGAGAAAGGCCAGCCAAATGATGCATGTTGTGTACATTGTGAAACCGATAAACTTGGCTTCGTTGAAGTTCTCTGGACATTTCCTGGTTTTGAAGGCATACACAGTGCATAAAACCACGAGGATGACATCGTATGTCAAGGACATCAACATACTGGAATCTTTGACATTGCATTTCAGGATGACAGTCTCCCTCTTCTCGGGAAGCGTGTATCGCCTGGTGCCCGGCGCCTCCAGGATCAGCCACACGGACACCACCACCACCTGTACCAAGATGAGACTCAGGCAGATGAACACCTGAGAGCTGGGGCTGATGAACTTGGGCCTCTGAGCGCCGTTCTTCACGCCATCAAATATCCTGGCGATGCAGTTCGTTTTTGTCAGGAGGGCGGAGTAGCAGACGGCAAAGGAACTTCCCAGCCCCAAACGGCGGAGGGTGCAGATGGCTGGAGAGGGCTTGGCTATGAAGAAGAAAGTCATGCTGTAAGACAGGAAGACCCCAAAGAGCAAAATGTAGCACAGTTCACGGCCAGAGGCTTTGACCAGGGGTGTGTTGTTGTGCTTGATGAACACTCCAATGACCATGAAAGTGCAAATAAAGCCCAGGCACGCGATGGTAACGGGACCTATTGCCCAAGCATCTTCCCACTTGATGTAGTCTTCTGGTAGGTCATAGCAGCCAGTCAGGTCAGCTGTGGGCCATTTTCCAGGCCCGCAGTCTGCACAAGTGAATTCATCAGCCAGGTACTCATAGGTTTCACAGGGAATGCAAATCCAGCAGCAGACGTCTCCTGGTTGCATGTTCTTCATCTCATTAGGAGCGCAGGGGTCGCTGCACTGGGACACAGGGACGGAGCTCCTGGACCAGTGGATAGAGTCTACCTCCAGTGACAAAGTTTCTGCCCACTGACCAACCTTCACGTAGGAGTATCTGTCTCCAGTGAACTGGAAATTGAACACGTTGTATCGTCCTATCCCATCCCCATAGGCATCAAATTTGACCATACTGTCTGCATCATTGGGAGGGTTGAATGGAGCTGAGGAAAAACAAAAAGAGAAAGAAATAGAGAAATGTTATTACCAAAGCTACATACGATATTTTTTTCACCCCTCTGGAAAGCACAGGCACCTGACAGCTTATAGAATACAATTCAGTTGTCAACAGGAAAGTCAAGAGGTTTGTGTCTGTCTCAGTTTTGAACTTGGAAGGAGAGTTCAGATAATGGAACTCTACCTGACTTTACATTTATAAATCTAAGATGACCAATGTCCTCACTTCATTTTGTCTTGGATACGAATCAGTTCCGTAATTATTTCCCCCAGTATGCATTGCTGCTGCCTCTCACATTTTCTCTTGAAAGAAAGAGGTCTTCTCCTGGGTCTCAGCATTTTTTGGTGAAACTTGGCTGCCATGATATAAGAAAAATTAAATAGTTAGGTCATTAAATGTCGGTTTTGATGCCAACAGTCTGGAATGCAGTTTAATAGAGGTTTAATTTTAAGATGATGGAGAAATAACTGTGAAATCCTCAACAATTTCTTTCTATGTCTTTTTCTCTTCTCCCTGTGTTGCAGGAAGTTTTGAATACCTTCTATTTTGCTTCAGTTTTACCACTTTCTGATATTTCTTGTATAGTTTGAGGTCCCCAGCACATGCTGCTTTCGTCCTGTATCTTGTTTGGGGAACAGATGACAAAACCACAAAATGGATCTGGGACCTTCTGTGAAATCAATATTGTAACACTTCTAACTGGTAAACTCTGCAGAGTTTTGTTTTTCCTCCAGCTGAAGCTTACCCAGGGAATGAAGAAATATTAAAAATCTGGGAAGAAATTGCATTTACCAAGTGATTTATTGGTCATTTGTTGTAGCATCAAAGGTAAAAAGCTTTACAGGCAGGAAGCAAAAGGATTTTTTTTACCATTGATGAACAATAAAGGTGATTTTATTTCCCAGTGTCTTTGCCATAGAAGTGTTTCCACTGTCATTGCTGGAATAAATCTCTTTCCCTGCCTCTGTGCCCAATACTGCACTAGAGCTTGAGCAATATTGTATAAGGGTGTAATACCTTCCTCCACTTCAATCTCCAGATACTTTGGGTTTCTTCTGGTAGATTTATTTAGCTTCTTTAAAACACTGAGGCCAACTTCTTTCACCTTTATTCCTGCAGAGCATTACCTTATTTTACAGGACTCTGGCTAAGGTCAGTGAAAGGGACACTGGGTATTGGCACAGAAGCCCCAGCTGGAGGGTTGAAATTGTGATCTGAGCATCCTCAGGTGCTGCACTTGGAGGGCATTTTGTGCAGCTTTCTGCTTATTGTAGGGCAAAGTTAGAATATAATTTACAGCCACCTATATTCTCTTCTGAGTCAAGACTCTGCTTGTTCTCATCCTTGCCCTCTCCTGCTCCCTCCCATCTCAGCTGTGTCAGCCACAGTCATGGACAGCCTTGGTTTGCAGGATTACGGAATAATGGAATTGCAGAATAATTCAGGTAGGAAGGGACCACCCTCTGATCCAACCCCCCTGCTCAAGCATGGCCATCCCAGAGCACATGGCACAGGATTCATCCAGACAGTTCTGGAATATCTCCAGTGAGGGAGGCTCCACACCCTCTCAGGCAACCTGTTCCAGTGCTCAGTCCCTGCACACAAAATAAGTTCCTTCTCATGTTCTTGTGTTTGGTTCTGTCTTTGCCTCTGCCTTATTGCCATTGAGAAGAGCCTGGCTCCCTTCAGACACCCACGCACACTGATGAGGTCCCCTCTCAGCTGTTTCTTTAAAGGCTGAACAAGCCCAAGTCCCTCAGCCTTTCCCCATGAGACAGATGATTCAGTACCCTTATCATCTTTATACCCCTCTGCTGGGCTTGCCCCAGGAGCTCTGTGTCTTCCTTGTACTGTACACATTAGGACTGGGTAGCCCAGGAATCTGTAAGAAGTTTATTTTATCTCTTTTTTTTTGGCCACTGTTGGCATCTAGTTGTAACACTCCATAGTCCAACAAGACCTCTGAGAGCAGAAAAATTAAGAGCAGCATAATCCTCCCCCAAATGTCCAGTCCTGCTGGAGGTGACATGCTCTAAATTAAACAGGTAGATAAATTCAAAATATAGGTCAACAAGAAGAACAAGAAGCAACTTTCCTCCTCTCCATCCTCCTCCTCCTCATGCACAGGCATGCAAGCTCCCTCATCCAGGAGCAGCATTAAAACGAAATCATAATGCAGCACTTAACAGCTCCTCAATAATGTGCTGTCATTGCCAGTGTCTTATTTCATTATTCATAACGCTTATACAGATTGTAGGAGCTGTTAACACGGCAGCCCAGCTTTAAGAGCCAGTTTATTCACTTCAGTGTTGTCCAGGCAGCTCCTGAGGTGGGCTCAGAGCCTCTGGCTGCTGCTGGCACCAGTGGGGCTGCAGGTCGGGAAGACAAAGGGCAATCTGCTTCTTTGACATCTCCTGTCAAATGCATCACCTGAAGGCCACAAGCATCCCAGTGTAAGTTACCTGAGGGTCTGAAACACCAGCACTTTTCAGGAAAGAATTCCCTCTGTATAACATGTTTAACAACGTCTTAAGAAGTTCTGGGATCATATTTGTCATTTAAATAGAGAAAAGTATTTTCCTTAGATTTTTGCAGGTAGGTTCAGAAGGCAAAGCAGGTAATCTCACACAGAGTTAGCTTGAAGCTCAAGTATAATTGCCTTCCATAAGGCTGTTCCCATGCTACAAGAAACAAAAGATTTTTGTAGGACAACATGTTCTAAGTTAACCAAAGCTTGCAGCTTGAAACATTCATTTTTAGTGGCTGCTGATAGAGGAAAATAAATCACCCTCTTTTCAGATGGAAAGGATGAAATCATTTAACCAAACAATGATGTATTAAATTATAGTATGGTGAGCCAAAGCCTACAAATGAGCCCACTGGGTGGCAGCAATTAATATACCCACTGATTACAAATAAAATCACTAAGGCATTTTAACGTATCATTTATCAGCATCTTCTAGATCCTGTAGGAACACTTCCAAAAAGTAATGTTTTCACAAAATATGATGCAATAATAATCATAAAATTAACATGTTTATAGGCAAGAAATATGCTTATCACAAGAAGGCAGGATCTTATGTTTTAGAGTAAAAATAACAGTTTTTGCAAATTGGTTTTCCCAGAGATGATGCCAGGCTGTCATAAGTCACTGCAAACTCTTTTATATATCTCAGTTTTTAGACCTGAGAAACCTACAATTTTTATAGCAGGTATTTCTGGCAGGTATATTTCAGAGTTGTAGCTCAGCTCTTTTACATTCATCCCTTGGGAGAGGACAGACAAGAGTCCTTGGATCTCATCAGCTGCTAGCTAAGAGGCTGAGTGACAATATGAACTTTGCCTCCTTTGAGCCTTTGAATCTTCTCCTTCCCTTGCACTTCATGAAATGAGTTAGTGCTGTGTAAAGCAGTTACACAAGAGGAATTTTGTAGAAGTTATCAAGGAAAATAAAGGATAATTAGAAAAGACCTAAAGCAGTGATGCTTTGTGCTCCAGCTTGCAGAGTTTCAGCAATGAAGGGGCAGCAGCAGGGACATTTAAAGGAGCAGGAGGGCAGAAGGCAGAAACCTTTGGAACCCCAGTGCAGGCAGCTCAATCCTGTCAGCTCCTTGGAGAAATCCCACTGGAGGAGAGGACTCCACTGTGCAAGTGGAGGACAAACTCCTTCAGATTCAGATAAGAAAGGAATAAATACAGATTTATGACTGCTTTAGTAGCAGATATGGATAAGAACATAAAATAACATCATAGCTTTTATGTAGTGAATAATGTCATTTGTTTCCATCTTCCTAAGTGGGATCAATTTTTCCAACATTCAAAACTTGCAAAAATGTGCTCATCTGCTGTTGGAAGCAGGTGAGTTGCTTTTATTTAGAAATCTTTAATATTTTTGGTGTCAGTGATGTACAGCTCTTGATGACATGAAAAATTTCAGAAAGAAAGTTCTGGAGGGGAGATTGATTTAATTTTTGGGCAAAACCTTTATTTGAAGAGGCAATATGATAAATATATTTTAAATACTTCTAATTCTGCACAATGCCTCAGTTGAGTGAAAAACACTGCAGGATTTTTTTAACAAGGAATGAATAGATGAGGAAAACAAAGCAGTTTTCATCCTAATTAGGCACTGGAAATCTTTTAAGAGGTTGAGCAGCCTAGGGAAAGATGTGTGTCATCTTAACTGGCTTGGAATCAGTTGGGTTTTGTTTGTCAGCAGCATCTTTTGGGCCAGGAAGGATATTTTGCAGAGTCTCTCATGTGTCTGGCACAGATTTGAGTGTGTAGATGCTGTCCTGTAGAAAACATCCTCAGTAACACTTCCTGGTAGGAATGACGACAGATATCCCTACATCTGAGAACATTTCTTCATGTCCACGGAAACATGCATCTGTTCTTTGTTTGCAGAGTGCCTTCTTTCTGAGCAAGGCACGGATCACAGAGGCACAGCTCACTAGCTGGGAGTAAATTCATTAATAGCAAGGCTTGATGAAAGCACCGCAGCTTTTCAGCTTGGCAGTTGGGAAATTTCATATGGTTCAGAAAGAGGTGTAAAAAGGGCTACTGGGTGCACTGAAGGTGCCTTTTCCCACATCATTCTGGCCCCAAAGACTATGAGGAGATCATGATTAAATAGAAATGGAAAAGTAAAGAGGAAACAGACTGGACTTTCTGAAAAGTTGAGTAAAACCTCCTTAGTCTCACTAGGTGGTGCTGCAAAAACTCCAAGTTCCTGATTTAAGGTTGAAAAATAAGAAATTTTTTTATGTAACAGAAAAATGTAGTTATTTTTTAATCCTCCCCTACTCTTCCTGTTACGTATTGAGGGCAATGCCTTTTAAAAACACTTTAATGGAGAGCCTAGATAATAATATAACAGGATATGTTGTGTTTGTCCAACAGGCTCATCTGTGTGTAGGATGCCTTATCTTGAAAAGTATCAGAAATGACCATGAGAATGCACATTTCTTTTAATTCTCTTTTATTTTTAGCTCAATATGCCTTGTTGAGGTCAAAGTGACTTATTTCTGCTTGGCTGAACATTTAGACCAAGCAACAGAGACCTGATGCACCCATTCCTGTTTCAGCTTCAGCACAGCACAGCTGGTTTCATACCTGATTGACAGAAGGCACATTGAAATTTGGCAATTTAGAAGTTAGTATGGGGAAAGATCAGAGTGAAGTGTCACTAGATTGTACCTCTCCACAATTAACAAAATACCAGTTTCCACAGAGACCAGCCCTTCTAACCTCTGCACCACTGTCTCTGGATGTGTTTGGGTCATGGGCAGCATTGCTTCTTCTCATTTAAGAAATTAATGAGACAAATGAGACAGGTTAGTCCACTAAAAATGTCCATTTCCTAGCTATGTCTGCAGATTTTCCATTCAGGTCTATGGTTTTGCTCTTAGGCTAGATGCTGTGGGGAGTTTAAAAACTAGTCATAGATCCCCACAGCTTTTACACTGGTCAGAGACAGAAATGGTTTTGTTGCAAAGATCTATCAAGGGATAAATGTGGATGAGTTAGTTATCCCAAACTTGTGTCCTACAAAAGAGAATGAGTGTTGAGTATTTCTAGGGTTCACTGTCCAGTGGAATCTAGAACAGCCCAGCCAAACTGTTCTTTTTCTGTTGACCACCAGGAGAGTGACTCTCTGAAATACACCCACTATTCAGGTATCTGGAGTCAAGTGAGATGAAGAGCACCAGTGTCAGGGGCAGAAAGTCTCACGGCTGGAGCACCAAGGGGTGCAGCCTGCCCAAGCTCTGTGCAGTACCTGAGAGCAGGTGTCTCACAGGCTGCCTGCACAGCCTGCTGCGGGGGCTGTCAGAGAGGGCAGCCCACGAACATACGTGAAATAAAACAAGAAGGATCTGAAAAATGAGAATAATTCCTTCAGCTTGTCATTATTCCTCATTGTCCTCAGCCTGGCTGAGCACAGAACTCCCAGGCTACCTTTCCTGTGAATTGCTTGCCTCAAGCTCAATGCTTTACATTTCCAGGTATGTGTTGTCCTCTTGCTTGTGCAGCTCTTGGGCATAGGTGTGGTCTTTAGGACGTGGGGAGAATAAAATAGATGCTAAGTCACAAACCTTCTTTAAGAAAACTATGAAATTGCCCTTACTCCTTTTAAGGAAATTTAAGGAATTAAAAAAAGGATTTCTTCTTAAAGCATTTGGGTTTCAAGACATGGAAGTTAAAAGCATGTAAAAATTCTGCACTCATTATATTTCTCCTTAAAAATACAAAAAATCTCCCCTGAAATTAAGAATATTTCTTGCAGTTTTTCAGTTAAGGTTGTATTAGTTTAACTTTAAAATAAAACAAATACGTATGGAAAATCATCCAAGGTGTTTTTCTTTTTTTTTAAAGTAAGTATGCTAAGTTGATAATTAATATGAGTAATTCCTGAGATTCCAACATAGAAATGCCTTTCAGCTGATACCATTCTTTTAATTTAAGTTTATCCACTTAAAGAAATGGTTGTCACAAGAGGCAAAATGCATGCAATGTAATTGAAACCAGCAATCAACTTGCAATTACAAAGGAAATTAAACCATGACTTCAAACTGCCTAACTCCCCCCTCAGGCCAGCTCCCTGTTTTGTACACAGAAGCAAGGGGAACCCGCTCCCATTATGAAGAATTATGGCCACTGTTTGGGGTGACAGCACAGCTCAGGAGCTGGAACTGTGAGTTCTGGGCTGGCCTTTGGTAGCTCCTGAAATGTTTTGATCTGGGGAAAATTTGAGTTGGCTGTTGGGTTCTCTGTCAGCTGCTGAACATTAATGTTGCTTTCAGAGAACATGATTGATTTTTTGATTGTGATTTTCTGCCAGTTCAGGGGTTATGGGTGTCCTGTGTCCAGTTTGGCTGAGGGACATTCCCATGTAACCTCAGAGTTGGGCACTGGTGCCACGTCTTTTACCCCTCTCTTTCCAAGATGCAGCTTGAAGAGACTGAAACTGTGTTTTAATTTTGCTAAAATTTACTTTTTGGACTAAATCTGGGACATGGTTATATCACAGGGGCATGAATGTTTCTCTTTTTGGAGGCACTGTTCCATGATGTGCTAATTCCACCCCCAGACTGAATACTGTACTGTAGCTGTCTAAGGAAGTGTTAAATACCTAATAATATTTTTGCCCTTCTTTGTCAGCCTGAAGGAAATATGAATAGATTTAGTTATTAAGATATTAAAGGAAGTTGGTTAAAACATTCTCTCCTCTGTGGGGACTAAAGGATTAGAGACGTGTTTCCAGACACAGCTCTGAATAATTTAGTTAGATAGTTTGCCCTTAGAGATCAGAAGCAAACGAACCATGAAATAGACCCTCTGGCTGTTATTTCCTAATTGACTTGATATGAAGACACTCCCAAATCAGGTGGACTGACATAGATTTAATTACTTATACTGCAATGCTATTATTTAGTAGTAGTAATATTGTAGCTGTGACAGTCCAAGATACAAGAAATTTCAAGTGTCTGAGAAAGACAGTGTTTCTTATTAGTCTCACAGATGGAAGAAGTGCGCAAGCTTTCAGGCCCAAGGTCACTCCATTAGGTCACCAGCACCATTGCTCAATAAATTTGACCTCCATTTATTTAGAAGGAACAACTCTGCTCCGAGTTTAGTATATCAGGTTTTTATTTCCTGCTGGAAACACAATTTCCCTCTGCAAACAGCCTCATTACTATCCATTTGCAGAGTAATTGCTGAAAGCTTTTTGTTCACTTCTTTAGAAGTATAGAGTTCAGAAACTGGAGGTCTGATCAAGATGCAAGACAAGATATGACAAAGAGATGTTATGCCAAAAGCTTTTTTTTTTTTTTGCAGATATGTGGGCAGTCTAATAAAGGTATTGCCTCTTCTCACAAATCTTATGACTCTATGCCATTATTTTTGTTAAGGAGCTACTGAAAACTCTCAGCAATCACCCTACAAATTGCTAATAATGAGGTAATTTGCAAAATGAAATTGTATTTGCAGTAGGAAAATAAAACCCTAAGTAGTGAATTCTAAGGAGTGCATGTATTTGAAATAATTGAAGCTCAAATTTATTGAACATTTTGTGGGAAATAAAAGGAGCTGTAGAATGCCTCAGAGCTGGAATAAAGACACAATGCCATAGTGAAACACAGGAACCTTTAGGCTCAGACATATTATGCAGCTCAGTTATAGCATTTGGCACATCTGACATATGCAGGTGAAGGACAAAGAATTGGAGTACAGCTGGAAAGGTGAATGTCTCACACATCACATGGTGTCAGATTCTGGAGTGGATCAGTTTTCTCTAGGAATATAATACATGAATGAAAAAAAAAGTGACCTATATTTCATGAACAGAAGTTTAATTGGAGTGTCTATTTTGGGAGTGCAGTTTTCTTACAGACCTCCTATGGAGAGTGGAAAGAAATTGGCAGCTCCAAAGGTGTGCTCTGGCTAATGTGAGATGCCACCAGGGAGGTGGGTAACTTCCTCCATCAATAGTTCTCCAGTTCTACTACAAAAGTGTGTCAAAGAATACTTTATTTCCACCAATGGAGAAATAAAATGAATGTTTTCAGTAAGGCCCACCACACAAATTGAGTGTGTTCATCTTCTCTTGTAATGGTAGGAGCCTAGATTTTATTTTTACTCTTTTCCATATAATAAGGCAGTGGCTGGAAATGCACATTTACTAAAATTGCAAGTTAATTCAGCATTCAACAGAGTCCATCTCAGCTGACCAAACGTTGAGTCAGCCAGAGAGGGGAAAGTGGGCTTCTCACAACAATGAATTTCAGTTAAAAGAGAGTCAGAAAAAGGATAGCTCTTGGCTTTTGAGGTTATTCCTGAATATCACACACAAGCTGCCAAGGTAACACGTCATCTCTCCCAGCATCTTCAGTGTTCATTTGCATGTGTTATGCTACAATGCACAACCTGCCTGTCCTATTAATACTTGCAAATTCTTCTGTTCTCGGGGATAAAAGATAAAGCTGAGAGCAGAGGATCATTTTTGCTAATGCTTTTCTCCACTGAATCAGTTCAGCAACAGCAATCACTGGACCTCAGGGGAAAATGTAAAATGAAAATGTTGATTTATTTGCCTGTTTTATGGTGGAAGCAGAGACACATTGATAGGATTAGACTGATAAAATGTTTCAGAGATCTAGAAAAGACATTAACAGTACTGCCTCAAACCTTCTTCTGACTTGAGATAATTTCTTTTCCAAAGAGCCTTTAAAGATGGGCTTTTTATTCTTTCAGTTACTAGAGCATTAACTAGCCATTAGCTATTTATTCAAATGGATGTGCAAATGTAATGGAGGAAGTTTAACAAACTTTTGCAGCACATTTTCATCAGTTCCCAATACCAGTTTCATAGTTTTTTTTAGCCACAGTCTGGTAGACACAAATCCTAGTACAACAGGCCAATTTTTGACACAAAGCTGATCACTCAGAACAGTGATCAGCTGCTGCCTTCATCAGGGCAATAGAGAAATGTCATGGAAAAAATTTTAATTTTACAGAAACCACAGGTAAAATTTATTATTTGGGGCATATGGTGTATAGTTATTTATGTCAAGGGAAGGAGCCACAAGAGCACAACCTTTTGCTGTTACAGGCAATGACATAGTTGCTGCTTAGGCTAGAAGAGTCAAGCAAGCCCACCCCATAAATTTCTACATATGATCAGGCATGTCCTGGTGTTTTGAAGGAAATCTAAGAATTCTTGTAAAAGTTAGAGCCACAGAGGAAGTGTTCCCACAGGAAGAGAGAACAGGACAGTTCTGTAGCAGAAGCACAGAGAAGCTTGAGGATCCAGAGCTGCACATGAACAGTTAGCTACCGATCACTACACAGATTAAACCTTGGGAAGAAGGGAAGATGGTTTTTAGGGCATAATTGTAGGAAGAAGAGCATGTTTGCAGCATGTGCAAAACATCCTGTGAATGGTGAATAAACAAATGCAGTAACAAGAAGGCACAAGGCCAGTAACAGCCTCTCCAAGAAAAAGAACTGGGAATGTCCCCTGATCGTGGATGCTGGAACTCACCAGTGCTGCTACCTGAACACCAGGAGGTTCCCCCTTCCCTTTGGTGTGTGAAGATCACTGGTTTTGGATTTGCTGCTCACTGTTTATAAATGCAATCTCAACAGTCATACCTCAAGTATTATTTCTTATTACAGAATTGGGTTAAGCAAAGTGAAATTTTAAAGAACAGTGGGTAAGTGCCCCTGTGAGTGTATTCATGCCTCTCTGTGTTTTCCATAAAACAAGTGGTTAATATTGGATCACAGAATTATAGTGATATCAGATGTAGCCTTTAGGAATCACACTGCACCCTGAAAATCCATATTCTCCTGGTAAAGAGTTACATGGGAATTCTGTGGCACGTAAATTTTGTGTGAGGACTCTGTTCAAGCCTGGGCTTCCCTCAGCTTTCTCACACTGTAGTTTCCCTGTTTCCTCTGAGCACAGTGCTTTCCCGTCCCTGAACAAAACTATGGTGTTTTCTTCACTGAGTCTCATATTTCACCCACAGAACTGGTAAATATTTCTTAGGTACAAAGGAATAGTTGCCTCAGCTTACTCCATCAAATTGTCTGGCATTTGTGTATAGCAGCAGATAGAAAAATGTACTGCATGAAACATCCATTGAGTTGAGGAGCAATTGCAGATACACATTTATGAAGGGAATATCTCTCAGCCTTCAGAAATGGTCTTGAATTTCTCTTGTAAGAAATGTGCTAGATGTATATGTGTGTTATTCTAGAAGAGATGGGATGATTAATGTATTGCCAAGTAGAAAGATGGGCTTGTGCAAGAAAAACAAAACTCTAGGAGATGCATATCAGATGCAAGACTGAGGGCAGGGGCTTGCAGATTGTGAGGTACAATAACCTCTGCTTTCCATCTTCTGGGTGTTTGCAGCCACCATTCCCATCCCCACAGCTTCTGGCTCTGAGCTGTTCCTCACATGCATTCAGGAAAGAGTGAGTTTTTGTGTGGAGACCCTACATCCCAAATTACTGATCTTGGTAATTTATTTACAAAATGCATGTCTTAAGTTTAAGGATTTGTATTTGGAGACACGGTCCTTTCTGATGTAGTGCTGAATGCCCTTTCATCCCAACAGTGAGCAGGTGAGCTGTCCATGGATGGAGCAAAAAGCAAAAGAGCAAATCAAAGATTGCTCCTATAGCCATGCTACAGGTGGGATTTCATGGACATTTCTATTAGAAGTTTCTCTGCCTCTGATATCCCTGTGCATGAATTGTTCCCCTTGCCTTGAAGAATTTTAATATTCTTTGTCTTCACTTGTCATATGCTCAGACAAATACACTTTCAAGGCAGGAAGAAGGAAACAAAAGGATATGACTCACCCAGATAACAGCAATGAAATGTATTTTTTACATTATATTCTATATCTGCTAACTAAATAAGCATAAATATTGCAGTGATGCCAAGGCAGATATTCTCTGAGATGCTTTTAGAGGTGTTTAGAAACTTGGCTCTGACAAATGAGGAAATGAAAGTCACATTCGTCTGTCAGGTCCATCCAGTTTGCAGCTGATGGGAGCTGTGCAGAAGGTCAGTTTGTGAAAAGCATGCATATGTAAAAGGAGTTTCTGCTCCATGAAGATGTAGAGGTGGTTGCTTTTCGAAAAGATTGGAAGAATTTTGGGAAAGACATGTTGGTGGAAAATGTAAACAATGGCTGTTTTGAGTTCGGGTTGAGTTTCTTTATCCCTTTTCTTTGTCCCTGTATCACTGAGTGATGGGGATTTTTTGCACTGAGAATCAGAAATGGAAAAGACGAACTTGAAGGGAGTAGTTCAGGCATTGCAGAGAACTGAAACAGATTCACATGCTCATCTGGGCTGCAGTTTACAAGTACAAATACAGCAGTTGGCTTGGGACAAGTTTGAGTGTAAACTTGCTGTGTGGAATCAGTGTAGGATTCAGGCCATGATCTGTGTCTAGATAGCAGCACCAGGCTGGGTTGAGTGCCAGTGTCTCACTAATGCAGCTCTATTGGTCTTGTCCCTGTTTCTGTTTAACCACTGTTAGCCTGGGAATATCTTTGTACTGTGCTCCACTGGGTGAAGAAGTTATCTTCCAGTGATGTTGTGAAATTAGGGTTATTTAAAGGAAAAAAGATACTTTTCTATAGATTATGCTTTCACTTCTGCCCTTGTAGTATAATTATTAGCTGCCAACAAGGATATAGTTTTTTTTAAAAATAACATTTAGTTATCTTTGGGATTAGACATCTGGATTTGTGACTTTCTGTAGTTTTCTTCATCACTTTTGGAAAAGATGAGTTTTCTTGGAGACTCACTGGAAGCACAGGGCACACCTGGTTACTCAAAAGAGTAAAATGGAATCACCTTTTCATGTGCTGTCCTCATCCTCAACACTTCTGTGCTCATGTTCTGAGCCCAGCCTTTGCTTCTGTCAGCCCCTGTTGTATTATCTCTGCATGCAAGGGAGACTAACTGATATCAGGTGTGGAATTGGCAAAATGCTCTTCTGTAGCAGGTGGTAGAGAAGAATCTGGTCTTTCCATGGGCTTTTCAGAGCCAAATTAGATGCTAAAATGTAAGGGATAGGAATCCTGAACCAAAGTCTTCTTTCTCACCTGACATCTTCTCCTTCAAGGTCACAGGAAAAAGTAGACCTGACATTTCTTTGCTAATGTGTAAACATTTCTCCCAGGTAAATCTGCATGAAAAATAAGAATATAATTCCATGGTATGTCCTGGGTTGCCCTCCTACTGTAAAACCCAGTTGGATTGGGAAAGGGAATGTGCATAGTTGGGGGATGAAAAGGTTGGATGACATTTCCTGCTCCTCTGAGGACTTGTACTGACCCTTGGTGTTAAGGATTCACATAACATTTGCCAGAAAAACAAAAGATAAAATAATAACTATTATAAAACAAGCAGCAGGCAAACACAGGAGCCTGTGATTTAGAGAAATTAGGTTACCAAGCCTTCTGTCTCTCAAATATGTGCTCTGAAAGAAAATCATTGCTGTTTGCCAGTCATGTGTTTCTCCACAAACACAGGGTGTCTAATCTCATCCTCATTTACACACTCCCATGGATGCTGTGAAATCTAGAGATTTATGGCTGCCTAAAGGCTACATTATTAATAGGAGATAAGCAGCTGACTATAAATTACATACAAGGCATAGACTATATAATTTTATGTTCAGTGTTTCATAGCTCAGCTGAAGTGGTGGGTTATTTAAATGTTCAAGTAGAGGAAACCGAGATGGAGATCCAGTTGCAATTTTAGGGATGCCAAAGTACTTTCACCTAAATATGCCGCTATAACAAGTTTGGGGCTGTTGCTGGCCTGTGGTTTCTGCAGGCTTTCCAGGAATGACACCCAGCTGGGTAAAGGCCAAAGGCAACATAGTTCCAGAGGCTTCCTGAGGACTGTGGAGAGAAGCTGTTGCTGCTCTGCATCCTGCTAATGCTGCATTTCCCATCCTTCTGTCCATGGGAGCTCAGTGCCCACATCAGGCAGAGAGCAGAGGCAGCCAGCAGCGGTGGAATCAGGCTGGGGACAGTGGTGGCACCAGGCAAAAGTACCTTGCCCCCAGTTGGATGGGGAGCTATGGCCCAGCACACCTTGGCCTCCGCTGCTGGAGCTTATCTCAAGGGGTGAAAACAATCCAGCCTCTGCTCCTGCTCACTCAGGCTAATTACTGTGACTTAGTGACAAAGGAAATAATGAAACAGCAGCTTTTTGTCATGGTCTCTGGCTTGATAGCAGACACCATCAGCAGGTAGGTCGCTGACCTGCCATCATAGTGGGAGGAGAAGGAAATTTTGTTTGGAACATGTGCCCTACAGATGATGGCACCTGTGCCCCTCTGCCAGCCCAGGTATCCAGTTCACAGGTGCAGTGAGTGACACACAACACTCCCAGAGTGCAGACAGTTGCTTGCCATCATGATACCTCAAACCTAAACTAGGTGTTGAAAACGTTCTATAGTATTTTAGTTTTAGCCAGTTTACATCTCTGAAGACCTGAGCAAATTCATTTGATTGTACAGCTGCCTTACCTTTCAGGAAGTTAGCCTAGAGATCACCCAACCTGCTTTATTCTTTAATTTAATGATTTAATATATTATGAATCTACAGCATGCACAATCAAAATCTATAGAAATGCATATATATATATATATATTCTAATATATTTAAATATATTAGAATATACACATACTAAAATCTTCAGGAGGACTAAGTAGAGATTGGCTTATTTACACTTGGAGAGTAAATTTATATTATATATACTATAATTTTATATATATTGTAAATTTATATTTACTCTTGGAGGGTAAATTTATATTATATATATTATAAATTTATATTATATATATATATATATATTTATATATATATATCTATATATCTCATATATGTATATTTATATATATATATATATATATATATAAATAAAAATATTATATAAAATACTAAAATCTTCAGGAGGACTAAGTAGAGATACTGGCTTATTTACTCTTGAAGGGTAAATTTACCCAAAGTAAAAGAACAGCAGATCCCATGAGGCCTCTAAAGAGGAGGAAGAAGAAAGTAGATGGGGCTATCAGGATTACCAGGCCATCAAAATCTTACTGCAGCTCTCTGTGTATTTACATTAATGTAACTCCAATACAGAGAGAATATGGGAAAATACTGTGCTGGTTCAACTGTTCCTCTGCTCTGGAACAGGAAGTCTCAAGTGTGCTTTCAGAGACTGTCCCTTAGCTGCTTGGAAGATTTTAAACACTATGACACATTTGTGGTCCCAGGAAAAGGCAGTGATTTTTTCCTATAAACCCTAGATATCTTTTTCATGTATATCTTTAATTAGTATCTTGGGGAATTCACTCATTTTCCTTGCTTTTATTAGCTACAAATCCATCATGTATTACACTTTTACAACTTTTATGATTAACAAGTGGATGCCTTCTGCCCATGTGAGCTTTGCCTCCATCTAAAAGAGTGTTCTGGTTTATTCTACAAATAAGCATCACCAGGAAGGCCAAGAGGAGCTCACTGTGACTGAGTGCTGAAGGCAAGGGGGACCTGACCTGATGAGAAGGAGCTACTTGAGTGAGGTGATGGAGCAGCAGGCCATCTGCTGCAGAGCCTGGGCTTTGAGCTCTGGCTTTAGCCCTCACAGGTACTCCCTGCTGTGAATTCATAGCTGGCCTTTGAAGTTTCTGCAGCTGTGATAGCAAATGCAGCATTCCTTTGGTCTGCTCTCCATGCAGCCTGGCCTTGCACTGAGTTTTGAAGTGCATTTCTGACAGGAAATATTTATGGCTAAATCCCAGAGCAGGGACCATGAAATGCTGCTGTGCTCAGAAGTAAGGGGACATATGCTTGTTGCAGACCATGACTTCAGCTCTCTCTTACTTGGATGGAGCAGATATGATGGAAATGGTCTGTGAAATTGTGTTCCCAAAACAGAAGTCACCAGTATTCCAGAATAAATGAGAAGGTGAATTTGTGCTTCTGCTTCATATTATTTCAGTGTTGACTGGGGCAGAGTGAGGAGGAAGAGAAGGAAAAAAAAAGACATAGAAATGTAAGATCAGGTAAGAATAAAAGTTTTGTCATAAAGTCCAGTGGAGGAAAGGAAAAAAATCAGACCTGACTTACAACCCTTTTCTCATTTGCAGTAGTCATTCTGGTTGGCCAGGGGAGAGGACTTGCCCAGGATAAGCTGTTTTTGATGACACAGGCTTTGCTGTAGAAGAGATGGATTTCTGAACACAAGACAGAAGGGTCCATGACAGTGACTCTGGTAACTCAGGAGGGAGAAAAGGATAGGAAAAGACACTGAGTACTTTAAACATGTATCACTTAAAATTTTTAATGATCTTTTTTCCAAGCCTACTACTTTAGCCAAATTCCTCCAACCATTAGCTGTGCAGGTTCAGAAAACTGCATGAAACGTGGATGTACACACATCCCAAAATCCAACCCCCCTCTGCCCATATGCTCCCCCACTAAACTGAGGGCAGGGTTAGTCCTGTTACAACATCAGCTCTGCTAACTGGAGTGGGAAAAGCTGGAGCCCAGCCCTACACTCCTGGGTTATCCTGCACAACAGATAAGGAACCCTGGATCTCATGCTGGTATTTCACTTAGCATGCTCCTAGGTTGCCTTTCCTCACCCTTCCCTTCCAGTCCAGTGTCCTGGAGGAGCAGCTACACCAGGCAGCCACACGTAGGCCACAGCTGTGCAGGACCTTGCCATTTTTTGTCCCAAATGATGGACACCCCTCTCACACTGTCCTGGCACTTGTCAAACGTGAGGATTGCAGTAGTGCTGCGGGCAATGACAACACTGCTTTTCTGTGTCCTGCTGGTGGCTTAAATGAGCTAAATTAGTCAGCAAAGCTTTTTGCTGCACTGTCCCCTCCACCCTTGTGAGGGAGCAAGGCTTCTGGAAGTGTGGGTACATCCCTGGATTCACAGCCCTCCCAGGAGCCCCTCTGTGTGCTGCCCTTCACCAGGTGATGGCTGGGTATGGTGAGAAGTTGAGTTTACTCTGTGCTCTCTGCCAGGGAGACCTTTACTTTTGTTCAGCACTTCTTTGTTGTTCTGGTAATACAAGTTAACAGCCTCTTGAACTGGCATCTCTTTATCAGCAGAAAACCATCATGATTTAGAACATCAAGTGCTGCACTTGTGCCCTCAGGAGGGAATGTAGAGGACGGGAAGATCAAGAAGATGAACCAGCCTATATCTCTTTGAAAGGCCAAACAAACACTGAAATTGAGTGAGTGCATTTATCTAGGGGCTGGACTTTGCATTCTTACATCCTGCTGCTGGAAGCTGGAATTAGGCACAGGTATCTCTTTTTTCCTTTACTAAAAAGATTCAGAATATCATGACATTTGTCATATATGTCTTACTGACTTGCAAGAAAATTATGTGCCTGGTGTATCTCACAGACAATAAGGAGTGAAATCTCACCCTGTCTTCATTCCACACTGCAGTTCTGTGAAGTTATTTCAGTTAAATAAAAAAGGAGAAATAAGTAGGAACCCAGAGATATTAGTGAAATTACCTGTCACACAGCACATCAGCAGCAGTGGCAGCACAAGGATGCACAAATCCTGCCAGTCCCCTGCAACCACCCTGCTGTTAGCTGGCCCCTGAGTATTTCCTTGCAAATCACATTATTGCTGTTCCTGGGAGTCTCACTTCAGGATTTCAGCTAAATAGCAAAGTGAAAATAAACCTTAATCACTCCCTACTACATCTGTAGTCAGTAGAGAGAGATGTAGGGGCAAATCATACTTCACATGGGCTGGACACTCTGTAAGTGCTGATCCCCTCCATTAACTGTAATCAAAGACTAATCAAAACTAATTTGAGTGTGAAGGGTAAATGCCTAAAATTGCTCCATCCCACACCAGTCACAGGAACACACCCAAGCGTTTACTCAGACTGGTGTGTGTGAAATTCATGTTCCAGCAAACTGGGAAAAGACATTCAGGGCCATTTTCTTGGCTTCTTCCACCATTTCTTCGCTTGATTTCTTTGCTTGCAGGGCTTATCTATGTGGACCCCTGCCTTTTAGCAGAGGAGGCATTGCTCAAATAGCTGCTTGTGTGTTTGCAAATATGGTTATCACTGCTCTGTTTCCTGCCTGCTTCCTTGAGGTGGGTCTGGATGGCTACCCAGGCTAAAGAAGAGAGAACATCCACAGCCTGACCTGGTTGCAGTGTAGCTGCTGGACTGGTAACTTCCATGCCACCCTCTCCTTGTGCTGGGAAAACACTCAGGTGTGGCATTCACATTCTCTGGAACAATCCCTTCATCCAGGATTTTTTCCCTGGGAAGCTGAAAACCCTCAGAGAAAAGGGAAACAATTCTTATCTAATTTGCTTCTCCTGTGTTTTGCTCATCTGGAATGTGTTTGGAGATTGTTTACCCACAGGTGATTGTTCCATTGCATTCTGCTGTGAGTTGTTTTGACTCATTGGCCAATCAGGGCCAAGCTATGTCGGGATGCTGGAGAGAGTCAGGAGTTTTCATTATTATCTTTTTAGCATTCTGTAAGCATCTTTTCTGTATTCTTTAGTATAGTTTAGTATAGTAATCTTTAATATACTATAGTATCATAAAAGAATAAATTAGCCTTCTGAGAACATGGAGACAGATGCATCATTCATTCCTTCATTGGGGCACCCCACAAATACAATACTCAGGTTTGGAGGTGGAAATATGAGAGCATCATTGATCAAATGTACCATGCAACAAGGTCCTCATATTGCATTAACAACACACACAAGGATCTTCTTCAGCCAGGAAAGAGCAAAGAATATTTCTTGATTCCATAGAACATCAATGACAAGACTTATATGTATTAAAATCTCACATATGTATTAATTCTTCACACCCTTCTGAAAGAAGGAAGGGATGGAAGAAGACTTGCTTAATAACTCACTACATAAAAACCACTCACCTGCTTTAGAAATAACTTATATTAAAAAAGGGATTCACATTATAATGGAAGAACTAATAATAAAAAAGAAGATGAGCAAATAATGTTGTAAGCTGTTAAAAAATATATATGGAACAAAGCCATTGGAAAAGAACTTGACAGGTTTCTTAATGTTTTAAATTGGAAATGAAAATTAATGGGAAATAAAGCTCTTCAGAGCTTCAAAGATTTCCATGCTGATTTTTAATATAATTAATTTGGTTCAAATAAGAGCTTTCTGTTTTCAAAACTGAAAATTTACAGGCTTCAATTTACAGGCTTCAATTTTTTTCCAGCTTGAACGGCTTCAACTCCCAATTCATAAAAAAATAAAATCTATTTCAGTCAAAATTAAAGCTATTTTTCCTAGCTCTAGATAAATAAAAATTTTCCTGAGATTTTGGTGAAAGAAAATTTGGGTTATTTTGACTTTATATCTAGATGTTGAGTGGGAAAATGCTTGAGTACTTAAAAATATCTGCATGTTAGAAAAATTATTAAGAATCCTATATTTAAACAAAGGTTGCTTAGTCTCAATAATGTTTTCATTTAAGCTCATAAAAATACCTGTATTGTCAGAAAAATCTTCAAAATAATTGAAGTTTAAAAGATTGAAGTGCCTACTCATTTAGGTAGGTCATTACAGTTGTGAAGTATTTTCCTGGCAGGGACAGAAGCACACCACTGCCTTCCCTCCTGATCAGCATGCCAGGAATCAGCTCCCTTGAAGTGCTGTCCTCCTAAAACCAATTGATTTCAACAATTTAAAGACATTCAAGTATCTCTGAGGATAAGTGCAGGCAAGCAAGAAAAGAGCTTCTATGTTGTAAGTGCTGCGAGGAGGGGAGGGAGAAAGGATTATTCTTAATTTCTAGTGGTCTAAACCCAAGAAATTTTTTCATTCTGACTTGAGTACTTGGCTACAGCAGCTGCATCCCACTGGGAGCTGGAGAAGCACCAGGGATGTGGTTGGTAATATCTAGAAGTGATCTGAGTCAAAGGCTGAGAACATCTCTAAAGGAGAGGAAAGTTCAAGCTCCAATTTGACAGTTTTATGTAGTTTTCAGTGTTATTAGCATTGAACAGTTACTGAAGGTCTCTTGGGATTGAACATGCTGCATTCTGCATTCTACACATGTTTATCCTTCAATTCCTCTTGGAGCTAGCTCTCACTCAAAGCACAGCATGGTGGTTCCTTACTATCAACTCAGGCAGTTGAGAGTATCATTTTCATAACACATAGAAATTCAAGTTCAACCTAGATGCTTCAGAAGAAACTCAGACATGAAGAAACAAAAAGACAGGATGTTCTACACTTTACTTCTTTCCTCTGTAGATCTATTTAGCTTTGCTGAGGTGTAATATTGTTATGGCATAGTATTAATAAAAAAGCTAAACTCAGCCTTGTGTGGTGGCAAAACCACGGAGATGCCATGTGCTGTGCAGCCAGCCCCCATGAAGTTTGCTTATATCATTCCAGATTGACCACCCTCCTCCACATCTCCCACGCATATTTAATGTGGCTTTTTTATACTTTGCCATTAAGCCTGTAGTTCTGTAATACAGGTAATGGTACTACCCCATCTATTTAAATAATTTATATACATCTGGTTCTATGACAGGAATTATTACTTTACTATTGCAAGGACATTGGCCATGGTCCAGCAATTATGTAAATTCATAGCAAAGAGAGGGAGAGAAGGCCAAGTCTTGGCGTGGGATTAGCAGGCGGCTGCCTGGTGTAGCAGGTGGTGAAGGGACCATTGGCTTTCAGACATGCCCAAACTGGCTGTGAATTAAATGGGTGTTGGTGTGTGGAATTTTAGAGGATGGAGTGCAACATTGCCAAAACCAGCTGTTGCCACCTTTACCTCTTCCTTCTGCTGGAAGCAGGAGGAGGATCAACCTGGGTTTTTTTAGAGTTCTCATCAAGCTCCTCTTCCTTCTTCTTTCTGCCTTCTTGTGACAGAAGTGACCTTGCCTGTACCATCCTGGTCTAAACCGTGTAAATAGCTGCTACCAGGAATTTGGCTGGCTGTTACCATGACTGATGGACATTTCCTTAATTATGTTCTGTAGGTACCAAAAGAGGAGGTCTTACCTGTAAAGTTTACTTTCAGGAGATAATCTTTGTACAGCTTCCTCCCATCCAGGTGCTTCATGGCATCGCAAAGTTTGGTGGTATTTGGGCAGAGAGTCCTCTGCATTTTATGCAAGGCATGAGCCATTGCATACACAGCATTCACAACAAACATGATCTTGGATTCTTGCTCGTAGTTGGAGCTGTTGATGGTGAAGTGCTTTTCACAAGCCTTTCTGTGCGGTTTCCGGTTCTGCAGGTTACACTGGAATTTTTGCTCCCAGAAGTCCTTGAACCAGGGGTTGCGCCTGTTGTTGTAGGGGCTGAGACTCTGGAAGTACCTGTCAAACTCTTTAACCGGGTGGGAAGCGAGCTCCAAGGTGATGGCCCCGGAGGCGATGTGCTCGTTGCCCTTGACGATGCTCTCCTGCGCGCCCCAGCCGTCGCTGGCGATCCAGGTGAAGGACACGTTGAAGCGGTTGGCGGCCGCGATGAGCTCCCGGGAGTCATCCCCTCGCATGAAGAGCACCACCACCCTGGCGTTGGGCTTCTGGAGCAGCTCCCTGATCACGCCGTCGTAGGACTTCCTGATGTTGGACCGCCCCACCTTCTCGGAGGTGGCGATGCAGATGTTGCGCAGGCGAGCTTCCTGCTCAAAGGCCTCGATGCCCGTCTCGCCGTAGTCTCCCTCGGAAGCCACCGTGGACACGTAAGTCCAGTTGAAGAACCGCAAGATTTCAGCCATGGCTTTGGCTTGGTAGAAGTCTGGGGGCACGGTCCGTGCAAAGTAATCATAGCGGGATTTGTCGCTCAGCTTGGCGCTGGTGGAGGCGTAGCTGATCTGGGGGATCTGGAAGAGTCTGAGCAAATTTGCCACCTAGAGACAAAACGGGGTGCACAGGTTATTAAAGAGGAGTATTTATAAAATGGAGCAGAAATATTTTGGGAAAGGCACTGACAGTGTTTTTTTAATGAGAGATGTTCTGGCGATCACAGATTGAGGGTGTTGATAGAGGATGTTGATAACAAACTCCAGGGAAAGCATTGCACTGAGCATATGCACAAAACATGTTCTGAAGCCCAGTTAATTCCCTGGGTCCTGCTGGGACTGTAATGGACCTTTATTTTCACAAAACTCAGCCTGTTTAAACAACAGATGATTGATTCGCTACAAATGGACAATATATTTCAGTTTCAGACTGTGTTCCTTATTGAGGCATGGGGATTTGCTTGCCTTTGCTACTCATAGTGGGATTCGTCTTCTCAAAGATTCATTGTATTTGATGACCAAATGCACTAATAAGACATAAGTTTCTGTTTTGTGCAAATATCACAAATGTACAGGCTTTTTGCAGAACTTTCTAACCTCAGTTATTCAAGATAAGTCCTCACCTCTCCTATTTTTTAGTCATCTAAACGTTTTTTCTGAGATGTTCTGGCTGCAGACCAGCTGAGTTGGTACATTTGTTGCATGTTAGTATTCTTCAAGTGTTTCACAATTTCACAGAATCACAGAATCACAGAATCACAGAATCACAGAATCACAGAATCATAGAATGGTCTTAATTGGAAGACACCCTCAAGGATCATTGAATCCAACTTTTAAGTGAGTGGCCCACATGGGACCAAACCCATGACCTTGGAATTATAAGCACCATGCTCTACCCAGCTGAGCTAATGTCATGTTGACCTACAGTTTTTAACAAAAAATAAAATTTTAAAATAATCTCTGTTTGTCCTTCCAGTTTGAGTTATGTGGTCCAAAGTCCTGCTTTTTCTTTTTTGCATATTTGACTATGTCCAATACTTAAATATTTCCAAATCTACTCTGCTGCTCTCACAGAAGTGCAACTCTTGATCACATCTGGAAAGAAATGAGGAAAGGTTATGGCATTTTTTTTCCTATTTTAGTTTATTAAATGACAAAGAGAAAATTGGTGACTGGAACTTCTATCCAGTAAATAAAATTTGAAGCTAATCTTAGAGTACAGCCTGATGAAACCATTTGAAAAGCAACAATGTGCTTGAGATTTCTGCAATAGTGTATTTGAGACTCCCAAGGGAAACTTATTAAAAATTGCCCAATCCTTTAATTTTTTTAATCTTCCCCAGATGTTTCTTTGACCACAGATTTTCTGTAAGAATTCAAAGGCAAAGGACTGTTTTGAAAAAAATGTTGTAGAAGAGGCAAATTTTGAAGGCTCAGACATCAGTAGCAAATTAGATAGTCTGGTAAAAAACCCAAAACCCAAAAAACAAACAGAAGAATTTTATTGCTTTTCAGCAACCTGTATGACTTAGGATTTTATAGATTTAGATTCTGTCTTTTCTGTGCTGCAGACACTGAACTAGTGCCCTTGTACACTGGTGTAATCTCATCTGGGCCAGACTCTGCTGGGAGCCATATACATATACAGGGACTTTCACAGCCTCTGGGCCACATGGAACTGAGGACTTCAGGAGGTTCTTATCCACCTGTTCTTCTGGAACACCAGGAAAGACGAGGTGTCCTGACATCTCAACTGTAGCTGTTGAGTTGAAGTTTGCTTTCACAAAAAAAAAACCAAAACCAAAACAACGTTGGTAGTGGTTTATTTTAGTTTAAGCCAAAATAAAAGCTTTCCTACAGTGCTTGGAAGGAGTATCCTGGGTTTTAGCTGACAGTGCAGTTTTGCCAGTGGGTACAGGCACAAGGATGGGAAGTGCTGCAGCTGAACGAGTTACTGTCCCTCAGAAAGCAACTGTTGTGTTCTCAGCCTCCCTGCTGGATGGTAACAGTCATTAAACCGCCGTATACTGGAAGTGTGGGATTTAATTTGCATCTGGTGATGGAAATGAACAGCTTTAAAGCAACAGGATGGGCAGAGAGGCTTGTTCTGCCACCAAGGTACAATGGATGCTTTGAGCATTGTTAAGTCCCTGTGGCTTTGTAACTCTGATTACATGCCCACATATCCACATGGTTTGGTTCACATGTCCTCTCTCAAGAGCACTCTGATTTGGTAATGAGAATGTACTCCATGTAGCTATTCTGGAACATTTCCTGCAGAACTGTGTGGGCTGGAATTGCTATTCTTGTCTCAGTTTATTCTAGCAGGAGTTATTTCATTTGTGCTAAACCATAATGAAGATATGCACACATACCATTCTGCCTTTCCCCCCTCAAACTGGCTGAAGAAGAAGTCAATTTTCAGCAGCTCAGGTAATGCTGGTCAGTGAGCTGACAAGCCTTCAACTCACAGAAAGTTGCCCCTAACAAATGTAGCAGCTTTATAGTTAGTTTGGTTTTTTTTTTTTTTTTTTTTTTTCCTGTTTGTGCCTTTTAATTTTTTTTTAATTTTTTTTTTTGTTTTAGTCTAAACAGCAAAAGCATCCACAGAACTGCTCTCCCAGTTTACACAGAGGCCCTCAGCCTTGAGGCCACTATTCTTCCAGGGTCCCTGCAAACACCTGTAATTCTAATTCCTGTGCTCTGGGAGAATAAAGTTTTCATGTGTTTACAGTTGCTTACTGTAAAGCTCTTCATTACAAAGCTGTCCAGATGGTAGATTTTTCATGGACTAAAAATAAAAAAAATACAAGGAAGTCTGATTAATCATAAAGGATAGAGAACCAATCATCCCTGAGAACTAGTACTGCCCATGGAGTTCATTGAAGCTGTATCTGTTATTAATTCAGATCAGGACACTCTTCTTGAAATTCTCAAGTGGGGATTTTCTGGAATCTATATATATTTTTTTAAAGTGGGTATTTTCTATAACATTGTGATATTAGGGACTAATTTTTCAAAAAAGCTCAAGTCTCAGGCACTTAGCTGATGCAATTGATTTCAGAACAGTCCTTTTTCCAGCCATTTTCATGCTGATCTGAGCATTTGATCATGAAAATATTATCCTGGTTATGAGACTAGCAGGATCAGGCTCTGCAGAGGGGCTGATATCTAAGATTGTGTCTGCTCAGGGTAGTAGAGGACAGTGGGATGTAAACCAGAGTTATGTGCACTGAGATTGAACCACCTGAGGCACACCTCCAGTGTAGCTCCATGCTGCCTTGGCATGTCTGGAACAGCTTCAAAATTGCAGTGCAGATCCAGCTTTTGCTCAGTGAAATAATTTATTCTGGCAAAGCTCCAGGGAGCAATTTAATCAAGCCATGGTGCATGCAATTAGTGCCTGAAATCCATATGCTGGCACTTAAGCAGCAGTAGTAGCCAGGTTTTTTCTCTGTCAAAACTGGTGGGTTTTGCAGACACCTTTGAAGATAAGTCTGGATGTTCTGCATCTGCAAACCAAACCAGCCACTTAGCAGAGCTTGCTGTGAATAAAGCATGTGGATGGAGTTTGCACTCAGAGAGATGGGACACCTTTATTGCTCTCGTGCTGCTGGGCTTATTAGTGCAGCCACTCTCCTGTGGTCAGATGCCCACTCCCCAGGCAAACCTGGCTCTCACTCAGCTGCTGGGATGGTGATCTGGTGGGTGATTTGTTGAGCATGGCAGTAACTCCAGTGCCAGCCACAGGGATGCACTGGCACCAGCAAATCCTGAAAATGGAGTGGCTGTGGCAGTGCCAGGGGGGTGCAGTGTCCCTCTTCCTATCTACCTCTGTCACTTCTGCTTCTCTGAGCTGCAGGGACGGGATAAATGCTCGTGGGATGTTGCCAATCTTGTTTAAAACACTGAAAATGGCTTCATAACAACCACCTGCAAGGAGCCATGAATTAGATACAGCTATCAAACACATGAACCTGGTTTCTGGGTGTATTCGTGGCCATTCAAGAATCCTGCTGGTTAATGGGGACAGATAGGCAGCACCTCTATGTCTCCGTAACCTTGATCTATTATTGAATCTCATAGACCACTTTCTTTAACCTTCATAAGATTTTTATTTTTGCTGGTAGTAGGATTTATTCTGATGTTTTTGTTAAAAATTTCCCTTTTTAATGGCTCTTAGATTATTACGTGGATTTTTTTGAATGTGTATGGGACTGGAAAACACAGGAAATATTTTGGAGGAAAGAAGTAAAGGCAAATCTCTTAAGTGTTAGAACAAGTAAGGTGTTTTTACCACAATTCACAAGTGTGTATTGCACATTTGTTGGATAGAGAAGGCCCCTTGTTAGATGACAGTGCTCTCTGCCCTTCCGAAATTTAACCATGCGAGAGTCTCATGGCACTTAACATGGCTTAATGAATCTAATTTCACAGAGCTCCTTTGAGGCAGGGAAGAGCTACTCTGAACAGACAATAAATTAGGCTGTGGAGCAGAATAACATTAAGGTAAAGGAGTTTTGTCTCTGCTGAGAAACTGGGCAAATTTCTGTCTCCCTGAGCTGCAATCTGTCCTAATGGAGATTCTTTTGTTGCCTTTGGTCTCCTGAGAAAGTCTTTCTATTTCTGGGAATAAGTTGCAAGTCCAGATTCCCACAGTAAGACCATGGCAATGCCATGTCCCAAGGTTTTTCTAATTTCATTGCTATAACACAGAGCTTGAGCTCTTGCTTTGAGAAAGCATGGACTGCAGCTAGTGTATGTTTTGTCAGTTCCTAAATGATGGTAATCTATCTTGTTGCCTTTTTGTTATTATTTGGGCAGTTGGAAGTCAAGCTGCATCCAAAACATTCATATCAATATATAATACAGGGTTCCTTTTCCTGGTTTAAATTTTTCTTGTTTCATAAATCTAAAAATATACCAAAAGTTTGGCAGAAACAGCTATTTTAGAAAGGCAGGGAAGAAACCCTGGTTCTGAATGGGCTGGGTAAGAGGCAGGCATAAACCTAAGATAAAGACTAAATGAGGCACCTCTCTAGCCAACAGTCTCCACTGGCCTGTGCAGTCTCCCCATGATCTCAAATCCTGGAATGTCCATTTTTTTCACAGGTTAAAATCTCCCCTTTTTCAATTTATAGGTATTTTCTTCTATCCTCTGGTCCTGCATCATGTTGATAAAGACAGTTACTTTGTGTTCCTGAAAACAAACCTGTACATACTGAAAAGCTGGTATTAGTTTCCCACCAAAACTTCTCCAGGCTAAACATGTGCAGTTCCCTCAATTTCTTCTTGTAGCGTTTGTGCTCCAGATTCACCTCCCCATTATTATATTTGTATTTATTGAATCATCCTTTTACCTAGGGACCCAAAGTTAGAAGTAATATTCTAGGTGTGTTCCAACGAGAATAGAATAAACAGAAATATTTATTTCCATCTATGTACTGGCTATGTTCTGCAGATACAGCCCAGCAGGCTCTGAGCTGCCAGGCTGCATCACTGGCAATAAACATGAGCAATACTGAAAAGCTGGGCTCCACCATAATTTTCCCTCTTCTCTTGGGATTTAGTAGGCTCCTACCTGGGGACAGTGTGACCTGAGTGACTCAGTCTGGACACTTCTGGCACACTCACATAATTTGGGAGTATTTGGGAGGAGGAGAGTTCAGTGATGCAAATGCAGCTGCTCACCTTGGACCCAAGAAAAAATTTACTCCAATCTAATTTGTTTTCAAAGGGAAATTAGGACCTTAAGGGCATCACTACTTTCAGAACTGAAAAACCTTTATCAGCCTGGAACATCATCTCTCCCTAGCCCATTTTTAAACTGAAGGTACCATCTCTGGGATATCAGAATAAGCACTGATGAAGGCAGTGACTGCACAGGGGCTGTGTCATGACCTGCAGCAAAAAGCACCAATTTAGTTTCAGCAGAACTCCAAGCACTGACCCCAGAGGGTCACTGGGAATGCCAACATCCCAGTTCTTTAAATCATTAAAGGTCACTTGTAAGGAACTCAGCCAGATGCAGTGAGGTTATTTAGGACTCCCAGCGTGGCTTGTTCTCCTCTGGAATCTCCTGGTGCATTTCAGGACTGAGGCAGTGGTTTCCATCAGCTTTCTCTCTCTTTGGTATAAAGAAGTCTGTTTCCTACTTTGTAGGTATTGTTCCTTAACAAAATTGCTTCCAAAAAGTAACTCAGGAAAAGATAATTCACTATCAAAACAAAAAAAATGTCTGGCATTTTTTGTTAGTGGGAAGAGGGGTGAAGGAAACATTATTCTTAGTCTTGCTCTTCTCCTGAAAATGAGGAGCAATGAAGGTGAGAAAAATATAGCTAAATGTTTGCAGTGGACTCAGTAGCTGCCACACAGAGAGAAGCAGTGTTTGAACTGTGAAATAACTTCATCTGCAAAATGAACATCAAAAAAAAAAAAAAATGTTTCTGACTGAATACTGTCAGAATAACAGCTAGAATTTCTGCACAGGACTTGGGAATTTCTTTTTATATTTGTCTCTGTCCTGTGCAATAAAAAGCAAACCATGGAGGGCATGCAGAGAAATGTTGTGCTTTGAAGGAATTGTTTGGATATCTTTTTTCTTTTCTCCTACAGGGGATGGCACAGTGAGCTGTCACATATGCACTCTGCCTCCACACAGCATTGCTGTTGCAGTGAAGGAAGCTGAGCACCAAACTTGCACCTGAATAGAGCCTTGTGCAGAAGATCTTGCTTTGCCTGAGTGCAACTCTCGTCTGAGACTTCATAAACCTGCCTGTGACTCATGCCCCATTTACACAGGATCAGAAAGGGTACTAAAACTGGGGCTGTTGGTTCTAAAGGAACATGGAATTGCTTCTGGAGTTAAAAGAGCTATCAAAGATAAATATGGTCATTTGAGACTTGTTAACTGTTGAGTAAATCCTAGTCAGAAGAGGTGGAATGAGTGCAGAGTAAGGCCTAGTCAGAAGTGGTAGAATAAGTATAGGTGATGTCTAGGTGACCCTAGCTAGTTCTTATTTTTGGCCACTTTCTCTTGTAATGACATCCTTTCCCACTTGGAACAGTTTATTGCTCTCTACAACTCCCTGAAAGGAGATTGCAGCAGGTGAGGGTTGGTGTCTTCTCCCCTGACAAGTGATAGGACAAAAGGAAAGGGTCTCAAGTTGAGCAAGGGGAGGTTTAGATTAGATACTGAGAAAAATTTCTTCGCTGAATTGGTGGTCAGGCATTGGAACAGGCTTCCATCACACAGGGATGTGATGGATTCACCAGCTCTGGAAGTATTCACAAAATGTAGATGTGGCACTTGGGAACGTGGCTTAATGGTGGACTTGGCAGTGCTGGGTTAAAGGTCCCACTCAGTGATCTTAGAGGTCTTTTCCAACCTTGACAATTCCATGATTCTCTCATTGTATGGTAGAACTCCTTCCTTCTTACCTGTGATCTCAGTGGTTACTTATTTATCCCTGTAAAGCCTTACAACTTCCCCTTAGCAAAAAGGACAAAATGCACACACTTAAAAATTATGGCCCAAAACCAAATCAAAATGACTACAAAGTAATCAGTTACTGTGGGATTTTCAGAGAAGCCAGAGGGAGGTACCCATATTCCTTTGAAATCTCTAGGAATGAAATGCTCAGTGTTCTTTGGGCATTTGAAAATCTCAGCCTAGGGGCTGTTCAGGTTCTGAATGTGGAACAGAAACAAAGAAAGGAACAAACAGCAAGGATCTGGCTGAGAGGTGGTGTAAAGAGGGGAAGAACAGAGATAAAAGAGGAGAGAGTTTAAAGGAGACACATGGAAGCTGGCAAGTGCTTGTGTGGCTTAAATGCTGGTGGTAGGTGGTCCACCTCACAGAATGGATTTTTTAATAAGGATCTGGTTTACTTTCACAAGCACAAAATCACCAGAGGCTGTCAGTGCACAGCACAAATGGCTTGTGTGGCCTGGCAAACCTCTGAAACCCCCACCGTGTCTCCTGCCCACATCCCTGTGGGGTCCATGCACAGTGGGACAGAGTCCCATGGGCTCTGTTTCATTTATTTTTTGGTTCATTTAAGGATTTTACACTATTTTCAGTGGTGATGGAAGTCAGAAGCTATTGTTAAGACTCTGTTTGAAAGATGGTTTATTCTTGGAGGAAGGAAACGGAGGTGATTAGCTTTCAGGCTCCATGAGCCCTTGGCAGACTTTTGTGGCTAAGGAGAAATGACAGCCAGGAAAAGATTGCCAGTAAATGAGTACATATTTTGAATTTCATGCCAGATGGTCACTCACTCAGGAGTGGCTTTAGCTTTTGTGATAGCAGTAATGCACCATTAAACCTGCTGCAGTGGTTTTGTTACAGTTTACTTGAGACACAGCAAGGAACTGAAGAGAAGACAGCAGGGCACTGGTTTCTGTTCTGCCATTTTTTCTGGATGAGGCTCTAAACTGGAAATAACTTCCATGGTCGTGATCTGGAGGTCTTGTGGGTGACAGCCAGGTGACAGCCAGTGGACAACCTTTACATCCATGTCAATACAATATACATAGAAATTAAAATCCAGCCCACCTAAAGGAATGTTTTAATTCTTCTAAGAGATGACTGCAGGGAATGGACACTAGTCTTCATTTTCAGAAGAAGAATCCCATTTTCAGAAACAGGGAAGGACAAATCCAGCCAAAATACCTTGAATAAAGGTATTCCTGCTCCCACATGCATATTCTTGAAAAGAGCTGACCTAAGCATCTCAAACATGGGATTGGGATTGGCTATGCAGGTGCTCCTCTGCAAATGAATACTGCCTCTTTTTCTTATTGTCTTTACTGTGTCAATGTCTCCAAGGAAAATAAGTTTGAAATTTCTGTTGTAAATTAAGAAATAGTGGATAATCTTGTTCAGATGAAAAACCACAAACCCAAAAGAAAACTCTCCAAATTTGGAATTCTTCACTTCCTGATGCTAGATGCAGCTCAAGTCAGAATTTTATTTCATGAAAACAACTTTTTAAATTTTTTTTTTTTAAACATGAGCTTTTCCATTGACTAAGAATCCTGGCTTGAGTTTTGAAGAATCAAATGCTGTGCAGATTGGGCTCACTGCTAATTTAAACACAACATCTAAAAACTAATTATCCAGATCATCATTAATGATAATAGCCTAGTCTGACCAGAAAATAATTAAGCATTCTGCATTCTCTTGTTGTTTTTAGTCTCTGCAAAAAGTGCCTATCGCACATACTGACTCAGTGGGGAAGGTGTTCATTGCTGATTTACCAGCAAAATCTTTTATTCCTTAGTGGAAGGGTAATGAAAGAAGTACAAATCTGACAGCAGGAGCATCATGAAGTGATTTGGCAGACAGCTGTCCAGAAAAAAGCAGGAGAGGGAGGGCGAAGGGAGGGGAAGAAAAAATATTGAAATATAAAGACAAATTCACAGGAGGGGGAAAAAAAGCCAGAAATAATTTTTGTCTGGAGAACTCAACATGTTTTATTTTAAGGCTAAGAAACTGCACTGTGGACTTTATGGTGTTTACAGCTCTCAGCAAAAGGAAAATGAACATCTGGAAGCATCCAGCACCCTGGATGCTGTTTGAAAACTCAGGGAAAGGGGGTGCTGAGCCTTGCACACACAGCCCTGGTGAAATATTTTGACTTTCAGCAGTGGTGTGATTCCAGTTGTTACTGGAGCTACTCTGAAATTGGTATGGCACCAAAATGCTTGCCTTCAACGCCTGAAAGTCCTTACAATTTCAGGCTTGAGTCTGCAATGTCTATTATTCTTGACAGGGATTTTCTTTTGAAAGAGAACTTGTGACTGACTATCTTAACAGGGTGGGCAACAGGAGTGAATAGCTTAATTATGTCTTTTCTAGGCTTAATTACATCTTTTTTAGGAGGTGTGACATCTAGAGGAAAGCTAGAAAAGAGAGACTGAAGGAAGGCCAACACAATCCATGTAAAGAGAAAATAAACAACTGAATACTTTTTTCTAGAAGAAAAAATGGAAGATGCTTGATGATTTGTGAAACTATTTGTTTTTTCTGAAGAACTGTGTTAAGAAAGATTTCACTTTTGAAAAACTATTGACAAGTCTAGGGAAGATCAGAGTAATATTAACTATAAGTATTGGTCCATTATCCTCTTTAGGTTTTGAAAATTGGATGACCTACAGATTTTCATACAGCTATATTACCATCACATGTACTGATTGAGAAAATCTCTAATCAGGACTTGCAATTTCCATTGGACAGCTGCTCCAAAAATAAGATTTTGGAATATGAAACATCTATATACACTTATCTATAGACACACATTTATATACATATAAAAATAATGTATATTTGATGTGTGCTGCATCCAATCTACTGCCTCAGATATGGATTTAGTCTTAGATCAGTGATCACCAGAAATGGGCTTCAAAGGGACAGGCTGACAGATGTTGTGCAAGAGGCCACTGAGTACTTTTGAAATGTGATTTTTCTCCCTCTGGGTTTCTGTGAGGGAATGAAATATCTGCACCACCTCCTCTACTACAACTACTTTTATAGATATGTCTTTTAGGCTACATTTTATCTACATGTCCTTTGGACACAATTGAATTTAGGGTGGACTGAGAAACACATTGACCACAAAGCAAAGGTACAGCAAAAAAACTCCCTCTCCTCCACCAGTGGAATAGGGCAGTCAAATGATGCTTCAAAATATTTTGCCAGCCTTCAGACAGTTATAGCTCTTGGAACTGCTGAACCAAAGGAGGCATCTTACAGAATTTCTTATTTTTGTTTCCAGTCACTTCTGGAACTCATTCAGCTTTTAGTGTCCACAACAACCTGCTATTTGCTGGTTTCATTTGATGCACTCTTTGTGTGATTGGAAGAGACAATGAAAAATGATTTCCTTAACAGTTTGTGCTGCCCAGGGTTCTGCAGCTACCATTTTCCCCCTTCAGATGTCTCTTTTTCAGCCTGAAACTTGTTCTTTGTGCTCCAAGTGATCAGACCCACATAACTGGTGAAGGACACATTCCTGCTCTGCTAGCTGGTCTACAGAAGGACAAAATCACTTCTATTGCAAGAGATGGCTGAAACTGTTCTCCTGCAGTATGGGCAAGGATTAGCCCTTATATTTCCTACTATGAGTTACACACTGGAATACAAAAGGAAATAAACCACAATTTCTTTAAATTCTTCTGTGCTCGTGAATGTCCTATGGGATCTGACCATGCTCCCAACTGATGGGATTTAATGCCTTCACAAGAGCAGCAACCAGCTCCCCAGAGCAATTCTGATTGAAATGAACATTGGATGAACTCTTGCCCTATTTATGAAACAGGCAAATGAGGTTCTGTGGGCTTTCTGTCACTGCTGGGATAGTCTGCAGTACACAAGAACTCTTATTGCTGTTGACACTGGTGCAGCCATTAAGGCTTGTGCTCAGTCTGGAAAAACGTCCCACACTGAGTCTGAAAAAACATCCTGCACTGTCAAGACTCGATCCCTTTGGAAGCCTGCAGCTGACCATGAAGAAATACCAGATGCAGGGTCTTGTCTGCATCAGTCTGGGCTTCAGACAGCACCCACTTGTGATTTTGAGTCATGTGAACTGGCTTGTTTTATTTGACCCAAAATAATGTGAGCACAGAATCAAAGAATCATTTAGGTTGGAAAATATTGATCACAGAGTCCAGCCTTTGACTGATCACCACCATGTCAGCCAGACCTTGGCACTGAGTCCCACATCCAGTAATTTCTTTAAAATGTCCAGGGATGGTGACACCATCACCTCCCTCCCTGGGGAATCTGTTCCAGTGCTTAACAACCCTTTCTGTGAAGAAATTCTCCTGATGTCCAACCTGAACCTCACTTAGCACAGCTTGAGGCCATTTTCTCTCAACCTGTCATGGGTTGCTGGGGAGAAGAGGGCGCCCCTCATCTGGCTACAACTTCCTTTCAGGTGTTTGTAGCTATAAGGTCCCCTCTGAGCCTCCTCTTCTCCAGGCTAAACACCTCCAGCTCCTTCAGGAGGAGACTCTTCACCATTCACCATCTTTCTATGTAGACTCTTCACCATCTGTTTTGCCTTTCTCTGGACGTGCTCCAGCACCTCAATGTTGCAGTGAGTGGCCCAGAAGAGGGCACAGGAGGTGAGGTGTGGCCTCACCAGTCCCCAGAAGAGAGGTCCCTGCCCTGGTCCTGCTGGACACACCCTTGTTGATACAAGCCAGGATTCCAGTGGTTTCTTGGCCACCTGGGCACACCTGGCTCATGTTCAGCCACTGTCAGCCAGCACCCCCAGGTCCTTTCCTGCTGGGACACTTCCCAGCCACTCTTCCCCCAGCCTGTTGTCCTGCAGGGGGTTGTTGTGACCCAAGTGCAGGACCTCTACTTGGCCTTGTTGAACCTCATACCACTGACATCAGTCCATTGATTCAGTCTGCAGGGTCTTCCTACTCTCCAGAGATCAGCACTCCTGCCCAGCTGAGTGTCATCTGCAAACTGACTGAGGGCATACTTGATCTCCTCACCCAGGTCATTGATAAAGACATTAAACAGGTCTGGCCCCAACACTGAGCCTTGGGAAACCCTACTAGTGACTAGAAGTAAGACAAGGATTCATTTTTTAATTTTAAATATCTGTTTTTAAAATGACAAATGTTTTGAACACACAGAATGGCAGAATACATGTATTCAGACACAGGTGGTATCATTTATGATTAATGTGAACAAATATCTGCACTTAGAGTTGTAGAAAGTGTCATGAAATGCAAAGTTCAAAATAAATACTAAGACTTTTGGAAACTTCAGATGCCTTTAGGATACACCATAAGAAGTATAGGACACACTTCAGAAGAAGTGGACAGCTGCTGGAGGTTTGAAGCACAGTGTTTTAAAGAGTGAATCGAACTAATGTAAATTCAGTAAAAATCATATGCTACCTTGACCCCTAGGGTAAAGTGATCAAACTTAGACTTGCTTTATTGGGAAACTTACATAAGCAGTGGTTCTCTCACTGGAACTGCATATAAACAGTTCTCACCTGGTGGGGCTGCTGTGACTCACCTGTATGGAGACGCTGCTGTAGGAACCACCGATGACTCCTGCAATGAGCAGTGGCAAATTCTCCTGGATGGCATAGGAGCCGTCAGGGCACATGTACTCAGTTTCATCCACCTTAGTCAAAGATGCCCTGACAAACTCCAAAGACTGTTCTAAGGCATATGTATCCCGGGAACACGTGTCCAAGATGTGAACTCCAAGCTTAATTCCCGGCAGCAAGTAATTGTCTTTGTTGATTTCATCAATTGCAAACAGCATGGCCTCCAAGCGCTGGATGCCTCGGTCTTCATTGATTCTCCCACATTCTTCTATCCCAGTGCCTTTTTCCTTGATTGGGAATAAGCCTCCTAAGACAAGGTCTCCTTCTATCTTAATTTCCTTTCTGACAAAGCTGTGGTCACTTAGGGAAAGGAAAACTCCTTTGGAAAATAAAGCTAGCGCAAGGACTTGGAGCCTGGTGAACATCTTCATTGGTCGTGTTTTAGCAGCTCTAAGAAACATTGGTGGGAGCAAAAACACTCTTCAGTCCTGATCCATTGCCAGATATGAAGTGCTGTCCCACAAGCCAGTGAAGAGCAAGCCAACAAGTCTTTCCACTGGACCTCTAAAGAAGAGATAGAAAGAATTAGAAAAGGCAAAAGGAGACAGAGGGATGTGAGATGCCTTAATCACACAACCATCCCTCCCTGAGGCAAACAAAACTCTTCCAAGCAAATTAAGGTAAATACATAAATAAGTAAGAGAGACATGAAAGAGGAGAATGAGAGACATGACAAGAAGGAGTCTTGTGTTTGATGCTTGCTCAGGGCACGAAAATGCTTGCGGCTGGACTTTCTCTCTTTAATGTTAATCGCAGCTCAGGGCTCAGATCAAAGGGAGAACCCAGCAGTGATGTGTGTGCTTAGGATATGATTTTACTCTCACTAAGGTCAGGACAGTTTGCCAATGACCTGAAAAGGAGAAAAATCAAACCTCAGAATGAAGATCGCAATGTAACAATTTTGTAAATAAATATGCACACGCAAAATTTGTTTATGCAGCACAGATGCATGACCTGTCCATGGACTAGTTTGTCAATATCTCTTCAAATTTATCAAAGTGGCTGCCTTGAACTCCCAATCCTGAGATGAATTGTGTGGCAATAGTTAAGCAGAACACTTTAATAATTTATTTCTGTACTTACCTTTTCCTTAACAGAGTATATACCATTAGAGTTGCAGGGTTATCTATAATTTAGAAACACTTAGCACAAAGAAATTGAAATCAGCAACAATTAAGATTTAACACTAAATAATGAATGAGCATGCTTATTGCAAGGCAGTTGTTTATCCTAGTACAATTTCAACATTGCTGTTCCAAATTGAGTGAAAGGATAGTTTTTTTGTTCATATTTATTCCAACATTGTTCTCTCATAAATCAGTAATGGGTCAGATGCACTGTTAAAGGTCTTCCTCTGCTATCTGAACAGTCTGAGCTGCAGACTGTCTCAGCAGAATTTTCCATTCAGAAATGTCAATGGTAAAAAGGCTTCCTCATCCCTAAATGATCTTTAAGTAAGCTGGTTTGTTTATCACATGTGGATTATTAAACAGGTCCGGAAAATATATTTTCTGGTAATTTTTAACAGAAGAAATGATGTTGACTGTACTCAGCAGTACTTTCTATATCAGACTTAGTACTCTAATTTACCAAACATTATTGAATTGTATAGAGTGCATATAAAATGGTGGTACTACCCCATTGGAAATCTTTATCAGACAAAAAGGTGACATTTGTCACATAAATGGCTGTGTGGTTAATAATTCAGTTCCATTGTTTTCATCACTAATCCACTGTTTAGATAAAAACAGGACTTGGGATTTTTTCAAATGCAATATCCATCTTATTTACTTCTGTGGCTTCTGTTGCCACTGTATCTCAGCAAACATTCATACATAAAGCTTTATAACAGTGGCAAAATATTTGTTTTCCCTATTTCATACTTGGGAGAAAGAGACACAGAGATGAAATGAGATTTTCAGAAGATTCTAAATTCAGATTTTGGTCTGCTCGGCGCTCACAATCACTATCAAAATTTGGAAAGGTCAACTGTGCTCTGAACCCCCTGGTTCCCACTGAGGCACTGAGCCTGAAAAACTTCCTAACCAAGTTCTTCCAAGCTTGTTCTTGAGTGATTTACCTAAGGTCATCAGCACAGCCAAGAATCAAACTTTGATCTTTCCCAGTGCTCCTCTTAGCAATAAACCTCCCTTGTTTCCTACTGCTCCCTCTGGCTTTTATGTGAGTCTTTTATAAGGTCATAGTAAACCTATTTGCTTTCAAGAGCTCTTCAACATAACCAGGAACAACTGAATTTCCCCAAGAAAAGGCTATAAAATGGGGCCCTCTCAAAGGTTTTCTATACCTAGAGCTACAGCAGGGAGGATGCTCTCATTCCCTGACTCCTCCATAGGGGCTGGTTTCTGGAAATGGAATCACCTTTCACCTTGCATCTCCTCTGTGTCTCAGGAATGTGTGAGTCTCTGATACATCAGCAAGAAAGGATAGAAAGGCACTGAAAATTATTTCATCATTGCACATGGTTTCCTCAGCAAAGAATGCAAAGGATTTCTGTGTTCTGTCACCTATGCTTGTTACAATGGTACTGCTGAGGGAAACTGGAATCAGTGATGGGATCAGTCCTTGCAGAACCCAAGGGGGAATCCAAGTAGGTGAGGATTGGGAATAACCATTTCTCTGATTCTCCCCTGCCACTTCATGTTGACAGCACTGGTCTGAAGGTGTCCAGGGATGTGAAAGGAGGAGGTGGTGGAAAGCCCGTTCAGGTTGGAGAACACAGGTGACTGATCCCCACAGTCCTGCTCTGTCTGGGGACACACAGCTTGGTAAGGGGTGTCCACTGGGGGCCACCCACCTGCACTGATTGTCCTACCCTCCCCAGGGCCTGTGGAGTTCTGAGCTTGTCATGGGTCTTTGAGACTGCAGGATGACACCAGCAGAACCCTGCTTCCCAGGAAAACATCCTATTTTATGTGTCCAAATCCTCTCTTTAAAACTGGGAGACATTAAAGAAAACCACAACTTGTGGTATAAAATGTGCCTCTCTCCTTCATCAGACTTGGCAGCACTGCTGTCCATGTAGTGGCATGGCAGTGTCCTGCTGGGCACCAAAGATGCTGAGCAGAGGTTCAGAGTGAAGGTGTTCCTGCAAAAGCAGATTTGCCAGGGGAGGTTTCCCCTTTGGGTTGTGAGGGATGGGTGCCTGCAGGGTTTCTCATGGGTGGGACTCCTGGGGGAAGCTGTGAGGCAGATTTGGGTGGTCTCTGTGGAGACTCTTGGTGGGATGGAGACTATTTTAAAGCAGATCGCAGAGATGGGCTTGCAGCTCAGCTCCTCTCCTGTTCTCTCTGGTGTGCACCTCCCACATGCTTTCTCTGCAGCTTGTGTAACTCAGGACTATATATACAAACATTTCATACCTATTCCAGGCTGATACAGCCCATATTCCTCCTCTTAAACATGGTGAAGATACCACTGATCATATCCTTCCTGAAGTGATTTCACTATACTGACCACTCCTATTGGCTCTTGCAGAGCTGTCTTCTACTAAAAGCAAGTTTCTGGAATATTTCAAAGAGAAGTGCTTGCTGATCAAGTGGAAATTCTTTTATTTTTTGTTTATATTTAAAGTTTTAATGTCAGCTACAGGCAGGGTTTTGTTGTTGTAGGTGTTCTGTTAGTACTGCATTCCTGCCCTACAGCCTTTGGATCTCTGGTGGAAATAGAAGTAGAGTCTGGGTGTAGAAGCAATGTAAACATCAACATGGAAAATAAACAGGCTGAAGTAGAAAGGTTTCCATATCTGCATCAGAGGGTTTCTGCCAACATTGCTCTATCTGAACTTTAGCCAGAAGCACTCAGCTTGTGAAACATCTTCATTTGGCACTCCAGAGCCCTTTCTCTTTCCACCACAAGAAGCCCACAGGGGGAAAGCTGCATCTGCCCTTGGGGGACACTCAGCACATCCCTTACTGAAAGCAACTCACTTGTGTACAATAGCAGCTGTGCTGCTCTCACTGGAAATCCACTTGCCTCTAGGTCTGAATCATAGGCTTTGGTGGATTATTTCTCTGTGTGTGAAAAGTTAATTGCACAAATTTACTATTTCTTGGTGTAAGTTTGCTTATTTACTAAGGTATTGTATTTGTGGGGCTCCCAGACAAAGGAAGGAATGATGAATCTGACTCCATGTTTTTAGAAGGCTAATTTTTTATTTTAAGATGCCATATTATATTAAAGAATACTAAAATAAACTACACTAAAGAACACAGAAAGGATACTTACAGAAGGCTAAAATGATAATAATGAAAACTCCTGACCCTCTACAGAACCTCAACACAGCTTGACACTGATTTGCCATTGAGTCAAAACAATCCACATGAAACCAATGAAAAAATCACCTGTTGGATAAACAACCTCCAAACACATTCCACATGTGAGCACAAGACAGAAGCAAATGAGATAATTTGTTTTCCTTTTTCTCTGAGACTTCTCAGTTTCCCAGGAGAAGAATCCTGGACAAAGGGGTTTTTCCAGAAAATATGACTGCCATACTAAGGATGGGCAAATTCTTGTTTCAGTGAAAGCAACTTGGTTTGGGGTCTGGGGTTTCTGTGTTCAGTATCCCATTGATATCATCTCCAAAACTAAATCTGCCTTCCAGAGCTACATTCACACATCAGGTCAGGTCCTCTGCAGGCCTTCTGTCTGCAGCTCACAGAGCAGGTCCACCTGTGCTGCTGGTTCAGAGATGAATTCTTATCAGACTAAGCATTTCCAGCCTATTTGTCTTGTAGGTGTCAAACTTCAAAGAGAATTGCAGTTGAATTTTTCATTTAGCCAGATGACTTATAAATCAAACATTATTGCTTATACATCGGGGGCAATTTTGTCCATGCTTTCCATCATACCAGCACCAGTGCTTGGTACTGGAAATCCAGCACCCAGCAGCCATACATTTTCCAATCTGCCATTTATGAGGATGGAATGGGAAGCCTTACAGAGCTGAGGCACTTCAGATTGCCTAGCTATTTTTCAACACCATTAACTAATGAATAGGGCAATTGTCACAGACATCTTTTATAAAAAATCCTTTCCTTAGGATTTTTCCTCTTGAGAGCTGAAAGGCCTCGGGAACAAAATGTAAACAATGGTTATCTGCTGCTGTGGAATGCAACAGGTGGATCCTTGATTGGCCCATGTTGGATGTTTCTAATTAATGGCCAATCACAGCCCAGCTGTCTCAGACAGAGAGTCCAAGCCACAAACCTTTGTTATCATTCTTTGCTATTCTATTCTTAGCTAGCCTTCTGAGGAAATCCTTTCTTCTGTTCTTTTAGTATAGTTTTAATGTATAATATATCATAAAATAATAAATCGAGCTTTCTGAAACATGGAGTCAACATTCTCGTCTCTTCCCTCAACCTGGGACCCCTGTGAACATGGTTACAGGCAATCTACATGACAGGGCTAAAACTCTGGAGAGGTTTCCTCTCCTCCCTACCATGTGCTATATCCTAAATTTCCCCACATTTGCTCCCCCTCACAGTGTTTTGCAGGGCTCATCTGTTTTTGCAGCTTCCTGACAAAGGATGCAACAGGAGCTGACGTGGGTGCTGGAGAAGATTATGTTTAGCTTTATTGTGGGTGGCTCCCCCTTGGCAGTTGAGGATTTATACTGCATTATTCAGAGCTATAATGTGTTATTGTGGGGCCTGGAGCCATATGCCAGCTCAGTATCACCTGCTGTCCTTTGTAAACTTTCTTTGGAGGAGAACCATGCCCAGTGTAAGGTCACAGAGGAGGCTCCCACCACACCTGTGCTCTTGTGGCATTTTACAAATATTGAAGCTAATGGTTTCATCAATAGATCTTTCTCCAAGGTCACCCATCAGAGAAGTTTCTTTCCCTGAGCCTTTGCTGTGCCCTAAAAATTTTATCTTAGGGAAGCAAATTGCTAAAACAATTCAAATTTCAGCTCAGAATTCCAGTGTGTCTTTCAAGAGTGACACAAGAATCTGAATGCCAAGATTTCTTTCTCTCAGAGATCATGGATAACATGCACAGTAGCACAGATCATCCACCACATTTATCACATTTATATGTGCCTTGGCAGAGCTTGACCTTAATACCTGATGAGAACTGCACTGAAATATAATGTCTTATTTAATCAGAAAAAAGTGACAGACAAGCTTGGGTCTCCTTGCCAATTATAATTAGAGATGTTGTCACCTCTGGAAGAGAAATATTTGTAAAGTGACCCAAAGCTTACAGTGACAGACCTGTGCCAAGCACAAATTGCTCACACCCTGATTCTGGCTGGCTGAAACCTGGTAGCTTCCATCAGGACATAAAAGAAAACAAAGAAACAAACAAACCAGGGAAAAGTTGCAGAACATGTGGTGAGGTGGAGAAAACAAGTAAATTTCTTCTATGGAAATGGAGAATTTCCTTCATGAAACGTTACTCAGGTACTGACATATAAATTTGCTGAAAATTAATAAAAGTGCTTTAAATTTCTATTGTTGGCTGTTACACCTCAGATTTTTTTTCTTGCCTTGTGAAATATGACAAAAATGGCTTTCCAATTAGGTACTTCTGTGAATTTCATTTCATTTTGAAAACCTGTACATGAAAAACATTAATTATTGCAATTAGCACCAGCAGCAGCATGAGGCTACAAACCATACAAATTCATGCCATGTCTAGTATATTGTAAAAGAGTTTTAAAAGCCCTAAAAATTTAGGGGAAATTTCAGTATAAAGACATATAAAGCAAGAGATAATACATGAGAGTAGGAGTAAATCACCAGTCTTAAAATAAAAACTTATATTCTGTTGCTTTAGAACAAGAAGAAAAATTCAGAACACTGTGTTACTATTTGCACTGTGTTAGCATCAACATCTGATGCTTTATGTTTTCTACAATGTCAACATAGAGCAGATGCCCAGCCCTCTCCTCAGAGATCTATGATATCCCGTTTCAGAAAAAAAGGATTTAAAATATTAATCACATGGGAAAACAGATGTCTTTGACGTGTTACTCTTTAAGTTTCCAGATATTAAATAACTCTATAGATTAGAACCAGAGGTATTAATTTAGCCTGGTGAGGAACAAGGAGCCCTTGAAGATCGCCAGACATTAATATGGTGTGGAAATATGAGTCTTTGTTATTTGTTAAAATACATGAGAGCATTTGGCACTGTCTGAGCTCTTCCAAAGTGAGTTTGGTCTCAGGAGAAGGAGTTACAATGAGCAGACCACCAGAGGCAGAGCTCTGGGTCAGGCCATGCAGGCTCCTAAATCACTGGAGTTTCTCCCTACTCTGACAATGAGAACATTCAAGTGCACTGAGCAGTCCAGCCGTGAGCCTGGGGCTCTGTGCCATCTGGACAATTTGTGGTGTAATGATCTTGATGTAATGCAGGGTTAGACCTTTGAAAGTCCCACCATCTTCCCTTCTGTCTCCTTTGGAATCAGCTGAATCCTACTGCTTTTTGTCCATCTGCTCATTTCTTCCAGGCTCTGGTGACAGCTGAAGGCCCACCAGCAGTGACTGCAATGAGCAGGCAAGTGCTGTGTGCTTATTGATTGTGTGTTAGCTGCCTTTAGTCTCAGCCCTCACCTGTGATCCCAGAAAGGCATGGAAATGGAAAAAATGGGAGTATACAGCCTTTGGGGACAAAGGAGCAGCTGGCTTCTGTGACCTGTGGATGTCACTGCAATTATTCCTCCTAGGTGGTGTGGGAGCATGGGCACCAGGCTAAGGTCAGCAATGTCAAATGTTGGGTGAGAGAGGTGATGGCACAAGTGAGGAGCAGTCTTGCCCAGAGTAAACCATGGTGTTTCCAGTGTCATGTCCTGGGGATGAAATATTTAGCTAAGAGAAGCTTTTAACACTTGTGCTTAATGCAAGTGAGGCTTAACTAAGTGAAGTTAACACCATCCAAAGTATAGCCCCCCAAGGAGTATCTGTGCATTTACTCTTTAGACACGTATTTAACCTTTCCCTCTTAATTGATTCTTAACCATCTTTTTTTTTTTCTGCCCACACAGATCGTTGCTGCTTTGTGCCCCTAATCACTTCTCAGCTCTCTGCAATGCCTGCAGGGTTTTCTTTGAGGCTGGATCTCCCCTAGCCTGTGTTCCAGCTGAGGAGCTCTGCCTGGGCATTCTTGGCTCACTCCAGAGTGAGCGGCCAGATTTCACTTGTGCTGTTGTGCCAAGATGCTTTCCCCACGTTCTGGCAATACAGAAAATATGGCTGAGCCTCTGCATATGTGGAGGGCAGAGAGTCCTTTGCTACTATTGTTCCTGCTGAGACGTTATCTGGCAGCACAGGCAGCCTCAGAGTCACACCAGACTCACAGGGCAGCAGTGTGCACCCTTTTCCCTCTCTGGCTGTATGTGTGGTGACTTCTGTTGCCACCCAGCCTGCTCTGATGGGACCCAATCCTGGCTGGGACCCCCAAGCAGCAGCACTCAAACCTGGCTTGGAGCTCTCCACATCCCTGCTCAGGATGGGAGAAACTGGAATAGTGGAGGTGATGGCAAGCAGCGGGCAAAGTCCCCTCTGTGGCTCCTTCTCCCTGCCCCAGTTTAGTGATGAGTCAAATAAAAACCTTTCCAGGTTGGTGCTCCCATCCCTGTCTGTTCTGAGCTGTATCTCCCAGTTTGCCACAGCCATCCCAAACACTCAGCTGGAAATTTTCCAGGTTAAGATGGTTCTTCTCATTTGATCGAGGCAACATTTCTCCCTCTGCCATGTTCACTGCAAGCACTTAGAGCAGGAGCTCTTGCCTGTGAGGGCTGAACTCTTGTCTCATCACCGCTGATCAGCCATTCAGTGATGAGATTCCATCTGCTTAACTTGCTCACTATCCTAAGGCAACATTTCAGGCACTTCTGACCTTCTCCAGGAGAATCTCCTGCCTAATCTGGTTAAGCAAGTCACCAGGTGTCTCTGGACCTCCAAAGGCATGAAAACATTTCTAATGAAAATGCAGGCTTTTCTTTGGGTTTGCCCAGCATCTACAATATGAGGTCAAGGTAGGTGTCTGATTACCCTGACAGGGTTTCACCTACTGGCCACTTGCTTTGTCGTGTTCCTGGTACCAATGCAAAGCAATAGAAAGGGATCAAAACACGGAAAGAACGTTCAGGTTTTTAAGACCTATTTAGCAGTGGGTAGTAGCTTTTTGATGTTTAGTTGTTTTCTTTCCTTTTTAAATATAAAAGGAATTAAAAATGTAATAACAGTAGCCTCTGTTGAAATGATCCTTTCCTACATCCTCCCCCCCTCAGAGCCCAGACTGGTAACTCTTCCATCACACGAATGTTACCTCCAGGCAACAGCATTCAGCAGAGTGTGAAATCACAATTAACGGAGCAAGTGTTTTGTAAGTGAGCAGAGACAGCCACAAATTACATCCTGCTATTAGCTGACTTCAGATCAACATTGTTGAACAGCTCCATGATTACTGGGCTGTGGTGTGTATTAAAAAAACATTAATAAAACATAATTGATTGTGAATTGTGCTTACTGCCTTCATAGTTCTAATCACAAAAGTCTCAGAAATTTGCTGGAAACAAAAGCTGCCCTCAGCTATTTGTGGGAACTGGATTGTACTAAAAATTTTACAGAATTTGTTTTGCAGCTGTTGTAAATCAGTAAACTACTGAAGCCTGTGGGGTTTGCTAGCTGATAGATCCTCTTTGCCTCTTTCTTTTCCAGTCAGCAAAGAGAGGCACAAGACTGCCTCATCTCCACTAGAAAGTACCACTGGAAGTGGAAACAATAGCTCAGTCTGCCATGCACTAGGTGTGTCCTTATATCACTGAAAAGGAGCAGGACCTGGTGGCTGCTATTTACTGAGAAATAGGCAAATACAGAGCTATACTTCAAAAATACATTTATGGCTCTCTATTGGGCCCTAGATTATATTCAAAGCTTAAATCAGGTATTCTTATAGGAACTTGGAATGTTAATTCTGATTCATGACCCTGTCTTGGCTCATGGAGGGACAAGACATGTCACAGAAGTTTATGGCTACATTATCAAACTTGGATGTCCTGCTATGAATTTATGGACTTTAAAAATGCTCTTCGCAATCAGTCAAATGTGGGACTTCAAATGTGGGACTTGAGACCCAGCCAGTGACACAAATGGACTGCTCTTCTTCATCAGTTAGTGCTTCAGGTACCTAAATCTCACTCAGGATGAGAATTCCCAAAACACTTCAGACCCTGGCTGCACTTGCTGATCAAGGTGATGCTTAACTCCACTTCTAAGCCAAGTTTAGTTGGAGGAAGATGGAACTCTGCCAAAGTCCTCAGGGAAAGAGGCTCAGGGATATGAGGGGATCTTGCCCTAGCTGTAAATATTTAAGACATTTCCTCACCTAACAGAGAGGTGGCATAAAGTGAGGAATAAACCTCACAAGTTCTGAATCTCTCCTGCTGTGACCACTAAATATGCTAGTGCTAGGAGTGTTGAAAAATCTTAGAAGTGTGTTGAAAAATCTTAGAAGTGGATCTGAAATTAGGTAATATGATGCCTGCATTATTTATTGACTTTTTTTCAGCCTGTGCCCTGGTAAATAAACTTGTATAAACAGTGGGAGTAGATTGCTTAAAAACATTTCCTGTTAAAGAGCTAGCAGCAAGAGTCATTTTTAATGAAAATAAACCAGAGAAAGCAAAATTTTCCTCTTGCTGCAAAGATTTATCTCATGAAGGCAGCAAGGAACATGCCTTGTCCTGAGCAAGGGAGTGACTTCTACTGCTAAGAAACGAAATGTCAGTCAGTTATCACCCAGACCCATTTCAGTTTAGTACTCAGCTCTTTGCAGGTGCATCCTGGAACAAACAGCCCCAACCTGCACCAAGCTTCTCCTCTTTCCATGCCACCTGTCCCTCCCTCAGATCTGATGCAAACTGCTTGCTTGGCTCCTCTCATGCAGCTCCACAGCAGTGTATGTACATGCAGACACATATTTTTATGAGAGGAGCCAGAACCTCACACCCCCAACACACACACTGCATCCTCTCACTCTGAATGGCCATTGCTATGGCAACAACAGCTTAACTCAAAATTTAGAGAGGCATTTAGCACAAATTATGAAAGAAGAGATGAGACACTGGGTAAAGCCATGCGTGGTTTGATGGCTCACTGTGTCTCCATTCACTGATTGCTTTGGGACACCCTGGGGATCTTGCCACTTGTATTCTGTCGCCTTCTGCCCAGCACTGTGCAGGAAACAGCTTTCTCTAGCACTGCCTTTGTCTTTATTCTTTTCCGTGCTGACAGTAAATGGACTTTCAGCCATCTGGTTGGCCACAGAACTGAATTTGCAGTCAGCCCAGCTTGGTCCTCAATCTCTCTGCCAGAATAATCCATGGCCTGGGAGTGGGATGGGGAATTCCTTGCTAATGAAGGGAAGGAAAGACACAGGCCCTATTTAGAGTATCTGGAGCAGTGCTAGTGCACTGATGAAAGCCCAGCTGAGCTGCTGGATAAAGCACAGTGCATGTCTGTGACACTTCTCCTTGCAAGGAGTTGCTCTGTGGTGCCTAATCCCCGACATAACGACAAAGCAGAGGAAAGACAAACATGAATAAACTCAACAATTTCTAGTGAATCCATGTTTTTCTAAAAAATGTGCAAATTTGTCCTATGTTCTTATATAAGGTCACATCTTACATAAGCCAAGATCAAAGGTCTACAAGGAGAAGGACATTTCAGAAGGGCATGAGTGGGAGTAGATTTACATTAGATATGGAAATTATTGCCTGTGAGAGTGAAGAGGCACTTGGACAGGTTGCCCACAGAAGCTGAGGACTCCCCATTGCTAGAAGTGTTCAATTTGGTGGGGCTTGCTAGGGGGGTTGAAATTAAATGGTTTTTAAGGTCCCTTCCAACCCAAATCATTCTATGGTTATTCCATGGCGATGATCCTTTGCTTTGGATGAAGCGCAAAATTGGCAAAAAATATTCAGAGAAATGTTCATATCTGATTTTAGCCATCTAAAGTGAGGGTCCTTCTTTGGAACCTAAAGCTAAGCAGGATGAGCCCAGGTGTCAACTGTGCTCCTTTCATCCCTCACAAGAGGTGGACAAAGAGTTTTGGTGAGGGAAGAGTTAAAACTGCTTTGCGTGGATGTTTGTATAGAGGCTTATAATTTCTTGGAAGGTACAGTCCACAGTAAGGATGTACTCCTGCCTCACTCCAGGAGGAGTTAGATCTGATTTATTTTGGGAGGATCAGGACTGGATATTCTTTCTGTGTGGCCTCTGTGCCTTGTAATAACAAGCTCTCTTGTTATTACAATTCTCATTGCAATCTCAGATTAATACTTGTATCCCAAATTTCACCGAGGCCAGCATGAATGAATAATAATCCCATTAAGGAATTCAAGAACTGGCCAAGAGTCACTCGTTGTATTTGTTAACGAAACTGAACCAGAGGTGAGGATTTCATTGCTTTGCTTGCGCTTTCTGGCTTTGACTGGGGAGAAATTCATGATTGCCAACATTTCTACTGACCACAGGAAGGCAGAGCCATCCTCATGGCAGCAGGCACACAACAAAAGCCATTCTGTGATAATTGCCTCAAATTCTCCTGTCAGGCAGCAATTGAAAAAGGAGAGCTGAGAAACCACAATACCAGGTGCATGAGAAAAAAAAGTAGGTTAGGAATTGTACATGCCAGATTGTGAATCAGGCTGCACTCCCCTCGAGGGCATATTCTTCCAGTTCCACAGCTTGTTTCATGGAGAGGAAGATGATGGAGAAGAGCCATCTCTGGAGATTGCGTGTTTTTCCCAGGGCTGTGGTGTTATCCACATGCCAGTGTCGTGCCTTTGGGAGGCAAAGGGCCCTACATCCCACGTGATGAACTGCAGGGGGATCTTTGAGCAAGGAGAAAAATCAGGAAGCAAACAGCAGCCCTGGATGTGGCTGTGCTGCAGCAGTAGCTGAGCAGCAGCTCAGGGTGTGCTGAGAGTGGGGACAAGTTCTGAGGGTCTCACTAAAAGTGCCTGGGAAGAGGGGAATCACAGAAGGATCAAAAGCATGGAAAAAGTGAAGGAACTTGAGGGGAAATTTTGAAATTCATTTTTTCAATTTCTTTGACAGAATTCTAGACCTTTAAGCTGCATGACAGCTTGCAGGGAGAAAGAAATGCAGTTCCCTAAGTTTTAAATTGAATGACCTTGTGTGCTTTTTGGGGCTATCACACTCAGTTTGTCAGCAGTGAAATACCCTCCCTTCATGGCTCAGGCCCAGCTACCTTTTCTCAGGAAAGCAAAATCAGCACAGCCAGCATCTGCCTTTCCCTATTCCACCCAGGAATACACATGGAAAACAGGGGAGGCCTGTGAAAGCAGGTGACAAGATTTAAAATGGGAACTCCTATGGCATCTCTCCAATATAAAATGAAGACAACACTTGAGTAACAGCCTACTCTTATCACAGGCTGCACGTTTTTGGTACATCCTCGTAGGTTGTAGAAGTGACATCTACATTTGCAATAAAAAGGCGTCAAAGATGGCCAAAACTCCTGACCACAGGAATTCTCACTGGTTTGGATAAAGTACTGACTGCTTTGACTGTGCCCTACCTGTAACTTTCCTGTCTAAAACAAGTCTGCAAGGCGTGAAATCAGGGTTCACTGAATTCAGAGCCAAGCTTTCCCTGATGTCACTCAAACACAGGCTATCCCCAGGTGACACTTGTGCTCCAGCTTGAGAGTATTCTTTCTGACATAGGATAAGACCAGGGCATTTTATTTTTTCCAAGACAGATACATCATCTGGCAGTTTCCAGCTGATGTAAGATAGGTTACAATAGTGATACAGCCTATCTGTGGAAAGCCTCTTTTCCTGTGGTTTCCTGCAGGGGTTTTTGGTGTTTGCTGTGTGGCTGAGCTCACTCCTTGGCCTTTCTTTATCAAGGATTTTTAATCACATTTTTCATTCCTTTATTCAGCCACCTTCCTTTCCCCAAAAAGGAAACCTGTAACAAATTAATGTCTTCAAAGTCTGTATTTTGTATGATTCTGTTGACACTGGCTAGCATTCAAACTTTATTGGAATTGACAGTTAATGTAATTGCATAAGCCCTATTTCCTTAGGAAAACAGCCTTCAAAAGACCAGAGCATGCTGCAAGAACTCCTCTATCCTTGCAGGGTCCCAGGCTTTAACTTTTTAACCTCCCCTATTGTTATGTAAGCACAGCTTTATTCTTGGAATTTGTTAATTATAGAACGTGATTCATCAAATATATTGTAGACACTGCAATAGGATGAAGTAAATTGCACACTGCTGTATCTATTTCTCTCCATGGACACTGAACAGGGTCTGCAGAGCTGTTCAAAAATTTCCTGGGTGGAGTGGACTCTCCAGACTCTCATTTAGTCAGTGAGGTCAACATGGCCAAAGTTGAGGGCATGCAATTCACTTCACAGAAACACAGAATCAGTCAGGCTAGAAGGGACCAGTGGGTCACCTGCTCCAAACTCCCAGCTCAAGCAGGGTTATCCCAGAGCACAGGCATGTGTCCAGGTTGTTCTTGACTATCTCCAGTGAGGGAGACTCCACACCCTCTCTGCACAATCTGTCCCAGTGCTCGGTCTCTGCTCAGGACAGAAATTCTTCTTCATGTTCAGGTGGAGCTTCCTGGGCATCAGTTTCTGCCCTTGCCTCTTGTCCTACTGCAAGGCTGAACAGGTTCAGCTCCCTCGGCCTGTCCTTCTGGAGAGATGCTTCAGTCCCTTAAACATCTTTGTGGCCTCTGCTGGACCCTCTCACTTGTACTGAGCAGCCCAAAACTGGGCACAGAGTCCAGACGTGGCCTCACTAGGGGTGAGCAGAGGGGCAGGATCACCTCCCTTGACCTGCTGGCAATGCTATTCCTAGTGCATCCCAGGATATCATTGTCCCTCTTGACTCCTGGGGCGCGTGTTAGCTCATGGACAGCTTGCTGAGCCCCAGAAGCCCCAGGTCCTTTCTATTTTAGGCTGATTCACACCCTGCACTCTATTGATTGCATTGATGAAATCCACATATAGTCTCTGGGGTCATGTGAGACATCAACAACAAAGATATCTCCATAAGAGGGACTCCCCTTCAATCTCAGATTTTCAGTGTAGCAGAGGTTTGGTCCCTCTGTCACATTATTTGGATGTCATCAGGCCTTGGTCGTATCAGACCTTGTGCCTTAGCACTAAAAGATCTCTGTGAGAAGGAGCAATACCATATGAAATAGGGAGAATTCACATTTTGCAAATCCATTTTTTCTGTGGGCAGTGTTTCAGTTTCATTCTGGAATCATTGATTTGCTGGCTTTGAGCTGTTTTCTTCATCAAGCCCAGAGGATAAGCTTTTTTTGCCCTGCATCTTTCTCTCTTCTATGGTTAATGCTAGTTTATTCTCCTTCAAATCTTATGTAAAGCTTTTACAGGAGAATGCATCTGTGATATGCTCTTCAGATGTTTTTGGAAAAAAATATGAATAAACCAGAATAAACTGGAAGATTGTCAGTGTATTTTGCAGATTATCTGTGTTCCAACTCTACTCACAGGAAAATGCAAAGTCGATTAAAACCCACCAAGTGTAATAAATATGTTTTTTGATTCAGTCAGCATGGCTGAAGATAAAAGCTAATGGCAAATCCATAATACAGTCATACAGATCAAATGATCTATCAATCCATAAGCTTGCATTCATGACAGATAAATGCTCTTATTATCTTCACAGCGTGCCCCAGTTAGTCCAGCATGAACTTGGTGAGTTAACTTGGCACTCTGCTGCCAGGGTGCTGGCATGCAGGAGGTTTGTTTGCTACAATAGCATTTTAAATGCTGAAAGCTCCATTTCTTCAGTCTGTGAGCTGTTGCTTTCATTGATTACTGCTCACCTCAGCCCCTCAGCAGCTCCCAGGTGTATTCCACTCCTTTTTTTCCAGTTGTGACCTCTTTGTGTTCCTGTTCCAAGCCGTGCCCCTCTTCATGCCAGCAGCTTCTTTCTCCCAAGTTATTGCTGCACTGAGCCTCAGGCAGAAAACACTCTAATTTCCACTCACCTAGGGCTGGAGACAACCACATGATGGGAAATCTTTGAGGCACCACAGTCAGGGAAAACTTGTACATTTTTCAAGATAAATTCAAGAAGTTGTATCAGTTATCAACATGAGACTTTTGTCTGGTCCACTGGTTCAGCGGGTCAAGGGTATTATAGACTTGAACTACAAGTTCTCCTGTATGAACAGACTGTTTTGAGCTAGGACTGTAATCACAAGTAATAAAACACTGTCTAATGCAGTGGCCAAATCAAGTACCAGTGAAAGAGGCTCCATTTGTGTCAATCATAGTTATCTTGTTGATGGATCTGTCCCATTGTTAATGGTAAAACCCTTTTTGTTCTCTTGGTCCAGATATTCAGAATTATTCATTCATCCTGAATGGATATTTCGTGCTTAAACTGAATCTTAGAAGCTTATTTAGAACCACTTAAGATCTTAAATTAAATATGAGTGTAATGTGGGGAGGCATAGAAATGAAAGATCCATAATTTTTCAAGTGTAAAATTAAATTCCTCCCTCCTTTCCTCTCTGATTTTATGCATCTAGTACAAAGTACATGGAATTTGAGTAGGTGTACTAAGAAATTCAGAGCATTTTGATAGATATCTGCATGTGAGAGATGCATATTGTAGGTCCACAGAAATATATCAATTGATTAGTTTCTTTTCTGATAGAAGTTGCAGATTTTCTCCATCTACATTTAAAGGCCAACAGAACTGATGCATTATTTTTTTTTTCCTATTTTATCTATTGCATCTCAGGACCCACAGGGAAGAAATTAAAAACTCATCATCTGGCCAGCATGGAGGCTCAGAGCTTTGATGGTTTCAGCTGTTAAGCCTGCTGTTCCACAGAACCCATTTTTGACTCCTAGCTCTGCTGCCCAAACCAATGTGCTGAGGTTTGGTTGGAAGTGATACAGTTCCAGACAGGGTTAGCAATTTGCAAAATTTCCATGAGGCTAAGCATAGCAGTGAGCATATATGTGCACGCATGCATGTGGGCTTTGTTGCTGTTTTCAGCATTCAGGAAACAATTACAGGAGAGCATTAGCTGTGCTTCAGTGCAGACTGTGAGTCTAAAGTAATGGCATGATCTTCACTCAGGGACTGAGAGTGTCCCAGGTGGATCAGCAAGGCAGCAGGGAGCTAAACCTACAACACAACTAATTTTCTCCAGTTTTGAACACCTAACCCTTACACTCAGAATTTTTTTTTTTTCCCGGTGGAATTATGAACAGCTCTCTCCTTTTCAGCAGCTGAACCAATAAACAGGATTTTGTATTTTTCCACAATTACAACTCCCTTTATTACAGGGTATAATGCCATCCCTGTATGTTAGCAATGAGAAGCTGTGGAGAAAAACAAAATATGGCCTGAATCAATGGCAGAAGAAGCAAAGATCACTTCTTTCACAGTGTCAGCATAAAACTCTCAGAGATCATGAATGCCTAAGAACAATGAAGAGAACAAGAAGCTGCAGGCAATAGAGTATTACTTTCATTGCAGCCCAGTCCACACATAAGAAGAAATGGTTCCTGTTAAAAGACTGATATACCTGCTAAAAGTAAACACCATATAGGTTACCAAAACAATTTTTCAGATCTTCATCATCCAAAGCTAATTTGTTTCCCCTCAAAGACATTCACTGAATATCCCTTTCTCTTTACCTTTGCTGCCTCACTTAAACTAGACAGCTATGGCACAGTGCTAGTCCTTTACAAAGCTATTTGTTCTTAAAGATAATTAATTTCTGTAGGGAAATGCATAGCCAGCAGCAGAACCAAGAGAAAAGAGCTCTGTGATAATAGGTCAGAACGATTTAAAGTGCCCTGAATACTCATTGTGTTGTTGATGAGAAGGAGCAAACCCTGGAATTTTCTATGAAGATGTCCTTCAGCACTTTTTGACTGTATGACAATCATCTGACTTAATTACTGACTTCCCCAAATCTGAGAAAAACTCATGTACATCACATATTTCTATACTCATTAAAACACTCATTATTTTTTTCTGGTGGTTTTGGGTTCACAATATAATACACAAAATCCCCTTCCAACTGCTGGAAATACTTCAGTCTAGCAGGTAAACCAGAGCACTGAAATCTGGTTCCAGTCTCATCTCTGTCTTTGGCTCACCTCTCTGTACCTATAGAAAATAGAAGATAACATTACTTTGTGACCTTGCAGTTGTGTCCTAAGGATTAATGCTTGGAACGCTCTACACACTCCTGCAGTGCACAGCAGCCAGGCCAGTGAGTACACTCTGTTCCTCTTTGCATGGAGGTAAATTAGGTGTGCCTCTGATGGCAGCAGAAACTTGGCCCCATTGGATGAATCCCATGATCTCCAGGCTTTAGACAGGTTCATTCAGCTGGCACCATGCCTCAGACCTAACTTCAGTGCTGTGACATATCTTGCAAGGAAAGGCAGCTTTTGGGTTGTGGGAGAGGATGCTGACAGGTAAAGCAGGAACTAGGGGCACACTGGTAAAACTGGAGATACTCTCTGGAGAATTTTATCACCTGCAGCCTTCTGAACTGGTGGAAGAGCAATTCAATAGGACATGTGGGGTCATCTCTGCTGCTAGCACATAGAAAATCATAAGCTAGCTGTTTTTCCAGGGATCCCCCTACTTTCTGGGCACATGGATGCTCCTTAGGAAAATCCCATGGGATTTTCAGAGAAGGTGGGTTTGGCTGCTGCTCCAATGTGCTTTCTGGAGGGCCTTTCTAATGCCTTTGGGGAAGAGCAGGGAAGCCAGCTGAAATGCGAGGGTGTCAATAACACCTATTGATTGAGTCTGAGTTCCCCTGGGCCAGAGCTGCTGCTTAGACAGACACCACAGGCAGAGTGCTTGGCAGGCTGACTCTGCTTTCTGAGGCCAGGCTTCATCCTACAGCCACGAGCAGGGTGCACTGAAAATATCCAGCCCTGAGCTCCTGTTGCAGCTCACAGTGTGTTGGGGATCTGGGCTACAAGGGAGCCCTCTCCCCAAGCAACCCTTAGTCCATCATGCCTTGCCAAGCACCAACTAAAACCTCAGCACACACCAGCTGGGCAAGCACCAGTTATTATTTGTATTAATTATTCATGTATTTCCATTTTATTTAATAACTGAGTTACAACTATTCATATTACTGTCTCCTTACTCCAGCAGTTACACAGACTCAAAGGGCAGATGATGAATACATTTAATACTTCCTCAAATGCAAATGTTTCTGTTTGTTTTTCAATGTTTACTTGCTTGACTGGAACATTTCACTTGAGCCTCATAGCCCAGTTAGTTACAGCAGACTGCAAAGGGGGATTCATGCCTGGGTAAAGGTAATTTTCTTGCTTTACAACACCAAGATAAATACTGGTCTGAAGCACCGTCAAGAGGTCAATCAGGTCTGAGATTTTAAATGCCAAAAGATTTACAATTCCATCCTGACAGCCTCTCTGCTCCTCCTCATGTTTTCCACAGCAATAAGACTCATTTAAAGCTTTAAATATGGGAAGCAGAACAGGAGTCATTAATTTTACTTGCACAGCAGCATTCACAACTTGTAAGGCTTTGACAGCTTCCTTAAACCCAAAGGAATTCAGATAGCTAGGGCAATGAATGCTTACCAATCCTTGCATTGGAAGGACATAGTTTTCAAGGCTGAACACACATTTTTGTCCTGCAGGAAGCTGACAGTGATGAGAATATGTAGGATGCTTTACTACTACATTCACATGATGCTACTTAATTTCCCATCTCATCTTGTTCAGCATATTCCCTTTGTGTTTCTTAAATCAATAGAACTGCAGTGAGCCAACAGATTTCTTCAATATTTTGTAGGATGCTCTGCCCTTACCACCATACTTAATACCTATTGTTTTCAGTAAGACAAATAAACTCCTTAAATATTATATTTGCTACTTAGAAGGAAGTTGACTGTGTGTTTTGGGGGATAAGAAATTCAATTGCAGAAAGCTAAACACATATGCGTGGAGCTGAATGCTTTTGGAAACAAATTCTGTGGGCTTTCATATTTGTATCACTGTCATGATTTTGGATGGAAAATGGAAAACTTGTGATGAATGCATAATAGGCCATTGCATTTCCATCTGAGACAGAAGGAACGTGTTCACTTCTTCAGAAGGGAAGACAGATGAAGGCAGGCAAGCTGCAGAATAAAACAAGAATTAAGTGATAGCCTCTTAATGATCATTGTTCTGCTATCTGTCCATTATCTGTCTGGGTGTAGGTAGCAAGCACCACATGAATTTAAATAAAACCCATTACTCACACTCACTTACGGACGTGATGATGGGAGTTGCTTGACAGGTCTTACACAGGAAACTCGGATGTAATTGAGCCCGGTGCTCTGTTGATTCTCCTCCAGCAAATTCTCTACCTGTGCAGGAATATTTTAAGACCTCACTAACTTTGACAGAGTGTTAGGAGTTTTTTTGCTTATTTGTGTTTTGTATCATTATTGGGTCTTTACAATAACAGATGGTGAAATCTCCCGAGTAAGCCAAATGCCAGTGATTTTCCTTACAGGATGCCATGCAAAAACACTAACAGCTCGGTTCCTATTAGTACTAGAAACTGATGGGCCAGCTCCAGCACCTTTTAAAGTTCCTGGGTGTCTTTGGATCAGCTCCATAACGCAGCTGAATGAGGCAGGCAATCTGCTTTAAACACTCCTTTATTATTCCCAGAGTGTCTGCTGAATATCCTATCAAACAGGCTAAAAATCTCTCTTCAAGACCACTTTCTTTTTAGAATACACAGGTTATTTTGGAGACGAGTAAAATCAGGACAGTTTGCAGGTAAATTTAAAATACCTATTTGTTTTTCCTTCTTGAATCAGGGACTTCTCACTTCTGAGATAGCCACTGCTGGTGGTTTGTGTTTGCTGGCAACAAACAGTTCTACCATTGCACTTGGCATAGGTGACAACCAGATTGGCCAGGCTTGTCTTTCCCTGGTCTTTCCCTGGTCTTTTCCCTGTGCCTCTTGCTGTGCCATATTGAAGGAATATGGCTTAATGGCTATAATGGGATATTTATATCTATTTCATGCTCCTAGAGCTGTCCTAATTGACTCTTTTCTCTCATCGTGATTAACTTATCATCTGCTGATCATGAAATCTCAGTGGAATTCATAGATCTCTGTCAGGTGTGACTGTAGGGACATTTCTTCATCCCTGTAAGTCCCATACTCCCTACTGTTATGTGAAAAATGTTGGAGTCCTTTCACCACATTCATGGGCTTTGAGAGTAAGTTTGGATGTATTTATAAAGTCCACAAATTTAGATTGTCTTCTATTTATATCTAACTGCATTTCATGTTGAAATTCTTATTTTCAAGTGCACATATCTATTTATAATCCCTTTTAAAATTACATTTCCTTTTAAATGAACTGTTGGAGGTCCCCTAACAAAGAAGGGTTTGCTTTGTTGGATCTCTGATCTGAACAGGTCCTGAACTGGGGACCAGGTCTGAGTCTTTTCATTGTACTTAAAGAGAAAAGGGGAGAAATGCTTCTCTTCTCCTTCCTGGTTCCTCTGAGGAGATAACTGACTGTCTGACAAATTCTGTGCTTTAAGCAATGTGTAAGTGTAAGCAGGGGCCCTAAACAGGTGACATGCTCCCTGCAATAGGCTTCATACACTTGCCAAGAGGGAGTCCTTCCCTCTTTACCTCTGGGACTGTCTCCTGGAGAACAGTCAAGAGCCAGTAATGGACACTGAGTGACACAGCAGCAGTAGGGACAAGATGTCTCTCAACTTCATACAACTCTAGTTATGTACAGATATTTGTGGGTTTGGACTTTCATTGCTCTAGGCCCCCTTGTTTTTCAGAGAGGTAAGTTCTGAACTTATCCACTTTGGCATTTTCCATGAGAGAGGAGAGAGGTAGCAGAGACAGAGGAAAGAAGGCATTTCTTATGAAATGGCTCCAAGGAGAGTTAATTTTTTTTGACTGATGTCTGTGAAGTTTTCATATTTATTCAGAAGGAAATCATGCTCAGCAATTGTCATTACTTCCCAGAGAAGTGCTGCATTCTTTGAAGGTATATTTGACACATATTGTGTCAAAGCTCACAGTCTCTCAGACATGACATGTGACAGCTGAAATTATTTGACATGCTCCAGTTAAAGGAATTGAGAACCAAATTCCCAGGGGCTGTGGACAGTTTCTGTACATAAAGCTCTCTTTGAGTATAAAGGAGATTTTTCAAAAGCATTCAAAATCGGTTTTTCCTGCTCTCATAGAGTTAATTCTGGATTCTTTTGATCACCAAGGTAGTTCTCCAATATATCTGAGCTAGTTTGGCTGAAATGATCTTAGCAAATAGGATGGGTCATGGACCACTCTGATCTGGATACCATCTGACACAGCTGTGCTGTGCCATTGCAGAGAAAATCTCTGGAGCTCCAGAACTGGAAGGTCCCATCCCACAGATCTGATGTGAATACTGCTGGGGCTAAAATGGTCTCCAGCCTCTTCCCAGGAGCTATGTTGGAAGTTATATTGGTCAAACCTCCGTGGCTGTTTTAGCCATTAGAGACACTATCATATTCTGGTGTCTGTCACTGTTTAGGAGCTGTAGCTGCAATCTTTGAGCTCCTCTGCCACCAGTACAGATGAATAGAAGTGTGCACAGTCCTTGACATGAGGATCTGCACCCTCATGTGTATGGCTGTCTCTGGTCTCATAAATCAAAACTCTGTGGAACCATCCCGAGGCAATGAGATCATTAGGACAGTAGTGGGCACTCATCCAGCTGCCTCTCCCGGCCTCTGGAAAAGGGGGCCCATGCTGGAAATGTATCTGGTGAATGGTCCCCACGATGTGCTAAGTCCCCTCACACGTCAATGAATTATTCAGAACAATGCCACATCCCAAAGGAACCCCAGGGATCATTCAAGCAATTTCTCAGTGTGGGCAATCAGGATTATATTGTCAATGTCTTTTCGCTGGCACTGTTTAGCTCATTAGTAATATAAAAAGTTCTCACCACTTCTGCTGGAGAAATCTTCCCTGATGCATCCTAGCACTCAATTTGCTTTGCTAATGGCTGCATCAGGATTGTCCCTGGGCACCATCCCCCAGCTGAGAAAACTCATGTGCCTCTTCCTGCCAGGTCTCAAGTATAAACTTCCAGGTGCTAACTGAAATTCCTCATACTTTCCTGAAGCTGGAAGCTCCCAGTCAGTGAATGCAACTTCCAGAGTACAGACAGAAAGGGTATTTCCTGCAGGTGCAAGGTGGTGTTGCTGCCATTGCACAGGATATAATGTGAAACTCGTATATAATCCATGTATTATTGTGAAAATAATAATCGAAGTGGTTATTGGTATAGAGAAGAACTACTACAAAACACAGGGGATTGATGAAGTTGTTTTAGGGGACAACAAATGTGGCTTCACATGTTTAGCCTAGTGAAAGGAAAACTGAAGTTTTTGACAGCTATCCATGGACACATCAGGGGTCTGAGAACTCAGAAGGGAGGAGAGTAAAAGACATTTCTGGAATTAGAACAAATGACTGTAACCTGGTCCTGAATAAACAGACAATAGAAATTATAAAGAAGTTTCTAAACAGCAGAGGAATGAAGTTTTGGAAAAGCTGACTACAGGAAAAACAGTCAAAAAAGCAAAATTTAAGAGGGAGCTGAAGAATTCCAAAGAAGGGATAATATGATCTGATGGTTCATGACAGCAAGAACTGAACTCAGTGACCAAACTCATCCCTTCAGGTCCTATCTCTGACAATCTGAAAAGTATTTAAGAAGACCACGTCCTGTTGATCTGCAATGACAGAGAAGGTGGAGACTGAGTCTCAATCTCCCCAGATCTAAATGCAGCATGATACCCCTGAGCAACAGTCCTGCCATTCCATTTAATAGCAAAAGAGCCCAGGAATAGCTTCTGTGGTGACAGTAACTTGATTTACCACAGTTGTGAAAGAATGGACTGAAAGAGTTATTTTTCCTGAGTTGTAGTATCTTTTTTCCTGGTTATGCTATAAACATGAGAAATAAATTGGCAGATATCTAGATACAAATTTTAAATCAATGAGATCTGAAATGCAAGAGCTTTTGTATCCAAATGGCTGTTTCATGCCCTAAATTCTCTGAGTTGTGCTTAATTCTTGCAGCACATAAGGCATGTAAAAACCACCCACTCACTACTTCAGAGCCATTTTTCTTCATCTAAATGAAATTTCTTTAGTTCCATTCATCTTTACAGCTCATTCAACAGGTCCCTCTGCAGCAGTGAAGGGAAGCATGTTTCAATGTGCTAATCCAGCTCGGAGGTGGATTAATTGACTCACATGCCCCTCTGATCACTAGCCAGATGTCTCTCCCCAGCTGGCAAGCCTTACTAATTTTCTTGTTGTTGTTGCTGTTGTTAATGCTGGGTTTCCAGCCAGCGGGGGCTCAATCAAGGGCAGCATGCCCTCTGCCGACATTTTGTATTCTTTGGTCTGCTTTCCCTTGGGCAGAGACATTCAGCTGTGAACCTCCTTCCCTGGCTCCTCGTCATCTGGCCTGTGGCCCCGGAGAGAGCTCTGCTGGTGCAGTGGCACTCGTGCATCCGGCACGTTGGGCCACCACAGGGCTGTGCTGGGAATACTCAAGGTGGGTGAAGGAGGCATATGGGGCTCAGAGGGCCAGTTCCAAAAGTGACCCAAAATTTCAAGCCTGTGCATTGAGGTTTTTTTTTTTTTTTTTAAGTGAAAGACTCATAACAAGAGTTGGAAATATCTCCTTTGTCAGGCTACAAAAGGAAATTTCTGTGAAATTATATGAGATAAAAGTCAAGAATGCTTAAGAGGGCTGTGCATGACCAGAGCAGTTGGGACACTAAACTGGGAAGCAAAGTAACATACAGAGTGGTTTGAAGATGGGATGTATGTGTGCTCCAGGCTCTACTCCAGAGAGTTCTCTACTCAGTCTTCATCCTTGCCCTGATGTCTTGGGCAAGACACTTCCCTGCTCTGGTACTTTCCAATGCCTATGGGAGTTTGGGGTACTATTAAGGTACTTGATAATGAGCAAGGCAGTGTGAAAAAGAAATATCATTTGCATCACTGGACATACAGCCATGTATTTTCAGTGTGAAGGCTTCTGCCATGACTTGCAGTGATTTGGCTAAAATCCTGATGTTACCACGAGGAAAGGCGTCAGTTTTGGCCACACAGTAGAACATTGTTTCCCCTATCCCATTGCTTGTTTTGAGTCATCACCATGATCACATTGAGTAGAAACTCAATGTACAAGAATTGGACTGGATGGTAAAAGTTTTACTCACCTCAGCAGTGAGGAAGTCACTCACTAACTCACACACAGGTTGTCAGCAGTGTGGGAGGGCAGCTGAGAGCAGAGGCAGCAGCAGGAATATTTGAAGATTTGTACTATTTAACACCAAGACCCTGAAATTCAGCTCTGCACACAGCTAGAGCATTCTGTGAATTATAAAGGTGGAACACTAGTTTTCTAATTTCTTACTAATGGGGGTTATTTATCCCAAACTGTAAAAAAAACAAAAAAAGGAATTCCTGGATTATATGAATATTTGCCTTTTCCTTCCCTATTCTTTTTATTTTCTTCCATTTTCCCTTCCCAAAATTAGTTCAGCAAGATAGAAAAGAAAAGCAAACACTTCTCCTTTCTTTTTTCATTAGAAAAGAAGTAGCAAAATATTGTTTCATGACAAGGTCAGAGGAGCACAGCTTGAGAAGAGAGAAGTAGTTGGTCTAAGGTGTGAACATTAAGAATTCCTCTGCATTTCTATGGACCCAGCACTTACTATTCCTACTAAAACTGTGGATGAGCTCATTTCTTCAGCATCTGAGCAGTTACTTACAATTCATAGGTGCGTAAATAAGAAGAAAATCTCACTCCTGTAATTTAGCATCTTTGGTCTTTTTTTAGTTTAAGTACATGCCCTGTATAAATCTCTTTCCAAAACCACAAATTTCTTCCCACGTGAGGCATAGCCCCAGGGAAGCTGTTTTACAGGGAAATAAGGCTTCGACCTTTGATCACTGTAACCTGGCTTCTCACAATCCTGAAAACGAGTTTCTAAAAAATTGAAATGTGAACAACACACACCATCAATATCAATTACTGCATTGTTAGGTGGTAAATTTTCCCCACAGGGGGTGAGCAATTCACTTGATGTACTTGGCAAAGGGTTTGATTCTCCTCCCCACTGGCAGCGAGGTGGTGCTGACAATCTCTCTGTTCTTTGATGGGCACAGAGCAGAGTGAGGGAGAGCAGAGTCAGACTCAAAGCTCTGCGAGTGCAGAGAAAAGCCGGCTCTGTCAAGAGAGGATTTGTGCAGTCTGAACAGCGAGCTGCAATCTTTGAAGAAAAGACTTCAAAGAGAAAAGGAGAAAAGAAACAATGTCTAATCTTCATACAAATGTGCTCAGGGGTCTCTGAAATTCAGAAACTTCTAAAATCTAAGAATTAATTATCACTTGCCAGAGGGAAGCTTTATTCACAGGTAACAGTTACAGCAACCCGAGTCCTCCAGGTGTAAAACTCATGCAGTTCTATTCAGTTAAAGCTCAGTAAATCACCCTCCTTCCTTTTGGTGTACTTGCACACTTTCCAAGTGTTTGATGTTATGCTTCACATTGTTTATGTGTGACACATGACAGCAGCTCCTAAAATTTTGTCTTTGAAAGGAGATGCACTTGGAAATATTTTGGTACAGGAACTGTGACTCACAGGTTCACATAAAAATGTGCAACAAAGCAATGCAGCTCCTCAGCTCCCGTAGAGCAGTGCAGCCCTGTTGGCTTCTGTTTACTGCAGGAAAAAGGCAGGATAAGTAATTTTTCAGCTCTACAGCTGCATAAATAACGAGGAGCACTGGGGGTGACTAAAAGCAAAGCACTGCACTGCTGCTCCAACTCCTCTTAGCAGAATGAGGTGTTTAAAATGACCCTTAGGCCAGGTATCCAGAATATCTCAGCACCTCAAAGATTCTCATTTTTGTTCTTATGTTACCTTTTTGTGTAAGCACTCCTCATATTCATTTTACACTTGAAGTCTGAAAGCTAAGGAGGTGGTATTGCCCATGGTTGCAGGGCAAGTTAGTGGTGAAGGGAAGAATTAAGCATTTAAATATCTGGAGAACTCAGTTACATGATGGTATTATTGTGCTCAAGAAATTGAATGATTTATTGTGGACGTCTGGCCAGAGTCATACTCAGGCCATGGTGGTGTGCAGTTTAAATCCTGCATTTACTGAAGCTGAGGGTGTGAACCCAGCTGGCTGGTGTGGCTCAGCTGCTGCACAGAAACACATTAAACTGCAATAACTTGATTGTGAATCCCAGCCCTCTCTTTTTAAAAGCTCTGTCTTTCATCTTTAAGACTTCAATGAAAACAGATGTTGCAGAAGCTCATGAGAGAGTTGTACCACGGCAGGAAAACAGCTCCCTGACATGAGCAAGAGGGTCTTCAAACCCAGAGCAGCTATATCTGGTATAAAAATAAAAACTCGCCTCTCTTAAAATATCAGTAAGCCAAGGTACCTGTACTGTCAGGAAAGGAAGACAGAGACCATGTCCAATGCAGCTACTTTGAAATAACAAAACCCTCTGGCAGGATTGGAATTGCTTCGTTTTATGTTTACATCCATATGGCTTTTGAGGTTAAATAGAACTTGGCCTGATATTTGCCCACCAGCAGCCAGGAGGTGTCTGTGACTTGTTTCCCTGTGCCATGAATACTTTGCATCCTAATAATAAGTAGACTCAACCATTGTGCATGACCAGCATTACCAGAGATTGCCAAAAACTGAGTAGTTTGTAATATGGTTTAGTGAGTGTGGTGGCATTTGGCCAAAGGTTGGACTAGATGCTCTTGGAGATCTTTTCCAGCCTTAGTGATCCTATGATTTTATGATCTGCTGCCTCTTGGGAGTCACTGACCATCCCAGAATATCTAAGAAACACAGGGCCATTGCATTATCCCAAGTTAGCATCCAGAAGGATGCAAAAGGACAGAGTTTGACCCTGGTGTTGCATTACAGGCAGGGCTGTGGGTGTTTGTTTTCACAGGAAATTTTCTTCTGTGAACAATCAGAAAAATCCCAGGCAGTCTCCTCTTGCTGGCTGTGGCAGCTTCCAAGACAACAAAACCAAAGGTAATCGGTGCTGCCTCTCCCTCCAAATGGGAAATGTTGATAGATATCTCAAGTATTTGTTTAACTGTGGATAGTTGACACAGCTTGTGAGAAATTGTTCTGGGAGGAAAGGAAACCTCCCAAACTCCTCCACTTCCTTTGTCCCCAGCTCCTCTGGGCTCCTGCTGGGGGCTCTGCATCACCCCTCCAGGAATGTCCCTGCCAGGGCAGAGTCCTGCAGCCTTCCCTGCAGGCTGGAGTTCTCCTGGGGCCGGGATGCAGGAGATGCAGGGGATGCAATGTTGGGATCCTTAGCTTGTCAGAGTGACTCTGAGAAAAGTTAGAAAGTCTCTTTTCTCAGTCAGAGCTCTTCATTCCTTGGCCTCAAGGTTGTTTATTGTATCTTATCTATAAAAAAATTTTCTCTTGCTTTGCTGAGGTCTCTCTAGCAGGGCAGTTCTAGGCACTCTGCCTGCCCCTGGGGTGGTGTTATGTCTTTATACTAAAAACTAAGTATACAATATTTACAATTACTTTCCAACACCTATCACCTATGTTAGACAGTGAGCTTGCACTCTAAACCAATTCAAAAGTGCCAACATCACAGCAGAAGATGGAGGCCAAGAAGAAGGAGGAGAAAGGCTGGACACACCCAGACCCCTCCATCTTGCCTCCTGAACCCTCATACCAAAACCCCCAAAATCTACTTTTCCACCCCATGATAACTTCACTATTATTCTACCTAAACTGTTGTGGCTTGCTGATCTTCATGTAAGGTTGGTAATTTGCTCCACAGATCATAATCAAACCCACAGGTGTTTTGGGCTCTGTGCCAGGGTCTCTGAGCACCCTGGCAGGGGTCCTGGTGTCCTGGACAGCCAGAGGGATGTCCTGGGTTCCCACAATGCAGGGATGCGCAGGGAGCGCTCCGCTCTCCCGGATCAGCTGGGACCAGCCCGGCTGGGGGTACTCAGGCACACCCCGGCCCTGAGTGAGCTCCAGCCAAACCTGGCAATCTGGAACTCAGCTATTTTTGCCCAGTGGGGGATATCTGCTGTGTTTGTTGGAAGATTTTTGGTGTCACTTATCACACGCTCGTTGTAATGCATTGCCTGAGGCATAATTAAATTCAAAGGGCATGTCTGTGTTGAAAGGGAGGGTTGCAATTTGTTGCTGTTAGGATTTTTCATTAAAAACCAAGCAGTTTTTCTGACTGTCAGGGACAATGGTTGCAGAACAAAAATGCTATTAAATAAGGAGAAGGCAAAAGCTTTTCTTTTTTCTTTCCTTTTTTTTTTTTTTTTTTTTTAATAACTACCTGCCTGACATCTCCACACTGACTTTGAATAAAGTACAGCATTTAAAAATAGTGGGACTGCAAAAGGAAGACAAGGCAGAGAAAAGAGGAGCCTTGACATTAAGAAAGGTCTGGCAGGTGATAGGTATATTATGTATACCAGATTATATGTGTTTACCTATCAATACACATAAATATCTGTATCTATCTGTGTGTGTGTTTTATCTCCACAGGAGAAATTTGCCTTTGCTGCTGAAATTTTCCTGAAAGCTCAGTTAATTAGTTCTTATAATACCCATAGAGGCAGACTTTAGTATCATCCTTATCCACAGATGAGGAGATAGGAAAGAGCAGAGAGAGAAGGATGCACAGAGAGATTAAGGGATTTCTGCTACAGTGGATTCAGTGTAGAGCTGGGAATTCAGTCCAGCAGGCAAAATCCTAACTCTATTAAAAGCAATGGGAGACTAACTTATGAGAAGCCTGGATTTGGCAATTTTTGCTTGCTTTGTTCAAACCTCTCTTGTCTATTCACAGCTACATGTGTCCTGATAATGCTTTCAGAACAAAACTACACCTGTGACTGTGTACAGCTCCTGGTCAAATCTCAGCTGAGTCCCTCAGTCTCAGAGCTTCAAAGTGGGGGCTGTTTCTTTGAGGGACTCTGTACCATACATTTACATATATCTTAAAAATAGTCTGCAGTGATAAGTGAAGTAATTTAAGATCTTTCTAAATAGAATACTATATTCTCCCAGTCCACCAGGGTCACAGAACTGAAATTTTACATCCCTAGTTGCTATATTCCCCCTCACAGCGCTCTCAAAAAATGACTGGAGGGTTTCAACTAGACAGAGGAGCTACTTCTAAATTAGATTGTGTAAAGAAAGCTCATTAAAGAAAAAAAAAAAAATTATGTCCTCATTTTATAATGGCTTTGTTGCCTTCTTGCTTATATACTTGTTCCAGGGCATTATTTTCATGTTATTAGGGTGTTTTCAGCTCTTATTTTTAAGCTCACTTCATTAATGTTGGTAGAACACTTTGAAGTAGAAAATGTGCTAAGTGGTATCACTGACACACTTTCAAGGCAATGCTTTTGCCTTCCCAGAGGTCACCTGAAGCAAATTTGTCACACCTGCACAAATGTGCACAAATTGGTGCTGGCAGTAGAGGGACAGATTTCCCTGAAAAGTGCTGCAGCAGCTGTAAGCTGGCTGCAAGTGCCTGGAGGAGGATTCCTCTTTCCAGCAGGATGCTGGGGTCTGCCAGCCTTGCTGTGAGGAGTCTGGCAGGGAGGCAGCTGTGGAGTAGAGCTCCACTGTCTGATGCTCATGTGCTGGATAAAAATTCCCTAAACTCATCTGGAAGTCTCCCAATGGCTCCTCCAGTGTTGGGCACCAAATGTGCAATTTCTTTTTCCTCAAAAGCACTGTAATGGAATGAGGAGTGCTGGGAGGAGCACAGGGTTTATGTGGGAAAGGCTGCTGTGGTGGGCAGGAGATGGACCTGCTGCAGCATCTTTGAACATGGGGACATTTTCATAGAATCACAGAAAGACTTTGGTTGAAATGGACTTTAAAGTTCATCTGGTTCCCATGCCCTGCCATGTCAAGGGTACTCTTCACTAGACCAAATTGGTCAGAGCCTCATCCAACCTTGGCTTGGACACTTCCAGGAATGGGGTATCCACAGATTTCTCTGGGTGACCCTCAAATTCCTCCCATCATCTAACATTTATATCTTGGGGCTTGTCCACTGACCCAAGGTTTGCCAGTGGTGCAGTTCTGTTGCACAACAGGATTTACTGCTCTCCTCCCTCCAGCCTGGAGCATCCCAGGGCACAAGACAGATTTCTAACCTGAGGCAAGGCCTTAGCTGTGAAGAGCGGTATCTAAAGAGTCCTATGGCATGTTTGACAAGTCTGTGGCATCAAGGTTAATTTTGAAAATCACTGAAACCATGGCCTGGCTACCTGTATCCCTTCCCCACCACCCCTTTGAGTGTGGGATCACAGGAGGGGTCCTGTTGGCCTTGGGTTATGGTTTGGACACAGTGCTGCTGGCAGTGTGAAATGGGAAGCTGTCCTGGCACTGCATGGCAGCCTTCCCTCTAACTGCAATAGCACAGCTGCCCTGCTTGCTTGTGGCTCTGATTTATTCCCTTGTCATATTTCAAAAGCTAAAGCAGGTTGAGCTTGGTCAATGTTTAGATGGAAGGGTCTCCAAGGAAAACACGAGAGCTAGAGGAAATGTTCCCTGAGTCAGAGTCAGGGCAATAATCCAGTGTGGTGTTAAGGATGTTGCTCTTGGCCTGATTGCAAAATCAATGTATGGGCCACTAGTGGTCTGTGGGGAGGGACTGTAATACCCAACATGACTGGGCAATAACTGGCTGGTCTTTCTTTTCCTACAGGGGTCAACACTACAGTGGGTGTAAATTGGATGAAATCAAGATGATGAATCTGGCTGATTGCTTTCTCTGTTTTGTCTCATTACTTGGATTTAGAGGTTTGGTTGTTTTCCTTTGTCACCTTCCTTTATATGTTTCATAATTCCTATAATGGCATGGAATGACACAAAATACAAACATTTAGCAATTTTTTCCCTAATAAATTTCCTAGCTTCTGGAAATCCACAACTTAAGGGTCCTCTTAAAGGTTTGGGTTTTTTTTCTGCCTAAAACTATTGTCATGTGGCTTTGAATTTTCCCTCATCACTCCCACAGAATTGTCTGAAATTCCAGGCTGCTCACCACTGCCTGCAAGGTTGGATCCACTATCTACCAGTGGATACTGAGCATCACCTCTGTGTCTGGCCTTCAAAGAAAACCAGCCACATCTCTTACTGTTAACCCTGTACATGTTGTGTTTCAGATACTGGACTCTGTCTGCCAGTGTCCTGGGACAGTGCATTTTCCACATTCATCACATAGCTTTTTTGAAATCCATCCATCAAGGAACATGGACATTTTTCTCCTGTGAAGCAAGGTGCATGTAATAGAAGTCACAATCCCTTTTGTAATAGTAAAAATTATATTAAAAAGCACTGATCTGAATTTAGGAGATAATGAAAATGGACAATTTCATCCATGCACCAGTTTGGCCTCTCATGTTTTTAAACAAGTACCTGTTCTTCATCTATCCTCCACTTCTAGCACAAAAAGAAATCATTTTCCATGACATGATGGAATTCAGATTCAAAAGCCATATTTTCATCTCCTAATTCTTTTTTTTCTGGTTTAACAAACTGCAAATTTGAAGTATGAAAGGTGCTAAATGTTCTCATGCTAAAAACTGCAAAGCAAACAGATCATCTCTACTCATGCTGTTATTTCAGGTGGTCATTTCAAGAATGAACCTACCAGACAGTATTGAGGATGGCAAGGTGTTTTAAGAACCATTATGCAAAGACTCTGTGACTGTAGTAATGAGCTGTGGCCCTCCACTGGGAAAACAGAGCCTTGATAAGCACACTACAAAACCCCTGTCAGGAGTACAAGTGCTTTGAAGAGAGCATTGAAAGGAATTTTGCTGCAGAATATAAGAAAGTATGTAATGTGAGATTTCTCAAAGGAGAAGATTATGCTTTATTTGGGCTTTTCTATACAGATTGAGGAACAGAATGTGAGAAAACTTCACAACTTCTTTAGGAACACAGATATTTTCAGGCTGGACTGCACCCAAGTCCAATCTAGCCCAGCCTCTTGTGTCAGAGAGAGGCCAGCACCAGATGCTGCAGGAGAAGGCACAGGAGCATCTGAACAGGTTGTGCTTCCACAAGTGGGGAAGATATCTCCCTAATTTCCAGTTATTGCTGCTGCTGTTATGTGTAGATTTATTTTCTTTCTACAGCACAAAAATTAAACAGAGGTGTCTATTTCAGACTTCGGAGATCATTGCCCAAAGCATTAATTGCTTCCTCCCAGTCATACACTGAATGACTATAATGAAGCCAAAAACCTCACTCCCACCTTGCATTCAGTAATTCCAGTGGATATTTCCAGTAGAGATCCCCACAATCTGGGATGTGGCATGGAAATGCCCACTCTCCTTTGGCCACACAGCAGTCAAGGCAAATGGGAATCTACCCAGAGGTTTTGAGTGAGGTGCAGGACTTTTTCAGCAGGTCAACACCAACCTCCCCCAGCCCTCACAGAGGATGTGTGGGCCAGGCTGGGATTCTTGGTGGGGTTGGTGGGGTTCTTGCTGGTACTGGCTGCCTCACAGATACTGTACGGACTGATACTGGGCGAGCTGCTTCTCATCTCTGTGTTGTCTCTACAGAGCAGAGATACTGACATTTCCCTTCTTTGAAAAGCAGTGTGATTGACAGCTGTGGCTAAAAAATAACTGTAGAATATACCAGAAGAGATTGTTTCTTAGAACTATCAGCTCCACCACTGAAACTTCTTAAAACCACCCACAAAACTCTTCTGTAGACAGAGAAAAACACATTCACTTCCATGCAAAGCTGTTCCTTCTGCTCCTTTTTCAGAATTAAGCTGAACCTTTGACTTTTAATTCTGAGCTTTGGCTTTTTTGTTGTCATTATTACTATTATTGAAAATACACAACGTAAACTTAACTGTGGTCAGACCCCTCATTGAGCTGCAGTGGAGGAAGTGCATTTGTACTGGAAATTATTATGGTTAGCATGTCTGCCTTGTTTTGAGGGTAGTGTTTTCATGTTCTTTTCCTTTCTTCCCCAGCTTTCTTCTCTTTTGTATCTGCCTGCCTCTTTCCCGTTCCTTTCACAGCCGCTATTTTTGCTCCAAGCAAAGAACTCAGTCATGCTCTCACTCTCTCATGGGCTCTGCATACACTTGAGGTCAGGCTAGCAAACCGTACTGGAGCCAAACTTTGCACCCTTCCCTTGCCCTTTTCATACCCTCTGCCTCCTCGCAGTTTCTGCCCCCTGGGTTTTGCCCATGCCCCAAGGGCAGCGCTGCTGGCACGCCTGGCTGGGCTTTGCCTGGCTGCTCCCAGTGGCTCCAGTGCAGAGCAGCTCCTGCTGGACACTGGGCCACTCACTCACCTCTCCTCTGATGTATTTTGTCTGTTTCAACCACAGGATTCTCAGGGAAAGGGACAGTCTGTTACTCTTCGTCATTACGCACTGTAGCACGACACAGCTCCCCTGAGGTTCAAGGCACCATATGCTTCTTTAAAAGGCACAATCTCTTTGATGTGCCCTCACATTCCTCTGAACTCACTTCACCCTCACGTCCCTTCTTCTTCTCTCTACTGTTCTTTTAACAATGTCTTCCTTCTCAGCCCTGTGATCCTTCTTCCTTTTCCCCACTCCCCTTGCCCTCCTCCAGGGCTGTGCTGCCAAGCCTGGGGCAGCTCTCCTGGGTTGGAGATGGGGCTGGGACCAGGGGATACCAGGATCTGCAGGAAAGGTTGAGCCACTCTGTCTCCTCTCCCTTATGCGGGAGCAGGGATTCCTATGCCTGAACCTCAGTGGGCAGGGACCTAAACAAAAAGAAGAGGCAGAGCACATCAGAGGTGGCATGGCTTGTAGAAAAGGCTGTGTGTGCAACGGGGAGCAAACCTGGCTGGGAGGAGTGTTTAATGTCTGATTGCAGAGCCTCATTCCTTGGAGGCCTGCAGTAATTTTTTTCACTTTCATTGCCTTCCATTTTCTCATATCTGCCCTAATCTGTGTGTTTCCCTGTTGCCACATTTCTCTTCACAGAGAAAAGCGAGGCACAATTCTTCCCAAGGATTTCTGAGATTCACATTCTCTGAACCTCAGAGAAAGGGAAAACACAATTCTTATCACTTGCTGTGCCTGTGTTGTGCCAAAGTAGAATGCAAATTGCTTGTCCAAAGTGATGGTGTTTTGTTTCCTTGGCCGATCAGGGCCAAATGTGTGTGTGTGTTGAGACTGTTGGCTGACAGTCACAAGATTCTGTGCAGTGTGAGCAGTTGTGTGCAGAGTTGAGTGCTTGGCAGATTCAGTTTAGATGAAATGTATATAGTATAGTATAATAAAGTAATTAATTAGCCTTCTGAGATCAGTGGAGTCAGATGCATCATTCTCTCCCCTTTGTTGGAGTCTCCTTTGATTTACAATATTTCCCTTTGTAAGGTTTTGTCCAGTTGTGTTCAACCTTTTTCCTACCATTCCCATCGGTGTGGCCTATGGGCTGCTTCATTCCAAGCAGTGTTCCTAAAGTTCCTTGGGAGGGGTGCTCCAGTCAGGCAACAATTAATTCCTGTATCTGTAATTTGTTTATCTTTTTCTGTAGAGTCTTACAACAAGCCTCAGGAGAGGGATATAAATGATGAATGCAGGTTAATAACACAGGAGTCTGCGGAAAATTGCATTAAAATGGCACAGCAATAACGGATATAAAAACAACTGAAGCATGTGGTAAAGTCCCTACCAGATAAAAATATTTCCACTGGTAATATACATTATAGTTTGTGCTAAAAAAAATCTGAAATTTTAAAGTGATAAAAAATTAATACCTCCAAACTTCTAGTGAGAAGAAAAAGGGTTAGGTAAATTCAGCAATTCCAATATATTTTAACCATAGGTGAAAAAAATAAGCAAAATGGATGAACTTAATCCTATTTAATCTTAATAATTCAAAGGCCTGGCACCTAGCCACGTGTATCAACAGAGCTCCCTCTGTCATCAGTGCAGAGAGGCAGAGACCTCAAGGGAGACAGGCCCAGAAAAAATGCAAAGCAAGGACACTGTCACTCCCTGAACTGGAGGAGATTAATTCATCTGGTTTTACGTAGGCAGGATGTCCAACCCTTCCAACAGCTACACTTGGGAGCTTCCTCCTTCCCAAAGCCACTTTGAAAAATGACCTCAGGTCACTACGGCCAGCCTAAGATTAGCAGAACTATTTGTAGGTTTTGGTATTCCAAAAAGGAGGTAAGAACATTTCCATTGGCTTAATAACACAGGGGCAGCTCATGGATTTCACTGGTTGCACTGGAAAATCTCTGCCAGATGTGAGGTGTTGGAAGCAGAGCTACATACTCATAAGGATGCTCAACAGCCTATATATCATCTCTGTGAACATTTTGTGTGCCTGCATGAGCTGAGGGGAAGCTCCCTGTGTGAGCTGATATCACAGAGGGGTTTCAGGAGACCTGCCACAAATCTTCTTCAATCAGGCAAACAAACTGGTGGAGTTTTAGCCTCTCATGCCAGCTCATCATTCTGCTTAAACAGGTTGAAAAAAGCTGTCAAGAAGTGATGTGGGAAGCCATCACACCAACATGGAAAGGGAAATCCGCTTCATTCTTTCCCAGTAATAAACAGAATGAGGACTGAACACAGTCTTGGGTGCACTGACTGGACAAATGTGCATCCCAGCAATCCCAAATCAGGCCATGTTCTGTGTCAGGACACAGGCATTGCGGAGATGTGGCTGCCAGGATGATGGGGAAGGATGGGAGCCACCTGCTGAGCTAAGAACACAGGAAGGGTGTGTAATCATAGTGAGATATGTTTCTACTGATACACTGCATCATAAATAGTGCTGATGGTGGTATTTGAAATGATAAAGAGGCATTGGGTAAATCCTTTGGCTGGAGGTGCATTCCTAGGGAGCCAAGAGTGCAAAATCCCACTTCAATAGGATAATGTAGAAAAATACTGCAGAAAAGCATTTAGGTGAAGAAAAACTTAATCCATATATTTGTCTGTTCTTCCAAAGCATTAGCCAGAAATCCCACTGAAATGCTGTTTTTCAGTGTGTGTTCTGATAGCTCCGCTATCAGTCTGCTTGTAAGGCTTTGGGTTTGTTTTTTTTTTTTAATAGCAGTAAAAATTCATTTTTCATCCTGTGGGTCTGTGATTCTTCATGGGTCCATGATTAACTTCCTGATATCTATGCTTTTCTACTTTTTTGAGAAACATAATCTTAATGATAATATATTTTATTTATAAATTATTTTATTAATATATTTTCAGCAGACTCTGATTCCAGAGGGAGGAATAGGAAAGTTTTAGTGATAAGGAGTGAAAACCACAAAGGGTTGTTTTTGAGCTCATGAGAAAGTTGATAAAGATTCCTCTGGGCATTTTTTTTTAATGACAGCACTGTGATTAATGGAATATCACCTACCCTTGTACAAGGAAAGATTGAAATGCAGAGAAGGTAGATGGTGATAATCATTGATAATGTCAACAACAACACTGTCATTGTCCACAGAGTAATGAGGAAAGTGCTGAACTGAAGTCAGATTGCCATTTTTATTGCAGAAAATATAAATGTAGCATTGAACTCTGCAAGTTCCCAGCAGGCTGTTCTTAGATAATCACGGCATCTATTTTAGTAAAATGCAGATTTTGAGGGTTTTTTTATTATGCAGCAGGATGGCTGGTCTATAGAAGAAATGTTGCTGGATTTGCCACAGCAATCTGCAAGACACAACATCACCAGCCAAGTGGTAAAAATATGAGCACATTAAAGATATTGAGGATTCCAGCTGATCCAAGATGAGCCTGCAAAGTGCATTTTCTTTTGCCTATCTTGAGTTTGGTCGGTGGAATAAAAGTCTGTGAGGTAAAAATAGTTCACAAAAAGAGAAAATGCTTTCTCCTCGGTGTTGTCTCTGTTCCCAGCTTCCTGCATGTTGAGATGTAGTTTGCTTCTGTGACAAGTTTGTGCTAAATATCCAATGGAGAATTAGCAGGTGGAATAGACTTCAAAGTCCTACCCTGCTTAATATCTGCAGCATTTCCCAGCTCTCAGAACCAAACCAAACTACAGAAAAAATAATCCAGGAAATAGAGTGTCAAATGACCAGATAAAACCCACAGTCAATGGGAACAATGAGGCAAAATCCAAATTTTTGAGTAAATCATGTGGAGGAGCATTGAAATTACAGAAAGCAGATGTATGATACAAGCTGAAGATAAAACTTTATGAAATTACAGTCTTTGCTGTCATTTTAATAATCTTTAGCTGCTTATTTATCTGTATTTGTGGAAAACATGGCCTTAACTCTTTCAATTAGTTATGATAGTCTCTTTTTAAAAATATAGTAGCATCTTTAATGTTCTCTTAGGGCTGTTTTGCTGGACTATGACATATTTCTTTGTCAAAGACAGATGTCCAGAATTATGAAACGTCTAGCCTAATTCACAATTTTTTTAACACAACTTGACATTAGGAACCAAATAATTTTTAGACGTGAGTTCTGTACCTCTAGTCATCCACTGACAGTTGGGATTTATTTTAAAAATATGTTAACTCTGGGATGTAGCAGTTTAAGAACAGTTTGGATCTAGTAATATATGAGTCATAAGAAGAGTTGTTTCCTGGTTCTGTGAGTACTTTTTGACTGATTTAAGCAGTAAATATGAAGCCTGGTGAGACATAAACAAAGGTTTATCTATAAAAACAGCCCCCTTAATCTACTTAACTACAGCTATGATCACCAGAGGGTTAGTACTAGTCAATTCAAATGGTACAAAAGAATAACTTGGTCTGATTCCCTGATATTTATAGTGCTGTAACTCAAAAGTTTTTCAGTCAAAATCAGTGGAGATCCTTCAATTTCATGCCAGAGATATATTTTCAGCTGTAAAAACAGGAAAAAAATGACATTCCTGGGGCACAGCAGGAATTTGTTAATATTAAATTTCAATTATTGTAATTCAATTCTAGATTAGGAAAACCCAAATCATCAAAAACACTAATGCAACAGCAACATCCGGGTGGGTCAGTCCTGGGGACAAAATGTAGCAGGGTCAGGGCTATGAGCAGTCCCTGTGTAGGTGCAGGGGCTTCCTGTATTGGAATTAATCCTCTGCCACATTAACAGATACTGGGCAAAGCTGTGTGATCATAGACCCTTGGTACAAGGAGAGAACAAAAAGGTGAGAAATTTTCCCAAATCCCTGAACCCTGAAGTTTAATACGCCCAGGTTGTAAGACTGGAGCAATGTAGATGGTGTGTTCTTTTGAGGTTCAGCAGGGGAATGTCCTTGCGTTTGTTGCTATCACCTGTTCAGCCACACAAAGCCAGAGGAACATCTTGAACTAATCAACAGGACAATTTTAACATGTAAAGGAATGAGCTATTTTAACCAAAATCACATCCATTGAACAGAAGATGGATGTTATAAAGGCCTTGTCCTGATCCTGTCAGTATTCCTGTCTTTTGGGGCTAAAAGTTAGCTAACTTGGTGAACAAGTAGAAAATCCAGCCGGTGGGGAAATCTCTCCAAGGTTACGGTACACGGGAATCTCCAGGAGGCTTTGACAACACCAGGAATGAGTTCTCCTAACTCTAATTGAGCCAGCTTCAGAATGAGAGACACTGCAAAGTGCACCAGAGGAGGAGGAATAAAAGGTAGCTTTGAGAAGGAGAAAGGAGTCCATGAGGGAAATCATGAGAATCCACTCCTGGGGGCTATAGGACTCAGATTCCTGCTGTTTTATGCAGAAAAAGCAAAGTCGAGACTTTAATCTGGGACCTTCAAATGCATGGCAGATTTAACAGAAGGCAGCAAAGGCTAAAGAAAGAAAAGAAAGAACTCAACCCACCAGGCACCAGATTTAAACTAAACTAAACTCTGGTGAACCCTGTCAGGGAATTTGTGCTCAAAAAGGAAATTAGGGAACCCGAGGTCTCAGGGGCTCTTGACGTGAGGAGGAAGAACAGGTATTTATGATACTGCAAACGCCTCTCCATGAAAACTGCAGTCTAGCAGAAGTGACTTTCTGACAGCACCACTTGGAAGGAAATGTATTTGCTTTAATTTGTGCAGTGCAACCTCCTCCACACTCAAACCACAGAAGCTCTGAGCCCAAATCAACTTTATGAACAGGAAACAGTGTTTTAGTTTAAGAATGTTAAATTTTTTGGCTTAGGAAATTGTTGCTTCAGTCTTTATTATAACCAAGATGAAATTTATCACATATGCATAGTATATAAACTGAGAAGAGGTTGCATATATGAGTACCTTAATATTGGACCAGTGTGTTGACACTGTGAGATGATTGAAAGAATAACTTAATGTTTTCTGAAAGGTCTGAAATGCAAATCTTTCAAATCAACAAGATCAAGATGAACAGTGAGCTTAGACCTGAATGCTCGCTATGTTTTTCTAATATATTTCTTTCTCACTTTAATAGAGTTTTAATTTGGCATCCCTGAAGATTATGATGGCTAATTCGCATATCTACTAAATAAAGGCACAGGGGCCATAACTGATTTTCCAGCTTGGCCTCTTGTATAATGCAAGCAAAAATACCTCCCTGTATTAATTCCCACTTCAAGACTAACAGTTCAGCACTAAGAACTTAGGGAGCTTTGCACTGGGTTAAAACAAGAGCTCCTGTAGCCCATGTCTGTCATTTTTCAGTCTCTGACAGAAGTCATCTGTGTACACCTAAGGAAGCATAGTTATAACACTGCAAGAGATCCCCCTCAGCAAAAGTAAGTTGTTGTTTTCATGGGTGGTTAAAAAGTCAAACCTCAATGGAAAGGCAAACTCTTAATTCTGGGAGAGAAAATTCATTTTGCAGGGCAAACTTATCTCCAAATAATAAAGATGGCATTGTGGGATCTCAAAGACATTTTGCCTTCTTCCTATGCATTGCAGAGAGAAAACTTGTCTCTTTTTGGAACAGACACAGAACAGACTCTTGTGGAAATAAATGAGGGAGGACAACTTGGCAAGGACCAGAGAAAAAACCAGCAGCACCATGTTTTCCTCTCTCGCTGACATTGCACCTTGTTTGAGTTCAGTTACAAAGCAAGCTATGAATAAAATTCTGACTAAAATTCCAGTCCTTTGAGAAATATGGATAAAACAGCCTGAGCTGCTGGAGTCCCACTGTAGACATTTAGGTAAGATTCTTTTAATGAAACAGTCAGATTATATGGTCATGCATGTGATCTGCTTATTTAAAGGCCCTTTTCAGTCACTTTATTTAAATTAAAAAAAAAAAAAACTGACAAATTTTGAACATTATTTCATTATTTTTCTCTCCCTAGATGTTTTAGATGTCCAAAACAGGTCAGTTGAATCCTTCCTTAAAAGTGTAATTCTTCTCTTTTATAATGAAATATGACTTTCCAAGGATGTAGACCTCCACCCTGTGCCTGCAGGTTATGTCTGCTGAGATAAATCCCACCCTCAAATGCTTCTTTTCCTGTATAGTTTGTATGGAAAAAATGAGTCTGTGGAATGAAATGACCAAAAGAAGCAGCAATTTTTTGGTAGCCACAGAAATGGTGAAAAATACAAGAAGTCACTACAAATTCTTCTCTCTCCCCCTGTCCCCTAAAGTTCACAAGCTTTTTCTGAAAAAGCAAGATTATCTCATAGAAGGGGCAATGGTGAGAGACTGCTTGTTCTTCCAGGTATCTGAGTGGGAGACAAAGAGTTTTGGTCTTTAGAGGGACATGAGGCAAATTAAATATTACTTTCACTGTTGGTATTAATTACAAGCAAAAGGCTCCAACAGAAATCTATTCATTTGCCTTGAAATGGAAAGAATTACTTGCCTGCTTATAGCAGAGGTTTTTATGTGGTGTAAGTCTGAAGTGTCTGAGATGAGCTGCAAGTATTTGGTTAACTGTCAGGAGTTCTCAAGAAAACTAAATGATACTAGAGACCCAGAGGCAAAATAATTAACATAGTTGTGTAATCAGCTAAGCCTTTGCAGTTGCTCTCCACACACTTTGTTGGGCTGGAGAAGCACACGACCCCAAGGGCTTGGGGCACAAGGTTCTCAGCCTGCAGACAGCAGGAGGTTTGTGGGCAAGAGTGAGGAGATCACTGCCTACGTGCCAGACACCAATCCAGATCCTCCCTACAGGCCCAAAGGTCCTCTGAGACACTGCAATTTTACTCCAGAAGAATGTGCTTGAGCTGAGAAAATAACAGTGTTTTGTAATTTCAGGTATTCTTGCCTGCTGCCAGTCTGAAAAAGTCAGCAAGGGTCTTAGAAGTTCAAGAGGACCACCCCCTAAAGATGCAGGAGGCAAAAAGGAGCTTGCTGGGGAATCTGTCCATACTCTGAAGGCTCTTGGAAAATTTCAGGGAGGAAAGTGTCTTAGAGACATCAGAAGGACATCTTTAAACTCTTCTCTTCCTGGGTTCTGCAGTGGAATGGGAGGATTAAACAAACAGAGGAAGAGCTCCAGGCCTTAAAGCATGGCTGATAGTCAGCAATGAGGACAAGAGCCTTGGAAAAGTCTGCACATATCTCTGACCACCAGACAATGCCAAGCTCCTTCCCTCCATCTCAGGAGAAGGGAAGTGAATTGATATTGGTACCAAGTGAGGTTGAGCAGGGGCCAGGAAAATGCCATAATGAATCTTCCCTTTGTGGAAATGCCCCCAGCCTGAGGTTTAGCCAAGGCTGCTGTCTCCAGCTGCTTTGCCAGGGAAGACCAAGCCCCAGTGAAGAGCAATGAACAGGGAGGATGAAGTGTTATCAGTAACAGTTTACTCAGGAAAGGCTTTGAACCAATTTGTTTCTGTAGCAGTAATCAGCTTAGGAAGTACTGTGACCCTTGAAGGAGTTTTTATTGATCATAGCAGAATAGGCCATTAATAGAGAAGAAATTATAAGAGAAAAAGACATTTCTGCCATTCTCAATGATGTTTTCATCAAAGCCCTTTTCACCAGCAATAACTCTTTCTTTTACTTATACTCTATTTCATTTTCAAACCAATGCTATTTTCTTCACCTAACACTAAGTCCATTTACTTTGATAGAAACTAAACATTTCCTTTAATGAGCATAAAAGATAATAATATTAAGCATTAGTTGGAACCATAATGCAACAAAAACTCCATGCCATTTAAAACCACTTAATGCGCAGGCTGACGTTTGTCATCTCACTAAAGAGCACAAGATTAGAGGTGCTACAACTTAGAAAGAAAGCATTATCCCACTGATGAGATAGTACTTTCCTTTGTACTAATCACACAGCCTAAAACATGTCTTTGTATCTATTTGTTATGTTAAAAACCCTAACAGAATGTTCCTGTAATAGGTGACAAAGAAAAAACTCAATCCTAGGACTCTGAGTTTTTTTTCAGGAGCATTACTTTGGCTCTTTCCAGAGGCAATGAATGTTTCATGGCTTGATGGCCAGTTCAGCAGACTGGAAGATCTCTCAGACTGAGAAGTGTGCCATTTTCAGACCTCTAGAGAAGGCATAGATACACCAGCCTCAGACTCACAGTTTTCCAAATCCAATCAGCAGTCTCAGGTCCATTGCAGCTGTGGCCAGACCAGATTGTAAGCAAAGCTACATCAAGCTCAGGGTGTGAGAAATTAATTGGGATGAAAGAACTTTGGTGCCAGTCACTAGCTAAAGCAGAAATTAACTTAAACTGTAAAAATAAATATTTAGGCCAGACACTAGGGGAAAATGTTCTCGTAATAAAGGTACTGAGGGACAGGGACATGCTGTCTGGGAGAGTTGTGGAGTCTTTATCATCACAAGATTTCAAGAAAAAGTAACCTTTTTTCCAAAAGTGACACAATAATACTGACTCTGCTTTGGGGCAGGAGATTGAATTGTCTCTTCTGGGTGTATTTATGTTGCACAACCCCTATATTTCCTGTATTTACAAGCTATCTCTGTCCTTGGAGCTTGTAACAGTGCAGTTACACTGATTTACACTAGCTGGGGGACTGGGACACGTTCATGACTCATGTTCTCATGCCATCAGCTCCTACTGGTGATGGCCAAGCTCAGAGTGCAGCAGCCACTCTCAATGAGAGGGGCAAGTGAGATGTTTTATGTTTTATTACAGTGCAAAGATTTTGCTGCAAAGTCCTCTCTACTGCTTGAGTAAGAGTAGGGGAAGAAAGGAGCTGACTTTGAAGACCCAAAACTGCAGATGTTATTATCTGTTGAAGCCATTAAATGATGGAAGTGCAGCACTGCTGACAAATCAAACAGCACTGCCAGTTGCTGTAACATAGACCAGCTCCACTCTTTCTTGCTAATTTATCACAATCTAATATTTGACCCACTGAATTCTGAATTAAATTTTCATTACATTTGTGAACTATTTATACAGTATGAAAAATCAATATGTTTTTGTTGTTCACCTGATTTAGGACAGATAAAAGGAATATTTCAGTATTCTCTAGGGTCAATGCAGAGAGGCCTGGAATGATGAAAGATCCAGGTTCTTTTGAATGGAAGGAAAACTTTAGGATAGAAAAAGAAAGAGTGTAATGTACATGACATATCTTTCCAATCCATGACATGAACATTTTTTCACAAACTCACGATGAAACATAATGTCCTTTTAGAAGACAACATCTAATTTTTTATCTCTCTTTAAGAAAGAATTATTAATTTGGAAAAAATTTTTCTTTCTGAATTTCTTTGCATTTTGTATGAGCCATAAAACCTCAAAGGAGTTATTTGAATTTCAATACCATCTCACACTTTTATTAAAATATACTATAACCCTGCTTCAGTAATTAACATGAAGATAGGACTCTTAGTCTAAAAAATGAAATCTCTCTGTTATTTCAGATTTTCCCTAAGTATGCTTTTGATTAAATAATTACAGAACAGCAGTGTTAACAATTTGTCTGTGATAGAGGGCATGTCACAAATTTCCTACTCATGTTCCTGCAGTTTATGCTTTTGCTGATGTGCTTTATGAGTATTTATTAAAGATGAAGCCTTGAGTTAATAACATAAACTACCTACTAGTTTCATAATCATCACTGCAGTGCAGAAAGCTTCAGAGTTACGGTAGTTCTGCATTGACGACGTCAACAGATTTACTGCATTCATTTCCTTATGCAAATATTCCAAAAACATACATAAGTTTATAACCTTCTATAGCGTGCTGCCTACACATGAGGGTATCAAAGCCTGTGAACACGCAGAGTAGACTTTAAAGTTGACAGCACAAGTCATGCTGCTCCTTCCTTTCTTCTTTCTCTGTTGTCCTAATATTAGAACTCATTTAATGCTTGGTTCTGCAGACACACAGGGGCTTCTGCACAGCCCCTACAGCAAGAGAGGAGATTCCTCATGGTCTTTACATGATGTGTCTGTCTTTACTGAAGTCACCCATAAGGAGTCTGCATGTGAACTGAGCAGAGACTTGTGATCCCTTCTTGCCCTGTACATACATGTGATTTGCCCCTGTATGGCAGAGCTTGTCTCTCTCTTGCAGGACAACCTTGTTTGCTCCTGCAATTTGTCCATTTTCCCCTCTTTTCCCCAAGAGGAGTGTGATGCTCCCTGGTCCCAGTGCCTCTGCTGCACCTCACCATGAGAGGTTTGCAAGACACAGACCCTGGGATAGGAGCCCTGAGTTATGTTCAGGTCACTGAGAGAAGAAGAGGTTTAGAAGGGACCCTGAAACTCCTGATCTTGATCTTCCTTTGCTATTACCCAAATCAAGATCAATTTTATTTATGTCTAATCTAACTCATGTCTTGGGTAACTTTTTTTTTGGCGACAAGAACTTCCTCGATTTCCCAGCAGTTTATTTTGTCTTTCCCATTTCTTACAATTAAAAGCTTTTCCAGAGGTCTAGTATTCTGTGTGACAGCTTAAGCCTTTTACTTAACTGTGACAAATCTATTTGTTCCACACAATTCTCCATGTTGATATTCTGTGCACTCCAATAGATTTATACCCTTTCTTAAAACATAATTCTCAAAACTGGGTACCATACTCCAAAAGTGGACCTACTAGTGTTGAGTACAGATTAATGTTTACATTCTACATCTTGAAGACAATATTCCTGTTAATTAATCCTAGTAGAAAATTTTCTTTTTCCACAGCAATATGATACCATGATGTTGAGTAATGTTCTGATTCTGAGCGTCCATCCCCTTAAACCTATTCCTGTTGCACTGCTACCTGGCCTGTGGCTCATTTCCTGTATTTGTGATAACATCTTTGTGAATAATTTTATGATGTCTGATTTCCTCCAAGGATTATTTTGGAAGCCAGATTCTGACAATATTAATGTGTAACAGAGCCAAAAAAAAAAAATTACTTTTTAAAACTTGGAAGACATGATGATCAAGTTAGCTATCAATAACTCTCTGTCTACTTATCTGGCAAACAGATAATCAATCCACATCAAAATAATTTAAAAACTAATACATAATAATAGTCAGCAATCAGCAATAAATTTTAGATCAATTGTTTTGGTCAGGTACAGTCTGGACAAATTTCATTGAACACTGCATAGAGCTATGCATAATTTTGCATAAAAATATGTCTTAATTAAACATGGGGAGTATCTGGAATCAATACAGAGGGAGAATGCACTCACATTAATCTTATTGAGAGAATTTACATTTTATTTTAGGAGAAGAGCAGTACAGAGAGTTCCAGTCACATCTTGAACTCCTTCTGCGACTGGTATCATGGAAGTTTGGCTTCAGAAGGACTGTAGGATGCAAGACCTGCATTTCAAATGAGGTTTTGTTATTAATAAATAAGCAAAGGTGAATTAATACATGCAAAATAATTTTGACATGGATAATAGTGGAAATAGCTAGAAAAAAATATTGAATGGATTAGCACACTTAATTGGTCTTAGACTGCCTAATGAACAATTAGCCTTGTGTTTAATCCCTCTCAATCCATTAGTCTTTGCTGCTCTTAGTCTCTAAAGATAAACATGGATCATTCCAAATGTGCTTTTATTTTTGAACACAACTTATATTAGTATTTAATTATAATCATCGGCATGGAAACCATCTCATAAATGAGAATGGACAAAAATGGGACATGCTAGAGGACCTATTACCCGGTGCTTTAATAAAAGTGTTGCAAAAAATTGCAGCAGTCTAAAATACTAGTGAGATAAGTTCTGTCAATCAAATACAGATGAATCTACCTGGAAACTGTTTTTTAAGGCCTTGGGAACACACTGTTGGCCATTCAATACTTGCCACTACAATGCCAGGCCCTGCTGACCATGATCAGACAGCGTATCTTAGGTACTGGATTTATTTACTATGGTCTAGGTTCAAGAGCCAACATATCAGATGAGTTTTTGGGGTTGCCCATACTACAAGTGAAGAGAAAAAAACATCAAGATGCATCTGTGGGTTGCCTGAATGTGCCTCTCTGTGTCTCCCTACCCCAGACTGTAAAACATTTCTCTCTCACATGGGCACCAATCTTCCCTTTCACCCAGTGCATCCCAGGAGTGATTATTTAGCTGTCCAACGTGGCCAAGTTAGACAGAGAAAAGGGACTTCTCTCATATGTAATGGTGCCTTGTGCTATGGTAGAGTCAGGCCAGTTAAATCATCAAAGCAGCTGTTTACTTGTTCAGGGGGAATTCAAGGCTTGGGAGTTAATGGTCAGGAAAAAGTGAGTTGGACTGGATGTATTTTAATTCACTGAGGTATATTAAAACAGCATGTTGATTAATTTGAAGGTGAGGGAACATTTTTTTTTTGGAATATTAAAGTGCTCCATGAATTACTAAAGATACATGAGCTTTTAATTTTTTCCTTCCTAAGTTTTTTTTTTTTTTTTTTTTTTTTTTTTTTTTTTTTTCTTTTTCTTTTTCTTTTTCTTTTTCTTTTTCTTTTTCTTTTTCTTTTTCTTTTTCTTTTTCTTTTTCTTTTTTTTTTTTTTTTTCTTTTTCTTTTTCTTTCTCTTTTGTTTTGTATTTTTTGGATGGGTTTTTTTTTAGTGGTAACTTATACTCTCTTATGCATGAACCTAACAGATGTAAAGGGTTCTCTAAGGAGCCTTTGGGGCAGGTATCTGTGGCAGCTTCATTAGGACCTCTCTGACATTATCCATGTCCTGGATATTTTGGGAAATATTCTAGACTGGCCAGGGGAAAGTTTGAATCTTAATAAAAGAAGAGAAATTAAACAAGTGAGGAAAAAAGTGTGTCTAGGAGTCATGAAGTTCTGGATTCTTGCCTAATGCCACATTCATCAGGCTTAATGTAGATGAACTCTGTGTGGGGTTTGCCAGCAGCAAGGTTGAACATCTCATTTGAGACCTCCTGGCTCTGTGATTATGAGCCTGAAACCTGAGGAGCTTCTGCCTTTCCATGGGCCTACAGCTGGAATTCCCAAAGGAGTACCCACCACACATCTGTATCCACCACTCTGCAACATTCATCGGTATATTTTGTGCTTGGAGTTGGTCTGGAGCCTTCCCTCCTGCACATGACACATGGTAGACAATGGAGCATCCAAGCATCCCCTCTCTTTAGCTGTGACTGAGCCAAGAGAAGCCATGGCCCACACAGACCCTTCTGGCAAAGACAAAGCAACAAGTTGTTCAAAGTGCCCCAAAGTTTTTTCTTCTGAAATATTAATGTGGATGTGAGGGCTGACAGTCACTTGGTTGGAGGTGGATGTGGTTGCAAACTAGGAATGACCAGAAAAGGTCAAAAAAAAAAATACCAAATTGAAAGGTGACAGGACAAGGGCATCACTGTGGCTCTGTGCAGCTCCTGGGGGTTCTGTGGGCAAAATGCTGGCTGGAGGGAGGCTTGGAGAGCAGAAGAAAAAAATTATACAAAAGGTTTCTTTGAGAAATGCTGTATTCAAGACAAGGGAAGTCAACCCCTTCATTGTCTGTAGTCATCTTTTGGGTATGGGTCCAGACAAGCTACTGGAGAAAGCAAAAAGGAAAACAGCAAGAAAAACAAGCTACTTAAAAAAGCAAATGTCAAAAGAAAACCAGTTATTTCACTGAGTCAGGAGGAGATGACTGAGGGGAACATTACCTAAATGAGCATTTAACAGACAAAATCTAATCCCTTTGCAATATAGAAGGCTGGAGTGGAAAAGAAAATACTGAATTGCTTCAAATTTCCTTAGCAGAGAGGATAAGAGTGATAGGCTTGGTTGCAAAAAGTGGGATTCAGTTAAACTTTTGGAGACCTTCTGTCCATAAGAGCAGTGAAGCACTTAAGACATATGCTTTTGCAAGAGGCTGTGAAATATCTTTCATTACAGAATTTAAGGAAATCATTCAACAAGTATCAGTTAATAAAGACTTAAGGACAGTTTATGCAATCTTTGGAGGGGGAGATGGATCAGACGAGGTCCTTACTGGTGTCATTATCTCTGGAACTATAAATGCTGCGTTCAGGCAAAGGGAACACTGTGTACAATCTTTGAAAATGAAGAATCTTACATAAAAAGGGCTTCTTTCCATCCATTTCTACCCTAATGGACACTGCACTCTCTCAGGATAGGTTCTAATTGGAACCTTGTGCCCTCGCCAGGAAATCACAGGACTAAGGAACCCTATTACTCTGCAGCTGCTCCCTGGACATTGATTTAAGGTAGTTAGGTCTAGGTGGAACTATTTGTCTGCTTCCTTCCTTAAGAAAATGCGAAAAAGACAGGCAGATAAGTTGAAGTAACGTAAGACTTGACTTCATCTTACCTATTGGCACAGCTGGATCTCACCCCTCCTTGCTACTGCAAGCTTCAATTTACATTCCACACTTTGGCCAAAAACCTGGTACACTAATTAAATCTCAGCTCCCAGGACCTGGTGTTACTTCCAGACTAAACTCATCCTTTCTCCATGCTGAATAATGCCACTAGGAATATGTTTATCTGAGGTTGATACTCAAGGTATTAGCATTAATCACTAAGCTTTGTCCTGGATATCTGCTTCTGGGAAAAAAAAAATTCTTGTTTAGATGACTGATATTATTGAGAATTTCATAATCCTTAAAAATCTCAAAAATGTCAATGACACAATAAAAGTAAAGCATCAAACCTTATTTCTCAGAACCCTCTAATGCTGTTGAAGTGTCTGATATTTCTTTCAGTCTCTGAAACTGTTAAAATAGAAACACCTTTCCCACATTTTCCTCCTCTGCCTTTAACAAATGATGGTTCTTTTAACCTCCTTCTCCCCTCTTTGTTTGCTCAGAGGATCAAAGCCTTTTTATTTATTTCTTTTTCCTCCCAAGCAGCTTCTGGAGTGTTGAAAAAGCACCACCAGTATACTGAGTTTACATTACAAACAAGTTAAAATTCCCAGTCTGTCAGAGCTTTTCTCCTAGGATACCAAGGAAAGCAAAGTTCAGCTAAACTGCACAATTATTCGGAGATCACTTCTGAGTGAAGGAGCAAAGATTGCTTTAAGCAGAGCTGTTCTCTTCTTAGAGATTTAAAGTCCACTTCAGGAAGGAAAGTTATTATCCTCTGAAAATTATCTGATTTTATTTGTATTCCTGGAGCAACTCCATTAAGTCATGCTCCCTTTTCACCCATAAAATCATCTTAATCAATCAGCTGTGGGATTTGCCATATGTAAATGCACCTTATGAGAGCTACAGAGACAAGTGAATGGATGAAGAAGAAGACACGGGCTGCATGTTGCTTTTGTTGGAACAGCAGTGGGGTTTGTTCTGCTTTTAAGACCTGAGATAGACAATTTTTTTTTTTTCTTGGTTATGAAGCAAATGCCCTTTTTTTTTTAAGGTAAATGCATTTTGTAATAATGGTGTGATAAAGAAGCTTGAGCTTTGTGGTTTGGGAGTATTTGGCTAAAACAGATTTGAGTGTTGGTCTACCATTCCCACACTCCTTTTCCTCAGCTTCTGAGAGCAAAGACTTTCCTGACAACTCAACCTCACCATCAGTCAGTGCAGGATGAGCCTGCACCTGTTTAATAAAATGCATTGTCTGCTGATCTCTGGTATTGTCAGGGCTCCTCTAAAGCCACGGTGGCTGCAAGGAACAAAATGAGCAGCGCAATTAAGGGATCCCAAGGGAGCACAATGGAACGCTTGCAAGGTAGATTTAACAAGTATACTTTAGTGTCTTCTTACAGGGCTTGGAAAATATCTAAGATTCTTATAAACTTTGCACCTTTTCTAGTAAAATATTATTTTATGGGTGAGTATTTCATAATAAGGAAAACAAGAAACTTAATAGTTTCTATGCAAGTAATGCACTGTAATGTCTATTAGGTGTTGTAAGGTTTCCTTTTCACATGATTTTGCCAAAGTTTAATCCAATATTACTACACTGATGCCCCATGTGGGTGGTTTTCTCCTCTGCTTTTTGCAAGGCAGAGTTAAATACTGGTAAAATAAATATATTACAAGGCAAAATCAAGACATTTTGTGGTATTACAGAAACATCTGGAGGTTTTACAGAGGAACCAAATGCAGTTTCAGTTGACATACAGCGAAGATATCTTTCTGATTGACTAAAGTTTTGTAAAAATGTCATTAAAAGTCTGGGATGAAAAGCAAAGAAGTCCATAGTCATATTCTTGACTAGTGACACTGGACAATCAAATACACACATAATTTCTCCAAAAATTTTAAGAGAGTTTTTGAAAACTTTTTGATTTGTTATGACAAGACCAATTTTATTTTTTTGCATAAAATTCACAATTTTTAAATGGTCTTGCAGAGAAATATAATTTTGGCATTTCTTAGCCACATGAGCTGATCCATACATACTCTTTTAATATCTCAGCACTGAACACTACATGTTACTGCAGAATATTTTTATCTTTCTTTTTTCCTCCATCCTTTTGTCTATTTATCTGCTTTCTCTTGTCATGAAAATACAGATAAATAAAAGGGAAAAATTAATCATTCTGTGAGTTCTGGAAACCTCCCCAAAATTTGCTTCTTGACTTTTATCAAATGTCTTGCTATGTGAGTCTAACAGTAGGGCAGCCAATTTCTGCTAAGCATTACAAATGCAATATTTTTAAACACTAGCAGAACATGTCTTCTCATGCTTTCCTGGCAATTTCTTCACTAGATGATGCAATCAATGTGAATTTAATTAGTAATAACAATATAATGCATAATGATTATGAAGCAATACAGAATTTGCAAGGCAGTAAGTACTGGATCCAAAAATACCTCAGCCAAAAATCTCTTACAAAACACACATGTAGAAATGTTCCCTCAAGCCCAGATGCAGGTGATCCATTGTGGAAGCCTGGCACACACAAGCTGGGGACAGTTTGGGATTTTAGAAGACATAATCACAGCTATGTTATGGAAAATAACCATCCTGATGTACAGGTGAGCTGTACTTTTAATAGCTCAAGGTCAAAAAGGTCAAAAAGGTTTAGGAGGTTTTCAGAGAACCCCAGAGTAGCTTCCCACAGGGCTTCTTTTCTCACCAGGGAGGAGGAGTGTATTTAACCTGCATTCCTATAACAGAGACAATTTCTGTAGCCCTGCTGTCTGTGGAGCAGGGAGTCACACCACTGATGAAACAATATTTAGGAACTTTTTTGGGGCTGAAAAAAATTTAGGAATATATTTGGGGATAAATTTTAGGAATTTAGGTTTGAAACAATATTTTGTAAAGTTTTCAAACCCTTTTCCACTTGTGTCCCATCCTACACCTCACCATTGGTTTGACTACACAGTGTTCAAAGCCTGTTGCAAGCCACTAATGTCCCTTTTAGTGTTAGATTTGGCATCTGACACATTAATTTTGCTGGAAGCAGTTTAGAATCTCTCAATATAATCAGGCAGCCCCTTGTTGCCCACTTATCTCAGCCAGATTCTCTGCAGGGCTCATCCCAGAGAAGAATCCCAGTGCTGCTGAATCCCAGACCTGGTGAGCTGCCTGCAGCATCCTCCTTCCCAGAGCACAGGGCAGGGTCTCCGTGCAGATTTGGGGGACCAGCACCACAACCCACAGGGGCTGAGGCTCTGCATAGCCCCAGCTCATGCAGTTGTGGGCACCTTGTCATTCAGATAACACAAAAATTGTCCCTGGTTTGTGTTTGGGCTTGTTAGTGGAGCTTTTCATGGGAGTGGAAGGTGATGCATAAGTTTTACCCTCAGCTGAGGGTGCTGTCCCTCTCTACATTCTGCACATTTTCTCTTCTCTCTGTCTTCCACCAGCATGTCATGTTCTAGACAAAGGTTTTTCTCAGTTTTCAGGTTCCCTTCAGCTCTTTCCTCCTGGCAAGCCCAGGCCCCAGCTCCCGCTCTGAACCAGTGGGAGATGACTTTTCTGTACCTCCCACACCCTTTGATACTCTTTTCTTTTCTTTTCTTTTCTTTTCTTTTCTTTTCTTTTCTTTTCTTTTCTTTTCTTTTCTTTTCTTTTCTTTTCTTTTCTTTTCTTTTCTTTTCTTTTCTTTTCTTTTCTTTTCTTTTCTTTTCTTTTCTTTTCTTTTCTTTTCTTTTCTTTTCTTTTCTTTTCTTTTCTTTTCTTTTCTTTTCTTTTCTTTTCTTTTCTTTTCTTTTCTTTTCTTTTCTTTTCTTTTCTTTTCTTTTCTTTTCTTTTCTTTTCTTTTCTTTTCTTTTCTTTTCTTTTCTTTTCTTTTCTTTTCTTTTCTTTTCTTTTCTTTTCTTTTCTTTTCTTTTCTTTTCTTTTCTTTTCTTTTCTTTTCTTTTCTTTTCTTTTCTTTTCTTTTCTTTTCTTTCCTTTTTTTTTTGTCAATCCCTTCTTCCAGCCTTTGTCAGTGCTTTTCCTCTGATGTCATGCCAGTCCCCAATCCTTTCATTTTGCTTCCCTTTTTTATTCTCCCCTTTGTTCTCTCCTCAAGCACTTCTCATTTTCTCAAGAGCATTTTTGTTTCTTCTCACTGGCATACTCTACCTTACCTATTGAGCAACCCTTCTTTCAGGTACACTGTTCCTTAAAGGGTACTCTAAACTAACATGTTCATCCTACTTCACATGAAAAACCAATTATCCCATGATTTCTCCTACTACAGTTCTCTCCTATGAATTTGCTGGCTTTGTGGTCTTCCACTTAGCTTTTGCTTAATTCTCTCTTGTGCAGACTTGCTTGATTTTCCTCTGGAACCTGACAATATCTCCATTGACTTCACCATCTTCATCTGCCTTAAAATCTCTTCTTCCCACAACTGGCTTATCATTTAATTTACTTCTCTTCCAGCTTGAATAGTCATTTGAGTATCTCTACTGATAATTTTTTCCTTTTCTATCAAGCAATTTGCTTCTCTTTATTTTTCCCATTTTGTCTTGTACAGAGATATTTTCCTCAATCTTTTTTTTTTTTTTATGTTTTCACAACTTTTTTTTCCCTCTTCTATTCACTTTTCTAACGGAGAATTTCAAGGTCTGACAGCATCCACCAAAAGCCCAAGTTCCCATTTCATCCATGAAAAGTTTATCAGCGATTCCCTCTCTCTCCACCTTGCTTGATGCATGTTTGATCTAGTTTTCATACTTGGTGATCATGCTGTATCCCTTTGGATGGAAAGTGACTTTTGAAGGTCAGGGTCATCAGTGCTATCGAGTTCAAGCCCCTTGCCAGATTTTAAAGTGTTCTGAAGGAAGGCTGCCTCAGTAACTGGGATTAAGGCCATGCTTTTCATGTGGGTCTTAGACACTTTGGAAAAGCTGCTAACCTGACTCTTACAGCTTTGGGAAAGCCTGTTGATTTAAATGAGGAGCTCATATGTTCCTGCACAAGCAGTATCATTGCTGATTATGCAAATACTCCCATAATCTCAGCATAGCTTTGAAAACAAACATGATAATTGTTCCAACTGCATCATTTTATATTTTAGAGGACCGATATCAGATGAAAGCAATATAGTTCTACAGCCATTTTTTGGTATAATTTGCTGTAGCTCTTGTAGCTTCTTTTTGGCTTTGATAGGTTCACAGTGATTTACTCCCCATGAAATTTTATTGCATTACTCTCAAAAGGCAGCTGGAAACAAGACATTGTATTTCTTGCAGTATTTTTTAAAATCTCCACATCCCTGAAATTAATGTTTGAAAACCTCTTAAGACAATAGATAAACCAGCAAATCCACTGAGATCACATATGGCATTCTAGGCTTACCTGAAGAAAGAGACCTGAAGAAATTGCACTGTTCTGCAATAGTTGAAGCACTCTAACAATGAACTGTGGTTTTGTCCTGGTGGAAACACCTGACAATTGCATTGAGGCTATTCCCAGGCAGCATTGTGCCTTGGAGGAATTTTTTTTGTCATTTTACTCTTACTACTAAATTAAACTCAGGATTTTCAATCTTTATTTTCATAAAATACAATGTGTTCCAAGTTTTTTTTTTTTTTGCCAGTTTAGGGCTGGAATATCAGCTAGAATTCATAGCAAGAAAGAGTCCCAGGCAGAGATTTAGGAGGATGGTACCACTGAAGGATGCTGCCCTCCTTTCCTGCCGCCTTTGGACCTGAGGTCCACCAGGGTTTTGCTCTGCAGGGCCAGGCTGGCTGACCCTCCCTCTGGTCACCCCATTTCGCTGGCTGTGGATACCCCTGCATTGCAAATGCAACCCACCCAGGGGTTAAAGCACAGACTTGTTCTCCACACTAGGAGAGAGCAAGAGGACAATTTTCTCTTTAACTCTCTGACCTGGACTAAGTTCTTGATTAACCTTCAAACCAGCTCTCAGTTTTATACCAATAAGCAGAAAAATCAACAGTGAATATGACACCACCTTCACAACAGCTGATGTAGTTTGCCATAGTTATACACATTCCCACATAGACAGTGATGCTGTCTGATCCTGGAGAGCATCAAACATCTTGGTGGTGTGCTGTGACATCCTGAGAGTGACTTTACCAATGACAAAATTCATATTAACTGATCAATAACTATAGTACAACAAGTTGGAGCAAACAAAGTGCAACAATCCTGATAAAACTTTATAGGACTTTGGAGACAGCTTTCAAAAACTGATCAGAGAATGAAGTCCCTTCAGTAGGATGTTGTTGGCAAATTTAACAGCCTCAAAGACAGGATCTCACACCCTGTGAAATTTGAGGCTGGATTCTTAAATTGCACTGCTAAACCAGACTTTTGGTGGGTGCACAACTCATGTACCCACCTGAATTCTTGTAGGAAAACAAAGAATTTAGCCCATGGCTTTAAAGGAAAAATTGCAATTTGACCCCATAATGTTGCAGAAGCAACATTAGAACCAGGTTTTTCATGTCTTACAGTATTCCATACAGGACTCTGTGAGCCACAGGACAACTTATGTTCTGTAGGACACTGCCATGGGCAAGTTGTGTTCACAAAGAACATCCAAATTGTTCTTTCTTTAATGCCACTACATGTCCCTACGCTGCCTTTGTTTCCAAATTCAGCTCCACTTATGTAACACAGACCACTGAACAGAATGATAGCATTGTTTGTAATGTATTTCTTTTATTTTGGCTTTCCAGTCTGATTCAGTACTTTGCTTTGTCACATTTATTTAACTGTAAAAACATTATGTGAATCCAGAAAGATACCTTATCCCTGCATCTTGCTTTAGATCCAGTCTTTCAATGATAAAATTAGAATCTTACTCCTAGACAAGGTGTCAACATTTGCCTAGAAAAACTTTATTCCTTTATTTGTAGAAGCTTATAAGTAGGTCATCAACACAAGTAACCCAGGCAAACATCAACAGTGATTAGAAAACATCTTGGCTCCAGGATGAAAGTCTAGTTTTAATGTACTTGATACCAATGCCATTTTATTTGTCTTCAAGTTATAGGGCAGTAAAGCAACCAATATATTTTCTATTTTGGAGTGTGTTATATATTTTATATATAATGGAGGGCTCTAGAGATATTGAGAGTAGTGGAGAGCAGTATTCTTAAAACAACCCCCTAACAAACAAACAAAAACCAAGAAAAAACTCACTGAAATTAAAGTATGAAATATTCTAGTAGGGGAAAATTAGCTTGCATTGCTCTTCAAATAATCAGTTCATTAAGAAGGATTTGCATGAATTGTTACTGATTTCACTCAAAGGATGAACATTACAAAAGTATAATTTTTCTATTACTAACTATGAATAAAATTAGCTTAATGTGCAATTTTTTTCCCAATACAACTGGAGTAGTTACCTTTACTTATAATACATTTATCAACATAAATAATAGCAGAAGAATTAATCATGATTTAGGTGCATTTCAACAAAATGAAAAACATAATTTTTCTAAAATATGTATTTGATCAGGTGGGTTGTGTGATTTTCAAATTGTTTTCATGAATATTTAATTAACATGAGACATATATTTATGCAAGCTGAAATAGGTACCAGTCTGTGTCCCAGCCTGTTCTGTTTCACAGTCTTCCAATTTAATATTTTTAAAAGCTGATTTAACTAATTAAAAAACCACCACCACCAATAAAAAGAACTAAAATCATCTTCAGCAGGTGGCATAAACTGAGAAGCCAAAGAACTCACAAACTACCAGGAAATCCTTAGTTCAGTTCAATGCAGTATTGGTGAGATGCCCGCCTAGTTTTTTATCAATTGCTTGAGTTTTATCAAGATTGCTGAAATACACAGATGTGTACACAAAATGATCCATTGAATCTCTGTGATGACGTGGGGGGATCAAGCCCCCAAAATCCAACATTCCCCCCCAAAATCCTACCTATACCCTGGCACAGAGATACACTTTCTCACACCCACATGTGTGGCTGGCACACACACAGATGGAAGGTGTGTACCCACACACCTCTAGGTCTACAGAGGGTTAGATAAACCCTGTCTGGGAATAAAAACCACATTCCTGTGAATCTGGACATGTAAAACATCCACATGAATCCAAGCAAACACACAAGCACAGATACACACACCTGCACACCCAGAGACACGGGCAAGGTACATCCACAGGCACAGACAGCTCCAGAGGCACACACACCCCTGCACAGCTGGCTGTGTCCTCACATGGACACACAGATTATATATCAGAGGAAGAGTTGCAATGGCTATATCATCCCTGCTAATCTCTCCTTCCTGTTTGAAATAATCCAATTTTAGGGTCCTGGAGTGAGCCAGGTCCCTGCAGAGGAGATAGTCCCAGAGGAGCAAAGCACTTCCAATTTCTTTAATGTTCCCCACCTCTTTCCCCCTTTCTCCCAGCAGCGGATCCAGGGAGATGAGCTGGGCACTCAGCACAGCTTTCCCAGCTGCTGGCTTGGCACTTTTCACCCCAGGATAAGGAAGGGCATAGGATGGCCAGCTTAAGATCTCATCCCTTCACCCCCAAAGCCTGTGGGAGCAGGAACCTCCGGGCAACATCTGGACACAGCTCCTTTCTGCACACTGCCCCAACTCCCCCAGCTGTCGACCACAGGGATGCCCCTGAACCCTACCCTTCCTCTGCAAGTGTAAAAGCCCTTGTTCTCCTCCTGCTCCCCCCTTCCCCATTTCTCCTGCCCCCCGAATCCCGTCAGGAAACCTCTTTGCATTTTGCCGCTCCAAACTTTTTCCCGGCTGCACAACCCGCAACCCCCGGGGCAGCGGCTGCGTCTGGTCCAGAGGGCAGAATGGGGCGGGGGTGGGCTGCAGGGACCCGGGATGCAGGGATCCAGGCTGCAGGGTGTGGGATGCAGGGAGTGGGATGCGAGCATTGAGATGCGGGATACGGGGATGTGAGGACCGGGATGCGCGAATTCGAGGCGCAGGATGCAGAGGGAGGATGTGGGATGCAGGGAACCAGGATGCGGGATAGAGGCGCCCAGCTTCTTACCGTGCAATGAGGGTAGGTCCTGGTGAGGGTCTCCAGCTGCCCCCGGGCATCGCGGGCTTCCCGATGTGCTCGTTAAACATCCACCGGGGAGTCTCACCCCCCAAACTTGTGTGAGCCGCTTCCTCCGGGAACAATCACCCTTTCTCCCCCCCGCCTTGGATCGGATCCCGATGGAAACTCATCAAGGCCTCCTAAGTGGTCAGAGGTAAGCTGTGAGGGAAGGAGAAGAGGGGGATAACGGGACGGAGAGGTCGCGATCACCAAGCGATGATCCCTTTCCTTTCCCCGCTCCTCTGGAGCACCCGCTTCCCGTTCCTCTGACCAACTTTGGCTCGGCTCAGCCGGGCAGCGCCTGGGACCGGCGCTGTCAATTGGGGTCCCTTTTCGCAGCCTGGCATCTTTCTAGATTTCCTCTCCTTTCCGGGCAAAGGGGATTGGTGCAAAGCTTTAAATTAGGAGGCGACCTAGAGTGGCAAAGACAGGGAGTGGGAGCTGGCTGGCGTTCGCAGCCCGCCTCCCCCGGCGCTCGGCGCTGCGCGGAGGGGCCGGCTGAGCCTTATCCCTACCATTTATTCATTGACTGCCTTCCTAATTCTCACTCCGGAGCTGGCTATGGCTCCTGGCACGGCCGGGAGCGGGGCTGTGGCGGGGGCCCGGGGAAGGAGGCGAGCCCCATGCTGCGGGGCTCCCCGCGGCTGTTTAACTGCGCCGGCAGCGCGGGCAGAGCGCAGCCCGGCCCCGGGGGGAGCACGGGGCTGGGGGGGGACGGGACACGGGGACGCTGCTGTCGCCTGGCAACCCTGCATCCCTGCCCCGAGCATCCCTCCCCCAGCGCCCTGATTGGACGGGGCCGGGGCGGGGGGAGCGCAAGGCGCTCCTCCGAGGATGCTGCGCCCCGGCACTGCGACTTGTCGCATCCTCAAAAAGCCGGGAGCGGGCAGGGTGAGCACAGAGCAGCCGGGAGAGCCGAGGCAGTTCAGGGCGTTGTAGCACCGTCCTCCTGCCTTCTCGCTTCCAGCTGGCTTGATCAAATTTGCTTCTGCTCTGCATCTCCTAGAAAAAGAATGTATTTGTGTATGTATGTATATATGTATGAATGTATGTATGTATATTTGTGGGTAGATAGATAGATAGATAGATAGATAGATAGATAGATAGATAGATAGATAGATAGATAGATAGATAGATAGATAGATAGATAGATAGATAGAAAGAAAATATACCAATATATGCACACAAATATATGTATATACACATATGCATTTGTATATACAGATACATGTATATGTATTATCCATAGTCTTGTAACTGGGAAGAGAGCAGAAAAATAGTTACTGAGAAAAGATCACTTCAGAGTGCAGCAAAGCTGGATGAAAAGGGAAAAAGAAAGCTACTTTTTGGCTTGTATATGTTTGAAAACCGTAGGTTTACATCAGCTGGAGTTTTAACAGAAGGTTGTGGTCCTAAAGAAAGAATTAAACCCTGTGGGGTGAGTGAGCTGTGAGAGTCAGAGAGGATGGATGCATTGACTTCAGAGAGGGTGAGTTTAAGCCATGCTGCATGGGGCATTGCTGGTGTTTTATGTGGCTTCATTGCTTATTCTCTGCTATGGGGGACAGTGAGCAGCTGCTTCCTGCTGGCTGGGTGTAGTATGGAGAGGATGTCTGTAAAATCCCAATACCTCCCTTTCCATACAGCTCCAGTTGGGACACTGAGAATTTCTCATTCTTTAGCAGGGAGAAGCCCATTCCCCACTTCTCCCTGAATGTTTCCCTCCACCTTTGGAGTTAACCCCAGGCAGATCCCCACCAGTGCTCAGTTAAAGCAAGGAAAGAGGCACTGCAGTCAGGAGCTGCAATCCAGCAGCTCACATGGGGCCACTGTTGTTTCAGCAGCCACAATTCCAGTAAGGAGTTAAACCAAAGTAAAAGGAAGTAAAATAAAATAATCTGCTTCTGCTTTGTAATATTTTATGTTCAGTTATTTAACATCTGTTTACTTTTGTGATCTACCATTAAATTTGAGCTACTTGGCTAATCCTGTGAGTTTTTTCTTTCTTGGAAGCCAAGGACATTTGTAGAGATGTGCCTGTTAAAACTGTTTCATTAAGGGCTAAAGTTAAGCAGGGAGAAGAATGAAAGACAGCAGTTTCTCTCAGGTTTACCCTACTTTAGATTAGATAAAAATGCACATGAGACATTGCTGTAACATAAGGGTAAACTGGAATGAATAGGAAATCATTCTCATGTCTTTGGAATCATACCACAATTTGACAAATAGGTTCAGAATACAATTTTTTCACAGTCCTGCAGGCTGATTGTCAGGAAAGACAAGGGAAAAGAATGATCTGATTCTGCATTGCTTTGTACATAGCAATCATGCCTCAAAGTGAGTATGAAAGTAACTTTTTCATTGGGTAGGATGTAAAACCCACTGTGTATGAAATTGGCCACCACAGGCACCGAGTGGAATTTGGCTGAGATGTGTTGTCTGATTTGCAGCAGGTCACTTAGAGCAGGGGAGGTGACCCAGTCATTTGTTCTGTGCTTCAAAAAACATCAGTGGTACCGATGGTTTACTCCCTTTCCATGCCTTGCTGCTGTGCAGTGTCTGGTATTTGTCCCTAATGTTACTACTACTTGCATTTACACATGATTCATGGCTACTGAAAAACAGGAAAATAAACCTGAACAGGCAAACAAGATGTAGGCAAAGGCAGAAGGGTTCAATTCCCACATTCTTCCAGGGTTCTTCCTCATCCAGTTTTCCTGGCACAACAGGGTCTCATTTCAGCCATAAGACAACCTACCCCTGTCTTTCTAAAGCAGGATTTCAGACCTCCCAAAAAACTCACTTCCTTTTCAAACCAGGACAATGACCCTGGAAAACCATGTGTATTTTTGTAGGGAACACAATTGTGCTTCAATTCTCTTTTGGGATAGCAGGTGGTGCATCCATGTAGGGTGCTCTGAAGATGCAGTTGTGTACTGAGGGTGGTTTTCAGTCTGTCAGAGGCTGAGGCTTACAGGTACACACAGTGGGACAGTGCAAGGCAATGCAAAGATCTCAGGGAAGCTCTGGGATAAGCTGTGTTTGGGTGCTACTGGCCAATCATTCATTTCAGGCTAAACTGAGCACCTCCTGCTACACTTAATTGTAGATACACCCACAGTTAGACACAGAAATGAGGCTGTGTAACTTCTGCCAGGAGACAGCCTGGAGAAAACAATCAACAGCCCTCAATGTCTATGGCCTGGATCCAAAGAAGGGGTTTTAATATGAAATGCATTTATTTCCTTCCTGCCTGTGAAACAAAGATGGTAAAGCAGCATTAAATTTTCTGAAATAGGAATATTTTGCTTTTGTGAATTATCTGTTAGTGAAATAGCAGTTATATCTAGTTAAAATATCTATTTCTTTCAAATTCAGATCTCACATAACACCAAACTGAGTTCATAGAAAGCTTTGATGAGCTGAAGAATTTGTTTTTATAAAATTTGTGAATGTGATTTACAGGCTTATCACCACAAATAAACAGATGCATGTCTTTTCCTGCACAGAATTTTAGCATGAGCTTCAAGACTGTACGCATGGGAACTTTCCAATTTTACATTTGATAGGGAGATACTGTTCCAGCAAAACACTTTGTAGGGTTCCCTAACTTGCTATAAGCATCTGTTTTGGGACACACTCAAGTTATTTTGCTGATTAAAGACTAAAGCAAAGCTTTAGAAAAATTGCAAATGTGCTTGTACAGACAGAGAGTGACCTATGGATTGGGTCTGGACTACCTGAATAATTCATGAGGCTTTTGGTCTTTCCTCCTTTCCTGGGGACCTCACAGAAATGGGCAGGAATGGGGCCATAGATCAATGAGGCTTTTTCCAGCAAATTGTTCCCTGCCACCTGATTTCCAACAGCTCTGCATCTCTTTCCGGTGTGGAAGTGATGCTCTGCCTGAGCTAACAGCTGTGGTCATCACCCCAGGGCCAATCCTTACCTCTGTGGTTGGGGGCACACATCAGGAGCACCTAGAGATGACACCATGTTCTCCTGGGAGTCTGCCAGTCTCAGGACACAAAACCCTGTTTGGATGGTAGTAGTGACAGGAGTCTGGATGTGTCTCCACAACCCTACAGCCATGTCAGTCTCTGCCTCCTGAGACAGAAAGGCAAAAAGTTCATAATGTTTGATGGAGGGATTTACAAAACCCCACACTCTCTGACTCATCCCTACCTGCCAATTGTGAGGGACATGGACATACTCCAAAGGAACAATCCAGTGGCACCTGGCTTTCAGAGGAATATGGGATCACTAGGGAAGATCCACAGCAATGAAGAGTGTAAGGGGTGTTGCTCTGTCATGCTCCAGGACCTCATGGATTGCTGTGGAAAATTATGCACTGCTGTGGTTGCTGGCTGGACACCAGCACCCAACAAAGCCCCTCTACTTCCTCAGCTGGGCAGGGTGTAGAAAATATAACAAAAATAGACTCTTCCTTTTAACAAACAACACTGATGGTCTTCATCATGAAGCTCATCATCAAAATGGAATGTCTTCCTTTCTCATTGTTAAGTGGCTTTGAAGAGATTTTAGGTCAATACACATGGTGCAGAAAGTCCTCATGTACATTCAGTGCTGTTCCTCTTATGGCTGATTCATGTGGCATCCCTTGGGCCTCCAGTGGCATTGTTAGTCCCTGTCAGATGTCCTGTGATGTCTGTCTTAGCTGGCTGGAGGGATACTGGCCTAGTACCAACAGGAAGAAGATGCCATTGCATACTCAGGCTTTTTTGGGGCATCCTGAGCCTTTCTCACGCCTGAGGACAGTGGCAACTCGGGTTGTAAGGCTCAACACAATAAAAAACCTGTGCTTCATGTGGTATGGTCTGGCACAAGGAAGAAAGGCTTCATTTCACAGTCTGTGCACATGTAGCAGCATCCTCTCTTCTGCCTCCATCTCCCATGACCATCAATGTCTTTACCTGTCTCTTCTCACCTTTCCTCCAGTGAATTTTCCCATTCCCTTCAGTCTCCTTCTGCCTTTTTCACCTTCTCTTTTACTCTTCAGACAATTGGCTGCCTGCTCATGCCTATTACCCATGTCTCCAGTTAATCCCAAGGTCTCCTTGCCCCTTCTCCACAAAGAAACCTCTTTCCATGGAAAAAACCCAGCAGCTGTTGTTCATCTTCATCAGATACAAGAGGCGAAAAGGTCTGGCTTCGCTGTGGGAACCAGCTGCCCTCTTTCCACCTCTGCTTCCTTCTCAGAAATCAGGTTTCCCAACATTCTGCTGGAGACACACGTGACATCCAGATGTTGTCCAAATGGGGCTCCTTCATAAAAATACATGAGCAGCAAGGGTCCCTCCAGGTCCCTGCAAGACATACAAGTGTACACACTCCACTTGCACCCTCCAGCCCTTCCCTAGCCAAAATCCTGCTGCAGTTTGTGCAGGTGCAGGGATGAACATGGCACAGGATCTGCCTGACATGTGCAGGACACTTTAAATCTGCACCAGCTCATGACTATGGCTCCAAGGTCCACCACCCTTCTGCATCTCCTCACTCCATCCTTCCATGTCTCTGATATAGGAGGTGTTATCTGTCTTCTTATTTGTCTTATTTGTCTGCTGAGAGGAGGCTCTAGCCTTTCCCAGGAGGTGCAGGGGACAGGGCATGGAACAGTAGCACATTCTCTGCCATATTTAAAGTTACATGAAAAGATGACCCCATTCTACAAAATACAGACTGTTATCTCTTTTACTGTGTGAATAACTGGATACCAGATACCAGAATTTCCTATGTATTTTGCTTTTAAGTCACCTTTATGTTTCTGTGCATTATTATTCTTTTTATTACTGCCTGAGCTTCTGGCAGTCTGGTTTCTTCAAACTACTTTTCCTCCCCCCTGAAAATCCCCTAACATTTCTCTGCAAAACACTTTCCCTTCACCCATAGCTCTTATCTGTAGGAATTAATGCATTTACATATTTTGTTTAAGGTGCTTAGGAATTATTGACAGGTTTGCCTTGCCCCTGGGGGGTGATGTGACACAGTCGAGCTGTGAACCACTTAAAGCATTGACTGGCTCATAGGAGGGATTACTTGTGGCTCTGAATTAGGGCACGGGCCAGGAAATGTAGCACAGTGCTGTCAGGGGCTGTGGCACACAGATCCATTTCCTCTGTAATCCCATCATATCTATGACCTACCCCACACAGAGCAACGTAAGAGATCTACATTTTCCCATTAGCACAAGATCCAGGCTTCCTGTGAAATAAATTTACTCACAGTCCCTGCACTACTGCTTTGCAAGCCTGGAAACCCTGTTTTTATTATGTCAGTGAGTTTATTTCTGAATTCTTTCACACTGAGAATCCATCTGGATATACTACTTTCGAAGTGTCCTGCTGAGATTCTGCTTTGCCACTAGTTAAAAATGAATGGATAAATTTATAAACAGGAAGTTTATTGTATTTTTCAGCTGAAAGATATTGTAGAGTTTATCTTGGCTTAGATTTTTGTTAGTGGCATTTTGGTTTTTATTGTGTTGTTTTTTTTATTCTTTTTCCCAGACTTTTAATTTTGCTAGCACCCCTGGAAGGAACAGTGAGTCCAGAATTAGAAAGCTGAAATAAAAGGAATGAAGTTCCTGGAAATGAGACTGGAACAAAAAAACCAAGAAATCCAAACCAGTCACAAGCTAAGGATCTTGACTTTCCCTTAACAAAGACAAACCATTTTTCAACAGGAAAGACATACCTGGCCTTGGAAAACTGATAGTGGCATAAAATATAATTGAGCAGATGGTAACAAAAATAGCACTTGAGCTGTTTAAAAGTCTTTTATTGGATGTCTTTTTTTTTTTTCCTTTCCCCTCCTGAATGCTGTTGTCTTCTCTAATTTAAGAAAAGACAAGAAATACAGGCAGATTGTGAGATCTGTATGCTTTTCTTCAGCTTGTTCTATTTAAATTGCACACCATTAAATGTGGTTAAGAGAATAACTTAAAGTTGCAAAGCAATGAGAATAAACATTGATAGTGGAATCTTAATTCAGCTCCCTTGTGCATGTGGATACACTCTTCAATTGGTTTAACACTGTCTTTTTTTTCTCTTTCAGAAAATCCTGAGACATTCAGCACCCTAAAGAAATAGGGTTTTGTCAATCGTTTGATTTCCCTGCACTGCACAGTGACTCTGCCTTGCCCTTTGTATACTGTGCACTCATCTTCCTCTGCATTACAGGGAGAGTGGTCCATTTCTTTTCAGAAACACGTTCAAGTGTTTTCCAACTTTTTTTGTTTCATTTAGTTTTATTCCACTCCTGAGGTAGGGCTGGTATGTTGGTTTTCTGTTTCCCAGGTAAGACATATGCATTTAAAACCCAAAAGTGTTAGTGACTTCTTAGTACCTGATTTTTCACACTTAGGAGCTCTTCACTTTCAGAATAGCTTACATGATAACTTGAAGCAATGGCTGGTGCTCACCTTATATTAAGTTTGTACTCCCAGCTGTTGGTTTTTATCTGGTCATAGAGTTTACTAGGAGAACGTTATGGTTTTCTTAGACTCATTCCCAAAAGTGACTAAATCTTTTTGTGCGAAATTATGCAGAGAGGCAGAGAATCAACATGGGAAACTCCATCTCAACAACAAAATTTTGGTAAGGGTGCAAACTGTTGTAAGCTGAGCTTCATCATGGGAAATGCTCAGTAATTAGACTACAGCTTGGTATTAATCCTGGAGTTCTAACAGAGGGAAGAGAAGAGAAGAGAAGAGAAGAGAAGAGAAGAGAAGAGAAGAGAAGAGAAGAGAAGAGAAGAGAAGAGAAGAGAAGAGAAGAGAAGAGAAGAGAAGAGAAGAGAAGAGAAGAGAAGAGAAGAGAAGAGAAGAGAAGAGAAGAGAAGAGAAAAAAGAAAAGAAAAGAAAAGAAAAGAAAAGAAAAGAAAAGAAAAGAAAAGAAAAGAAAAGAAAAGAAAAGAAAAGAAAAGAAAAGAAAAGAAAAAAGAAAAAAGAAAAAAGAAAAGACAAAAAAGAGAAAAAAAAATAGAAAAAGAGAAGATCCCCGAAGTAGAGGTTCTAGGTGGATTTTGGCCTGGTAGCTCTGTTATGGCATAGAAGGAGCCCCTCATGTGGTGACAGCTATCAGATCCTGGCCATGGAACAAGTAGCTTTTGTTAAGAACAGTGTTTTGTGATCACACCAAATGTCCATCAAGGAGAGTATGTTCTGTCTAATCCTGGTCAGTAGCATGTACTTAGAAAAACTTGGGGACTGGACAAAATAGAACATTTTTCTCTTGATATAACATTTATGGCTTCCAGCAACCTGGCTTTAGGGACTGTAATCTTCTTTTGATCCCATTATTCTGTTTGCCTTTACAAAACCTTACTGGGGGAATTTCCCTCACCAAAATAGTCAATGTGTGAAAAGCACTTCCATTTTTTTTTTTAAATTTTAATCCTGCCTCAGCAAGAACCCTGATCTACTGTGTTCTGGGAAACCACAAATACTTTTCCCTTCCTCATTCTCTTCAATCCATTCATGGCTTTAGACATTTTTCATACCCTTCCTCTGTATAAAAGATGAAAAATCTCAGGCTATTCAGTTTTCCTTTCTCATGATTTGCTTCTGTCCACATTTCTGCCCTTCTCTATTCTTTTTGAACTTTACATTTCCTTTTTGTGAGATCAGCACACCACCATTTGGAGACCTCCAGGTGTGGGAGAAATACTGATTATTACAGTCTCATAATGATGATATTGGTTTTCTATATTTTTTCCTCTTCCTTCCTAAAAAGTTCTAACATTTTCTTTGTCATTTTGACAAAGGAAAGCTGAGCTGGCATTTTCAGAGGAACTGTCATAAGGAGTAGTAGTTAAGTTAGAGGCCATTGTATCACATGCAGAGCTAGAGGGTTTTTTTTGTCTAATCTGCAGTTTTTCACATTCACTGAGAGTGATTTTCATCTGCCATTTTATTGTCCAGTCAGTCAATATTGTGAGATCCTTTGGTGTCTTGTAGCTGCTAGTTTGGCTTTTTATTATTCTGAATATCTCTCTATATAAGTAAGTCTCGTGTCTCATTAGTCAACCATCTTCCAGATCTTTCCAGACTATGTTAATCAATATTAGTCCCAGAACAGACAATTGGGGAACTCACTGGGGAGGGAGGTTTTCCTTTAGAATGGAAATAGAATATGAATCCCTTCCCTTTGCTTCCTCATTTTCAGGCACTTTCTACCTGCTCTTGTCTTTGCTGAGTTTCCTTGAGACTTTTATGAGGATATTTGTCAGAAATGTTGCAAAGATCCAACTAAAAGTCACCTGTATCTTATAGGACCCAAAGTGCTCCTGCAGCCACGTGCAGCGCAGCTTTCCCCATATGGAGAACCTATTCCCAACAGATTTTTCCACACATTACTAAAGGCCATTCCTCGCTTGTTTTTTTAGCAGTTTTCTGGTATGACAGACAGGCTTATTCATCTCTTTTTCTCCAGATCACCCCCAAAATACTATTAAACAACAGCTGACTTATTCTACTCTGGTAACAGGGCTGAATTAAGAAAGAGGCTGCGGATCACAGATCAGCAGTTTCATATCTGAATCACTCTATTGCTTGGGACTCAAATTTTTTATTGTTCATTTTATCACTTTTAAAAATATATTCTTGCTCTTGACAGCTAGATTTGAGACAGATTACCTCTAAAGAAAGGCTATGGTGAACACTGATGCAAAAAAATAATTTGTGTTTTCTGTTATAGCCTTAACATCCTTCAGTGCTTCTTCGATACCTGGGCTATTTATTGCTCCTCCAACTCTGCTAGCTTTATTCTGAGGTAGTAAAGTAGAAAAAAAATTGCCAGTAGTAGTTGTGCTTTTTTTTCCACATTTCACCTCAATACTCCTTCCTGTTTAATGTTTGACACTGAAGCTTTTATAGATCATAAAGCAATTGCCTAAATCCTATCTCTAAGACCAACAGGCAATTCCTGCAGAAGAGGGAATGATGTAAATGAGCTGTACTGAGGATGAACTTCCCAGCTGTTTGTGAAGACACGGATATTTGTGGCCAGTTGGATGGCATCTGAAGTGACTTGAATAAGTGTGAGATAGATGCCAGAACTCATAAGTTCAGTTTAGTGGAATATCAAAGTACCCTTGCAGCTACCTCTTCCATCAGTCCAGCCACCACAGGTTTTACTTCATCAAATCTTACGTGGCTGTCAAGGCTTGCTGTGGAAAGTCTTGTGGAGAAGTAAATAGGAAACACACTTTGCTGACACTGCTCAAAAGAACTCTCATTTCTTGGAGCGGCAATTTCATTTCTGACTTCCTCACCTTTCTGGTCATATTTCTAAACATTAAAAGAGTCAGAGATATTACCCTAGCAGCAAACCCCCCCTTTTTTGATTCTCTCTCTGTTTCATATTTCCTGAATTGCTTTTATGGGAGCAAAACAGGAGAATATGAAGTGGAATGTCTAACCTATTACACCTGACTGATCCATATATGTCTTTTTTTGCACTATAGTAGAAAGATAAAGTTGGCTTAGGTGGTTTCTCAGCTTATAACTAACCTTCTCTACTTTAGTCTAGGTAGACTCAAAGGAAACTTGTGCATACCAAAGAGTAAAAAGGCTTGAGGACATCTGCAAAGGAAAAGACACTTCCTTCTGGTTTCAACTCAGTGGGACTTGCTGGCATAGTTCAACAAGAGAAAGGAGAAAAGTGGCACCAGGTGCTTGCAAAAGGCCTGACAGATTTATTACAAACACCAACTACCTGTACCCAGCATGTAAACACATATTGCTGAGTACTTGAGACAACCCCACACTCAGAGGGTGGCTGTCAGAATAACTTTAACTTTCTGAATTTGCTGGTCTAGATAAACACCTGCTACTGATGAAGCAGATGAGACAGGCAAAGGAAAGACTTGACTTGCTGTAGATAACGATCAAAGCAACTGAGACAGAATGAAAAGGTCTGAAAACCAGTTGACACATCAGCTGTGAGTTGTGGCACGGAAAATAAGACCTCAAGACTGTGAAATATCTATGCATAAATAGATAAAGTGGATTGGCCACTTGCAGATCATTGGCTATACTCAATGGAGAGAAGCAGCAATTTTTTTTTCTCTTTGTTTTAATTTAAGATGTATAATTGCTCTTACCTATTTTTGACAACTCTTTTTATATGTAGGATGTTAAATGACTCACACCCTTCAACTGCCTGTCTCCCTCTGCTAATTGTGAAATGAGTCTTGGTTGCACTCCAGACATTTGGCCAGGTGAACACCTCTGCAGATGCTGTAATTGATGATGTCTGTCTGAGCCTAAAAGTGTCTGAGCCCCAAATGCAGAGGGGTCAGAGGGGTCTGCAGAGGGCTCCCTGTGGCAATGCCCATCCTCCCCTCACGTCACCTCAGCAGCCCCATGGTTCCCAGCCCTGCAGCTCCCACAGCACAGCCGTGGATCCTTCCTTTCCTCTGCAGTGCTGCCAGCGCTGCCAGTCCCTGAAACTGAGAGGATTAGGAAAGAATAAAGCAAATCCCTACTGCTTTCTGCCTCGGGGCAGCACAGCACTGCAGGAATGGACACGCCAGGATCACCTTGATTTATAGAGTGGCATCCTAGTTGTTCTCATGTATTTACTCTTTTTGTGCCAGCTGGAAGTTGAAAAGTCTGCACTGTAAAGTTGAATTGTATACTTATAAGTCTAATTAAAAAAATAAAAAAAGGAGATACAAAAAAAGTCTTGTTAGGATTTGTAAAATTTAAAATCTATTTCCATGTGACAGCAGATATTCCTGTAGGAAGTGTGAGAAATAACAGTGAAATGGGAAATAAAAGCTACAGATAAAATTTTAATTTTTTTTTTGTTTTATTAGTGTTAGAGAAATAGCAGAAAATATTTTTGTGTACTGTTTTGCTCTGACTGACACATACACGTTCAAATTTTAATGTTGCTAACAGCCATTCTCTCAGCAAAAACATATTTTTGTGAATAAATTCTCTTTATGTTATTTCTTACAGTGCTAAAACTCTGTCAAATAATTATGTTAAATACATATCTGTGATAAAAGATGAGCGGGATAGGGTGCAGGTGACTGCATAGAAAATGAACTTTGCAGCCTTTCACTTGCACTGTTTCTCAATAAGTTTCTCAGACACCAGTACTGTAAACCTCTGAGATGCTCCTTATACAGCAAACACAGCAAAATAAAACTGAACTCTTCTCAAAAATAAGTGACTTTCTATTTAATAAGCATTCTTCACTTATTTCTCTGCCCCCAGAATTACACTTTTCTCAAACATAAAAAAAAGCAAGATCCAGCACAGCCCCATTTTACCCTATTTATGTTTATTTACACATGCTCCCCTACACACCATCCTTCCAGTTTCATAATTACTGTCTGTTTTTAATGTGGAAGTTGCTGCCACGGGAAACATGGTAAAATGGTTTGATGTTGTGATAAAATTTACTATTCCATAGAATCATTTAGGTTGAAAAAGCCCTCTAAGATCACAGGGTCCAACCATTAACCCAGCCCAAGACCTCCACTAAGCCACATCCCCAAATGCACGTCTGCACATCTTTCAAAAGCCTCCAGGGTTGGTGACTGCATCACTGCCTGTTATTTTAGTATAGGAGACTTCTAAGTATTTAAGTTTTAAAGGCCTTGACTTATTCAAATGAAATTAACTTTGTGTGTTTTGGGGATTTGGGGATGAGATTTGCAAGCAGATACTAAGGCTTTGAAGATATACAAATGTTATCTAATGCAAATTCCTCTGGTATTCATAAAATCTCATCTCACTGCACCTCATTTTGGATGTGTCTGGAACCTGCTGCTGCACAGTGTGGAATAAGCCGGCCTCCACCTCCTGGGGAAGCACCAATGAAATAATTATCTGCTTGCTAAACATTTCCTGCCTTAGCTGTGAAACCTCATCCAAATCAGCTTTGCCTGTGACCTTTCACAAATCCATTTCTCCAGGGCTTTTTACACCCAATGGATGCTGCAGGGAGCTTGTGGCATGTTCACTCTGCACCTGCAAATCCTGCAGACAGAGGGATGGCAGCTCCCACACCACTGAGAGGTGCAAAATCTGATTTCTCTTGGGTCCCTGGGTTTGAGCTTTTGCTTGAAGACACCGTGAGAAAAGGCAGGATTCATCTCATTAAGGACAGAAATTTATAATGGAGGCATATTTGTGAGCTACTCACCTGAATCTTCCTTTCTATATGTCTACCTAAGGATGAGGTCAAGAGGCTTCTGAAGGTGCCTTTTCCTCTCCACTGCTTCCAAAGGCAACCAGCTCAGGTGAAAATGTCTGTCCTGCAGGATTAGGAGAGGTGGATCCCATCTTTTCTCCCGTGTATGGGTCACTCTGTGAGGCTGCTCGCATTTTCAGGGTTACTCATGTGCATCAGTGCTTCCTGCAAAGGCAGGCAGGCAGATCTGCCCCTCTCACAAGAAATGAGCTCGTTTCTGCTGGGTTCAGGATTGCCCAGGGAAGCTGTGAAAGCCCCAAGCCTTGAAGGGCTCAAGGCCAAGCTGGATGGGGCACTGAGGACCCTCGGCCTGTGGAACCTGTCCTTGCCCACAGCCAGGGGGTGGAACCAGAGGATCTTTAAGGCCCCTTTCAGACCAAACCATTCTAAGATTCCTTCTAGTATTTCCAAGTTCTTCAGAATTGCCTTCCTTACTCTGAGAACTGGGCAGAAATCTTAGCCACTCAGCAGCTGCTGAATTTTCAGATGCCACTCTATTTCAGTGCCTGATTCGATGTGTTGGACCTTAGTCTGTCCCAAGATGATCCAATTTGACCTAGAATTTTGAGGCTTGCCTTTAAGGCCTGGCACTTTAATCTTAAGCATTGAATGCTTGTTTTTCAAATCCCCCTGGATTGCCTGAAAACAGTTTTTCAGGCTTCCCTGTAAGGAGTACAAGAGGTGGAAGAACTACAAAAAAATGGCTCTTTTATATAAACCAGTGGATCACAAAGAGCAATGGATACATCAAAGTATTTGCATGCCTGATTTCTATTTCTCTCAGAGGGAATGCAAGCAGGTAAACATTTTCCTAGATCTGGCCCAGAGGCTAAACAGACTTTCAAAGGATATATAACATTTAGGTATTTTGTAAGTAAACAGTCTTTATGTGCTGCTGCACTGAAGCAGCCTGGTTTTAGTTTTCACATGCAAGAAAATTTCAACTCGTCCTTTCAGTCACAAATGTGTATGGTGGTAAGCTGGACAAGATGGCAGCCCAAGGAGACTAAATTACCCAAAAATTAGTTGGACAAGATGGCATCCCAAGGAGACTCAATTACCCAAACATTTCTAGTATGAAAGGCAAGTGGAAATACAGCCATGAAACATCCTGCAGACAATAAGCTCCAAAGTGACCTCAGAAGTTTTTTAGTTCCTATTTCTGCCTTCAGACAGGAACTATTGTGTTTAAATCAAATCAGGCAACTTAATAAATATCTAATCAACAAAGAAGATAAGGAGGAGGCTACTGTACTCCTTCACTTTATCTTAAGACCTTTTTCTGATTCTCCTGCTGGAAAGGAGAGGCCACACCAATTTGACTTAGTCTGGGTTTACAAACTGTGTTAGTTCAAATTGCAACATATTTCTACTTTGTCCTCTCCCCTGCTTCATTTATGGTTAATGGCAGCTGTTCCTCATGGCCTCAACAGAAAAACTACAGTGTTCAAAATCCAGCACACAACTTTATCTGTAAAATTGCTTCTTGACACTTTTGACTTTAAGGTTTTGTGTATGAATAATCCTCTATTCTGTACAAAAGGTTTCACAGGAAAAAGCCAGCACCTAAACTCTTATTTCCTGAGTTTTATTCCAAAGGCTGAAGTGTCATTTTTCTAAGCACTCATCAGAGTGAACCTGCCATCAGGTCCTTCACTCCTGAGATGAACTCTACTTCCAGAGGCTGTTTTTGCTACACCTGCAGTCAGCAGCATCCCAGGCTGGAAGACTGGGAGCTTTCAGTGCTTCCAGCATGGATGGCTATAACTGATTGTGCAGCCTGTTTATAGGAAGGAGATGAGATCTTAAGTGGTGTTTTCCTGACCATTTGCAGAACTTAATGATGGCAGGACTAATTTCCTTGACTACATGGGCTATTTTGATTTCATGACATCCTTTGAGTGGGAGGGTAGATTAGATAAGTGTTCTGAATGTAGGCACCTGGGGTGTCAGTCGCCTAAAGGCAGGCATGGAGTGACCTTTCAGACGCCCCAGAGCATCAGAACTGCCTGCCTATCTTCAGTACATAGGATTTATCAGAGGCCCACAGCTCTCTGGAGCTGCAGCCAGTCAGAATTCTACAGATTTTTTTGTTCAGACAGATTTTCACTTTATCCTGCAGATATGACTCACCTTGAGCTTAGTCAAGAGGAATCCTTGTGCACCCCTCTACAAGTTAGAACCATTATATAAATACAAAAATTGACTTCTACTGTTCTCTTAGCTGTGGAATGAGAAGATGCTTTTGCTTTGGTTTTGGGATATTGTTAAAAAAAAAATCTCAGGTAAGCAAAGGAGAAAAGATCTTACCCATCTCTTTCTGTCAATGGCCCAACTCTTGGCTTCATCTTCAGCTATATAAATTGTTGTGCCTTTGGTTAAAATCAATGAAGTCATGCCAGTTGACTTGATGGGGATATACCTAAAGTTTAACTAGATCATTGACTTCAAATACAACAAGAAGACAAGGGCTGCATCTGTATCTTTCAACCTTAAGTTCCACAAGCACTAAATTAAATCATGCAATGACTTAAGAAGAGTTGTGCCATTAAAAATGTTCAAGACAGTTAAAAGCCCAACTGCTACCCATGACCCAAATTCAAAATGGCCTTCAAATTTATTTTAGGATGCAATATGATGCTTTTGGTTCACCCTTCCCTTGACCTGTTGTGTAAATTAGACCTGTGGTGGAGGAGCAGGGGCAATTTTGGTGACAGATGATGTTCCCAGAGAAGTCTCAGGGGTGAATTTCCCTCCAACTTCTAATGGTGTGATGTCAGAAGAAACCCTTAAGCCAATTAATTGAATTACACAAGTAAGTTACATTTCTGTGGGAGTATACCCTAGGCAAAATTACTTCTTAAATTGCACCTGGACAGCAGTGTTAATGAGGGCAAAAGAAATTTGTGGTACTAACAAGGGAGAAGCTTGATTAATAACTCATCCACAAAATGTGCATGATATGAATGATAGTGAATTCCTTACAGAATTAAAACACAAACAAAATCTCCCTCTCTGTCCTCAGGGATGAGACCCATGACATTTAATCCATGTAATTGTCAATCTACCATGTAAACATTATTTTAAAGTCTTTAAATTTGAATTTAATTGCTACCAGCTCTTGATTACATACAGGCTACACAATCTATCATTGAATCAAATAATTATTATTGCTGTTGGGAAATAGGGAATTATGCAAGAGCCTAAAGGAAAACTGCATGGCAGGTGAGAAACAAACAAATGAGGGTGGGGTAATCAATCTCTGTACCATAAAATGCTAATGTTGTCCTAATAAATATGAATTTTCTTCCAGTGCTTGATATGCTTCCTACCAAGCATGTCACTTAGCCTGTGGCATGCTTTAGTTTAGTTTAAAGTGGCACTACTATTAACACTTCAGCAAAATTATAATAGTTACCTTTCATTTTCACAAAAGTAATTAAACTTATCAGTTTTCTTGTTATGCAACAAGCCAACCAATAAATGGACAAAAAGAGTTCAATTTGTGGTATTTTCAAATTAGCATCCCATGCACCAGGGATTATTCAGATCTGAGATTCTGAATTAACAATTTTTCCAAAATAAATTTTAAAAAATAGGAAATAAGAATGATATTGGAAGAGAAACATTCCTGTCAGTTCCTGCATTGACAAAATTATATTAACTACAGTATAGCTAATAATACTTCATTGCAAGCTCACCATTTTTGCAGATAAATCTAATCTGGTGACTCCAAAAGGAGACAGAAATTTAAATTTTGTTTAGATAAACAAATACCTTACCACAGTGAGAAATAAATTGTGTGCTCGGACAGACTGGGCTTTTCAAGGTACACTGAACCCAGCGGATGCACTGAATGGAAGGATGCATTCTTCTCATGGAATGTAAATTAAAGAACTCTGAAAAGAACTGTGCCATGAAATCTGCTCAGAGATAAAGGAATAAGTTGAGAGAGGAAATAATATTCTTGGAGATTTCATGATTTACATTGGCCAAATTTCAACCCCCTCATGAATAGAAAAGCTTAATATGTTTTAAAACCAGTCCTAATATATTATTCAGAGACAAGTGCAGAAGTCTGAATTTGATTTATGACCACAAAGAATGAAAAGACAGAAAGACAGGCAGCCCCCAAGGCTACTTTGTCCAGGTGATACCTTCCCCAGTCTGATTGTAGTGCTCCATATGATGAGATTCCCCGTCCTTTGGAGGTCATTTATGCTGGAACAAAAGTCCAGCAGGGAAGTTGTGCTCACCTTCCAGCCAAATGCTGGCCTGCAAGGGGGACACCTGCAAACTCAGCTCCTCACTCTATAACCAGGAGATGAAAAATAGAGAGATGTGTGTTAGACTCAGCTGATTTCAGCTCATTCCACCTTGCTGCCAGACGGGCTGGTTGCTCAGATGTGTTGTCCCTGTCCCTCTGCTGGCAGATTAGGGACAGGGACAAGGAGGCTGAGAGGTGAAAACCTACCAGAGTATTTCTGAACCCAAGCTTCTGAGAGCTAGGAAAGCTCATGTGAATATTGCCAGGTTTTCTGAATAGATTCTTTAAGACTTTCTGATTCAGGAAAGAGATCAGGAAAAAGGATTTTTATTGTAGCAAGAATTTATTTTTTCCTTTTATCCATGACACTTTCATAATGCCCTTTAACGAAATATAATGCTTGATGTGATATGGGTGACACAATCTTTGTTCTGTCACAAACCTGGTGCTGGACCAGATCTTCATAATGGTTTAGACCCCTAAGTGCATGTCCCATCAAAATTTTCAAGTCTACTAGCTTGAGGTACTTTAACATCCTCAATTTTATTCAGGCTTATGTACTTCAGGTGCCCATATATATGCACAATTAAACATCTCACAGGTGTCTATCTTTATCAGCCTGCTTTGCCCTTATTTTCTCAGTGTAACAGCTGTTTTTAGCTCATCTTAGTCTTTAGAAAATGAGCAGGATAGAAATTATCTTTCTCTTTTTATACACATATGCAGGCAGCACAGCATGAGCAGGCAGCAGGGCTTCTGCTGTAACAGTGAACACAGTTCTTACACTTAATTGGATGATCATAAGATTGGAAAGCAAGAAGATTCTTTCCAATCAATACCATTTCTAAGCAAGTATTTTCAACTGCACTTTCAGATTTCATAAATTGGAAATGAAGAGACCCCCCCTCCTCTGGGGATCTCTGACCTCAGTGGATACTGAAACAACAGAACATCAGACATTTATGAAGTAGGGCTTTGCTTTCACTCTCTGGCCACACCTGATGGCAAATTGCATTTTTATTAATTTATGTTCTTTATTATTGTGGGCAGGAAGACAAATAACTGTCTCAGTATATAAACACTTCCCTGGAAATGAACAGATGAACAGATTTCAAACCCAGTTTTCCTCATGCTCATCTAATTAGCTTTCTTATATGAGAGGTTGTGGTATTTCAACAAGTAAAAGATGCTGATTTTCAAGTGAAAGTTTGCAGCTAACTCTTAAATAAATCTGTTATCTTGTTTTGGAGACATATGGAACAAACTTTAGATTCACCCAAATTCCTTTAATTCCTCAATATATTTAAACCATATAATCATTTAGCTTGTAAAAGATCTCAGATTACTGAGTCTCAAGTAGCTGGACCTGTGTGACTAATACAAAGTAATACATGAAGACAGGAATAAAATCTGGATTTTGGAATCCTGGTGCAACCTGGGTTTTCCTGCAAGCCTCTAACACCTCCCAGACCAGCAGAAGGGTAGCAACTACTGCCTGTGCACTAAACTGAAGTGACAGAGAACACAATGAAAACAGCACATTTGTCAAAGAAATATTTGAACATTTTACAATATTTTAAGAGAGCACATGAATCTGTTTTCCCACAGCTGAAATGATTACTCACCTCACCACAAGTTTTGATGTCTGTTTTAGTGATAATCTCTGCTGCTTTGAAATACACAAAATAATGAACAGCCAGCTGCTCTGGGCTGATGAAATGCAGAAGCAAAGTTGAGGTACTAATCTCTCATAAAAAAAAAAGTTTATTGCATCTGGGATAAAAAGGCAATAAGGGATTATTGTTGATGCAGAACAAACCATAATAAAGATAAGAACAAAGTAAATGCATTCATCCCCCTCCTTCCTGAAATCTAACTTTGCTACCTTTGTAAACACATTTGGATGGTGTACAGACCCACATGGTTCTAGGGAGGGTTGAACAGCTTCACTTTCCAGTGCTGTGTTTGATGCAGTGTCTTTATCTGTCCTGGTTTCATCTGGGGAACAGTCAATGTTTTCCTTAGTAGCTTTCCAGTGCAGTGTTTTGGATGTAGTGTGAAATTATGTTGATAACACACTGATGGTTTAGTTGTTGCTCAATTGTGCTAAACCCAGGGCTTTTCATTTTTCCATCCTCTGCCAGTGACCAGATATATAAGAATCAGGGGATGAGCATGGCCAGGGCAGGAGACTGGAACTGGCCAGAGGGGTGCTCCATATCATAAAACATGCTTAGCATAGGAACTGGGGAAGTTGGCCAAGGAATGACAGTTGCTGCTCCTGGGTGGGCTGAGCATTGAGTGGATCATGGTAAGTAATTGTATCATGGATCACTTGTTCTTCTCCCCATTGCAAGTGTCATTATCATTATTATAACGACTAGATTTGCCTTTATTTCAATTTTTAAATAACTTTTATCTCAACTCATCAATTTAACCTTTTTTTAAAAATTTACTTCCCCATCCCATTGGGGAGCCAGTGGAGACCAGGGTGATGGCTGCATGGTACTTAGTTGTAACTAGGGTTAAACCACAACTCTGCCCTCAATTACCTATTGGTTATGTTTTTGAACTACAAGTGAACTATGTCTCTTTTTGTTTTTATGCCCATTAATTATTGTTATTCTAGCCAAAGCTTGCAAACTGTTAAGCAGAGGAGGGTGCAAGGAATCTACAAGGAAATTACTTGAAGAAGAAAGATGAAGCAGCAAAGGCCTGTGAAATTAACGTGGCTGATCTAAGCCACTCCTCATAAAAATTCCCTTTCCAGCCCTTCACCATCTTGGTGGCCCTCCTTTGGGCATTCTCTAATAGCTCAGGGTATTTTTTTATGTTGTGGTGCCCAAAACTGCACACTGGCCTTGAGGTGAGGGCACCACAGTGCAGAGCAGGGAGGGACAATCCCTCCTTTGCCCTGCTGATTCCCCTGTCTCTCCACACAACCAGGGTTCCCTGTCCCAGGATCAGAATCCAGCACTAACCCTTGTTACATTTCATGTTTTAAAGGGATTGACATCCCTTGTGGAACAGGTTGCTGCCCAGAGGGCAGAGGTTACAACAAACACAAGTGCTGAAGTCAGCACCCTGACTCATAAAGCTCTGCAGACTTTTCCTTGCACAAATGCAGGGCCCAAGTCGGTTTGGATTCTTGCTGATCTACAAAGAATTCCCACATCGTGGCCGGTTTTCAGCTGCCATAGATACACCAGATTCTTCCTGCCCTCACAATTTCCTGGGTGAGCTGGAGGTAAGAGATGGGCACAGTGCAGATCTTTGCCATTCTTTTAGCTGGTTTAAGAGTCTGCTGGTGTTAGCTCATGCTGAGCAATCAATTCAGGCAGAGGGCTGTGACTTCTCTCCGTTCCTGCACTGAGCAGCAACTGTATACAGGGAAGAATCTGTCTTGTGGTTACCAAGCCAGGGCAGTGGAAGTGAATTGCAAAGGATGACTACTTTATTTGAGAATTTGATTTATAATCCTTTTTGTTACATTGTTTTAAAGTAGATAGTTCACATACAGTTCACATATAAATCTTTATAAAGTCATGAATGTCCTATAAATCATCTGTGTACATGATGGGTTCTGCAGAGAAACAGATACTTTAGACTAATGTAAAAGTTTCATTTAGGAAAGCTCTGTGTGCATTTTATACCCTTATACTTACTGATTTATTTGAAAACAATTGAAATATGTAAGAAAGATAAAATAACACCAATGCTTTTTAGAATAAGCATTGAATATAAATGATCAAGCAAACATTGTTACACTTGATACTTTATCCAGGGTTTCAAACCCATCAGGAATTAACATTTATTAGAGATTAATGGAAGGATGAGGTGAAACATGATGGTGATTCAACCAGAAGCAGGGCAGTGGTCAGAGGGTGCTCTCTGTGCACGTGTGTAGCATGTCATCTCCCAGAAGGAATCAATCAAAAGTGAAGGCCATGGAAAAACAATCCCAAACAGCATGGTCCTGTTTGGGACAGAACCACAGGTTGTGCAAATTTCCAAAGCTCAGTGATTTTCTGAGTAACAAAAACAGGGGATCTACCTATTTCCAGTTTATTTTTTAAATATGTATTTGCAAATGACAGAAGTGTTAAGTTCAGGGTGCCTGATTTTCTTCTCACTTATGTCAGTGTCAATCAGGGCTATCTTCACTGAATTTACTTAACACACTTCTTTCTGCCCTCTGGCTGCCCTGTAGCTAGTCCTAATTAGAACTGTGCAAAAAGTTGGCTGGGTAAGTCATTCCCTAAAAAAATAAGATTAAAGAAATATTAAAAAAAAATTACATTGAATAAAGGAACTGAGATGCCATTTTGTGCTAAAGAGATCTTATCTTGGCCTGCAACTGAGAACATGTCTATCTAAGTAGCAAAGACTCAAATGACTTTCAGGCTTGAGTGGTGTAAGCAGAGATTCAGAGAAGTCCTATCTGTGCTCCAAGTCAGGAAAGAAACAGTTTGGATGTGGACCTCCCAGACAATGCATACACCTCCAGTATCTGAGGTGTATGCAAAAACTGGGAAAACCTGCTTTGGGTTTGTTAATAGCACCTTTTTCTTTACATGTTGTCTCCCAGAAAATAATGTGTTATTGTGGAAATGTCAAAACAAAATATTCCACTGTTCTAAAAAGTTGTTTCTGATTGTTTGGGTATTTGCCATACATAAATGTTGTAACATTTATGGTGATGGTTTGTTTCCCTGAAAACCTCTTTCATGTAGGATAAATAAGGAATTTGCTAGAGTTGTGGTTTTTTTTTTTCCTTTTTTTTTTTCCCTTGAGTAATAGTAATTTGCATCTGTGTAAAGCAGAAAAAAAGTCAGAGCAATGAGATTATGCTGACAAGTGCCTGATACAAGCAGGAGGAGAATGGGAACTGACTGACTGATGGAACTAGACAGCACCTCTCAGCTCAAGTAAGTGAAGGTCCATTATTCCTGGGCTGCTGCATCAGCAAAGCAATTAAATTAAGGAATTCTACAGACTTCCCACATAGTTAAAAGGAACTAAACCAGATTGAATGTAGAGCATTACACTCCAGGGGAGGAGAATAAGAAGGGTGGGGTTTGAAAATGAAAATCCTAGGGCACAAAACAAAGAGGAGTAAAATGCTCAGCAAGGCCAAGGAAATTATTATTGTGATAATGAAAAATAAATGTTATTACTGTTTGGAGGATTTAAATTCTATTTTATGTAACCTGGTTTGTATTTATGACCTTCTGAGATCTCTGCTAAGATAACTGTGCTCAATTCTCCATGTACCATGAAGTGTTTTCTTAGACCATTAGTGCCTATATGGTTTGAGTCTGTTCTTAGTAGTAAGGGTGGGGATACAGATATCTGGCTGTTCCATAAATAAATACTGTACACCCTGTTTGGGGGGACTGACCAATATCAGCATTTCTCTCTGAGCTGTGAGGCTGCAAGCATCTACCTTCAAGCTGCATGACTCCTTCTGGGACTTCTCTGAATCCAAGTAATCTCCTTGAGCAATGGATTCATTTGATGGTTAACAGTATTGCTGCCAAGAAGAGATTTGTCATATCTTTAGGCTAAGAGGAGGAATTCTGCAGTACTAGCTAACTCCTCTCCACAGGGGAAATCAGCATATTCTTCTGGATATGCTGCAGTCCTGTGATCAATATATTTGTTCACGTTTAATGCTACATGTGAAAGCCAGCATTCGCATTTTGAAAACAGCTGCAAGCAAACAGTGACCTATATATAGGATTTGTCTTTTTTCCAGCTTTATTCTTAACAGAATTTATGTGGAATTAATTGTAAATAGCTGGATTTGAAGGTGTCTTGTGGTTTTTTTGAGGAAAGTTGGCATTTAAATCTTATTCTGCCTGGCTAGTCAATAACAATGTTCTTAGCTTCTGAAACTTGGACAGATTTATAGCTTCAGCAAACTTTCACATTGCCATTTTTAAATACACATCATATATTTCACAGATCTTCTCAGCAAAATTTTTAGACATGCCAACGCGATTTAGAAATCTAGAGTATATTTAAATATCATTGAAGCATTTGAAAAAACAAACCCCAAAGACTTCCAGTAAGATTTAGACCATCCCCAAGTTAATTTCCAAAACGTCACATGTGCCTGGATGTAAAACTATCCAATGCTGTGATACATATGACAAAGACATTAATCTTAAGAGCCCATGTTCTTAAACTAGTGGTTGATTGAAGACATCGATATCTCAACTTCTTGCTGCAAGAGCCTGTCAAGTCCATATATTTGTGGTATTCAGTACATGAAAAACCAGTGAAGCACTGACAGTGCTGGGAAGATCCCTGAATCTTGTGGCTGCACATCACCTGGGGTAACAAGCAGTGCACAGACATCTAACCCAGCCCAGTGCAGCAGCAGCTCTCCCATACCCACATGTAGGAATAAGGAGCAAGAAAAGAGTGTTTCTGGTTTCCCAATAAATTGATTGTATTCAGATGAGGTACAAAGTCTGTTCAGGCTCAAATTCCCCCATTTGCAGAGAGAGGAACTTGGAGCTGTCATGTGTGAGGAATTTTCAGTGCCATCAGGAAAGGGATCTCGGAACTCCTCCTTCTGAGGGTTGTTCACTGCAAATGGGAGCAGTAAGAGATGACTGAGGTGGAAATAAACAGCTGGGAGAAGCCTTTAACTCAGGTAGCTAAAGCAGATCTCAACAGAACCCCTATCCCAAAGCTTGCCTTGGGGATAGGGATCAATGTCTATTCACAAAGAAATGGAGTTTGTTGTTTTGAGGTGCCTCTATCTCCATTGATGGTTTCCAGGCTGCTGGGTTAAAGACCACCTCCATTGGGTCCAGAGCCCAGTGAGTGCTGCAGCCAGGGAAATTCTCCTTCAGAGTAACTTTTTTCTTTCTTTTGTTCTTTTTTTCTTTCTTGTTTAGGGCTTAGCTTGGTGCAGGTTGGGACTAAGCCTGCAAGCTGTCTGCTGGATGTTTTTGTCAGTTCCACAGCTGCAGTAAGAGCTGTAAAATGATCAAACACATCAAATTTCTCACAGTGTCCACAAAGACTACTGAAGCTCACAGCTCTTGAAAAGGCTTTCAAGGACCCTGGAAGCCCTGAAGATACTTGAAGGGAGCTAGGCTTTTAGACTGAACTGCAGAAAACCTCAGTTGCTGCAATCCCACTGAAACCTGAAAGTGCCTTTTTTGCTGACTGCTCCAGACTCTCAGACCCTGGGAGTCTGTCTCATGGCTTCAAGCCACGACTAAACAGCATAATCCACCTGGATGTTTTAACAAAGCTGGCTGTTTAGTAATCACAAGGCCTAGGAAGACCATCATATTCAGCTCTAGAGGTTTCCTCCCTACAACAGGATGTTTGGGCAAAATTTCTGCAGCTCAATAAGTACTAAAAACCTATTTGAACACCGGGCCCAAAGTTTTATAGTAAAACTGGACTGCAGCTTATTAAGTTGCAGCCACATTTATAATGCTGCCTGATGTCTTTCATTACGTTTTCACAGCACTTATTCCAGTGGAAAAGAGAAGAATTGGAATGTATACAATGTGGGATGAAAAGATTGTAAACACTAAGTTGACCTATCCTCCTTCAGTTACTTTTGTGATTTATGCTTAGTGCTAATTAGTTCTAAAAAATACCATATTTTTACCTGCAGAAAGTTTTGGAATTGCTTTTTCCTGTAGATATTTGAATTGGATGACTGCTCAAATGACACAGCATGTAAGTCTCTGAACTGTTATGAATTAATGGAAATGTGGACAGAACTGTGCACTTATGTTTCTGCTCAAATTTAATTTGCACAGCTTTTATCTTCCTGGGATCTTTTCTGAATTTATGTTTTAGGATCACAGCTAATCCTTGAAATAATTTCCAGGTACAGCGAAGATGACAAAACCATTAGGAGTAGTCAGCAAGGCATCACCAAGTGGACATCATGCTTGCCCAACATCTGTGGTGGAGTGACCAGCTCTTGGATGAGAGGGAGGCAGAGGGTATTGTCTGCCTGGACTTCAGGGACACCTTTGGTGATGTCTCCCATTAGACCCTCACAGAGAAGCTTCTATGTACAGGCTGGGGGAGCAGACAGGGAGGTGGATTGAAAACTGGCTGAATTTCTGGGTGATCTGGTGATCCACAAATCTATCTGGAGACAGTGGCTAGCAGAGTTCCTCAGTGGCTAGTGCTGGGTCCAGTCCTGCTGAACCTCTGGATGATGGAGAAGAGGGTAGCCTCAGCTGGTTTGCTGGTGGCACCAAACTGGGAGGAGTGACTCTTAACACAGAGGGTCGTGCTGCCATCCAGAATGACCTCAACAGGCTGGAGAAATGGATCAACAGGAATGCCATGGGGTTCAACAAAGGGAATTGTGAAGTCCTGCCCCTAGGGAGGAGCATCCTCATGCACCAGTATATGAGGGTGGCCTCTTCAGTGGAAAAAAACTTGGCAGAAGAGGACTTGAAAGTCCTGGTGGACACCAGGTTCAACATCAATCTCTCAGTATCAAAGTAAATATCTGTACATATTCCATTTAGATATCTATTCTAAATCCCACATTTTTATAAGGTAGGTGTAAATTGACCTGAGGGCCATCATTCAGTCCCCAAACCTAGTTAACACTGTACTGCATCTTGGTTTTCACATCCAGCTCTTCTGAACTTGCTGTTAATTCCTCCTACAAGTTTTCAGATTAAAAGGCTTTTCTTAATAACAAAATACTGATCTGAAAATGTTTCATAATATTTTTAGGGTAGGATAACGTCACCTGGGCATGTTCCAAGGAAACTTTTCTTGGACGAGTTTCACTTTTTAAAGCAAAGAATCACAGTGCAAATCTGTTTCATCATCTAAAATTTAAAGACCATTTCCATAAGGATAATCAGGGAAAGGACAGAGTGATCAGGATTGCAAGTGTCTGAAAATAAAGATAAGACCAGATCTAGATCTACTTTCTGTGTGGTGCATCTCAGATGATGGAAAGCAGCTGTAAAGTGGTAGAGCCAGCATTTGTGATTCACTGCATCAGTGGAGCAATGCCAGACAGTTCTGGTGTATCAACAAATCCAGGGCAAGTGGCAGCTGCATCCTTCTAGACAGATAAATTCTTCTGCTGCAAGTAGTGTGAAGGAAACATTTGCCTGGACACAGCAGGGTATTTGTTTGCATGCGAAAGTGCATGGGTGTTTACACGTACACACACACAATTCTGGGAGTGTGGTGGGCCTGGTTATACCAGCTGGTGTTAAATTCACCCATCATCTCTGCTAATAAGAGCAGTTGCCTACAGTCTTGCTAAATATTAGAAAGCTGAAGTCTTCCACATCATCAATAATCCTTTTTGGACTCAGGCAGAATAAAGGAGGAAAATTACAAACAAAACAAAATCCAGATGCACATATTAGGTAAAAAATTCTGGTGTATCTGGGCATGTGGAGGAGAGACTGGAACAGATTGTCTCTAAGTGGATGCTGGGACTGGGAGGCTGTGTAAAATGAGCAAAGTACCACAAAGGCATGGAGGTTTAGGGAGTGGGACAATTTGGAAAATTGTTGCAAGTTCATTTGTTGGTGTACATGGGGGCAGCATGAGAATCTGGAATCAGGAATATATATAGATGGCATGGTTTAGGGCTGCAAATAAAGTGGAATAAGATCTAACATAAAAGCCCAAAAAAGAAAGATCTTAGGGCAGTAGGAAAAAGGCAATCATAGCAGGGGTTCAGGAAAAAAGATTGGCCCAAAAGACAAGGAAGGGGAAGGAAGTGTGGGGGTAGGTCAGTACTGGATGGGCCTATGGCCCCATAACAGCCTTCAGTTGGGTTCAGATATGTGAGAATGTAAAAAAAAAGAGGGAAGTCTCAAGGAAGAGTGAAGACAAAACTGACTGGCCAAAGAGCTAGGAAGCGTTTGGGTCATATTTGTTTGCTTTGTGGGAAATGATGGGTGGGACATTCAAGCACAGATTATCCTTGCTGGGACTGAAGTATGCTCAGGAGAGAGTGCTACTGCTAATTTCAGTTCAGAATAATCTCTCTTAATCACCCATGAACTGTTGTTTTTTTTCCATGAGACTTGTAGTTGTTTCCCTGAGACTCATCTCCTTGAAGATTTTCTTATATACACTGAGTAGAAGAAACAAAATTTCAAAACACTCCAGAAAATATTCTAAAACTATCTAATCTTTATAAAAAATACGTTCTTCATGTTCCCCCCAATATTGAACAACCATATTCTCAGTACAGGCTTAGCTGTTTTGATTTAAACAAATTAGTTCTGACTCTGCCTGGATAGCCCTAGCAGGGAAAAACCCTTAATCAAGATGTTTAGCAAAGTTATGAGACACTAATAAAAGATCCTGAAAGAGGGAGTATCAAGCATCACTAATTACAGGAAATGCTGGAATATTTATAGACACATCCAGAGATATTTGTAGAACAACCTCTAGGCTTTAAACTTTCCTGGCCTAATCTCAGCGGAGAGACCCTTTCAAGTGATAACCTAAATATTTTGGTTCAGCGTGTTTATAAGCAGCCCATGGATTTCCTTGAAAAAAATGAATGGAGTCTGGCACATGTTTGGGGTTGTGGCTGACTGTACATTTTATTCATTAGGGAGTATATTTTGCTATAAATACTTTATTTGTTTAGAAGGAACTGCATTTTGACTTTGATTTTTTGAAAGATAAAGCTGAAGCAATAGTTTACAGTCATGTTGGATTATCTGCAGCTTCAATTAGTGCCTAATCCAATGACTGCTGAAGACACTTTTGATTCAGAAACAATTTATTTTCTCATGTTACCAATAATGTGACACTTTGGGGAGTTCTCTGCAGCAGAACTCAGAGAAATCACACTAGAAGAAAATCTAGCTTGATTTAGGTTTTTGAGCATTAGAACCCTTCATATTGACCTAACAATTACCCAGGGTAATTCAAAACATATTTAAAATGGCTAATTTCACATTCAGCCCTAAAAGCTCCATTTAGGTTTGGTGTATGGTATGGAAACACAAATCACCAGCTATGGAAAGCCAGTGATATTGTGGTGATAACCAGGTGCTTAAAAAAATAGTAGTTTACAAGCAGAACTCTTATTCACAGAAATTATATTAATTTTTCCAATTATATAAGAGCTGGAAACCTGTTGTTTTAAACATTAAATCTTATAGATTACTGTGGATTACAGAAAAAAGAGCCTATTTTCCCTCTACACTCAGTTTGCCTCCTGGTAGGAAAGGAATGCTGTTATTCACAACCATTTAAGCCGTGATGATGGTGCCCATGGATCTGTAAACTCCTGTTCAAAGCCAGGCAGCAGGAAAGGGGCTGTGTTGATTCATCTGGCTGCAGGTAAGGGCTGAATTCCCTGTTAAAGAACACCCTGCTTGCTGCACACCAGCCTGTGCCCCAGGAACAAACGCTGCAGCTGGGGCACATCTTCAAGCAAATACTCCAGAGTCTGACATTTACTGAGGTGTTACCAGGAAATGACCCCTTAGGGCATGAAACCTAAGGACAGAAAAAAAATATCCAATATTAAAATTCCAGCTTCTTGGACAGTCTTAACCAATCCACTGAATTTTGTGACAATGTCCCTTTACACCATCTGAAATCTTGGACCACGGCCTTTTAGGATAGGCATCAGTTCCTCTAAATTCCACACCAAGAGGAAGCACAGCACAAGATTTGCTGCTGCTCAGCCAGGTATTTATCATGATACTCTACTTCAGCTGTGTCCTGCTGCTGTCAGGCATCATCTTAATGTTTCTTTTTTACCTAAGATAAATAAATCAATGTCGTCTTGAAGATTTAGTTGCAACTGCAGTTTATAGGGGAAAAAAAATGGTACCTTGCAAGCGAGTTTCTTAAAGCAAACAAAACCCCAAAACCCCATAATATTCCCAAATTATGAACCTCAGGAGAAATTAGTTAGAAATAGTAACAAATAGCAGTAGTGAAAATATTGAATCTTGAAAATATTAGAAGTCCCCTACTATTCTTTAAGTCAAGCAAATATAGGAAAAAGCAGGCATTGGTGTTTCTTTTACTGCTTACATAAGCCATAAAATAAAATGCTTGGAAAATACCCGCATTAAATGACAAATGAGGTAATTTACAGCGCAAATAATACTTTATTTATCAGAAGTGAAATAATATAAATCAACCCTTGCAACTTCTGTATCAATCTGCTCTTTAGAGTAAATAGAAAAATAAAATATTTCCTTAAAAACACTCAGATGATTTGTTTCAAGGCTCATAAACATCTTTTATGAACAGCAGTTTAGTAATACCTAATGTTAAGTAATACCAGTGGTGCTGTAACTAATCTAGGCTATGCGTGCCAAAGAAATAATGTTTAGAGAGTTTTATTAGACTGATCTAATTGAAAAATGAGATCTGCTGTGGGGCACAGAAACATTGTGAAGCTTGTCTGCATTTTCCAAACTGATGTGATGCTATTGTTGCATATATGCTTTAAAAGGCACAAAAATGCTGAGGGCAAGCAAAATGTACCTGGGCCTCATGAGGCTGGGTATGGAAATCTCCATCCTGGGGGTGCAAGCCAGAAAAAGTGAGTGGGGTTTCTCCTTTCACTTTGGTGCTCTCAGAGACATGAGTGAGCAGGGTGGGTAGATTGAGCCCCTTCATGCTTGGAGGAGTGCAGTATTTGAATATCTGCAATGCCATTTTCTGATCCTTCTTAAAACCACACATTCTGTTATGATGCACATGTAGGCTGGCTGTAGTTACACTTTTTATGTGCTGTGATAAAATTTCATCATTAATTACCAGAATCCCTTGCTACTCTGCACTCTCCTGTCCATCTACTGATTCCTGCCCTACATTTTACACTGTATGATGGTTAGCCTCTATTTACAGCACTCATCATGCTGAAATTGGGGTCCATGACTCTGTTTCCTACCTCAATGTCTTAGGAAACAGCCCTAACACTGGTTTTAAAGGTGCTGTGGTGGTTTCAATGACTTACTATGCTGGAAAGTCTGAAGCAGAAAAATAGCCATGCTACCCAAGATAGGTAGACTGTTTATGCTGGGAGTAGGATTCAACTCATTCTAAGACAGATTTATAGTAGGAAAGACTAAAAACCTTTTTTTTCTCTCCTCTTCTGAGTATGAAAAATATGTTTAAAATGTGCCTTACCTAGATACCACTGATATCTGCTGTGTCTTTTTGTAATTTATTACATACAGAGCAACATATGTCAGCTCCAGCAAACAAGATATTTATTTATCAAATAAATGAATAAATATATCCATCACTATTCTTTGAAAAATACTGGGACATTTAAATCAGGCACTTGAAAGCAACATTATAGTAACAGAAACTGTAAATGATAGCAGTAGTGCTGGAAAGCTTTTATCAAATTAAGTGAAGGGTTTGGATCAGCTCCCAGCAGCTACAGCTTCATTTCTCAGAAACCAGCAGCTGGTTACCTGCAGCACCTTTGCTTGCTGTTCCAGCAGAGTCCTCATGTCCTGAATGGATGCTGGGAATTGCTTCCAGGCTCTGATCAGCCCTATAGATTAAGACAGTCTCACGCAGCTGGGTATGGGTATGGATTAATCCTTTCATTGAAACGCTGGGATTTGAAATAGGAGTTGCTAATTTTGGTTGGCACTATCTTGGCAGAGAGGAGACAGGCAGATTCCTTCTCCTCCATTAGCTCTTGTTTCTCCTGTTTTATTAAAACAGCTCATCATATTTGTAAGCTTCAGTGAACAATTCTTCTTAACATACTCCCACACAAGGATCCATTGAACAACTTGCATTGTCTCAGCTATTTTAAGGATAAACATTTCTTCAGGAGTGCTCATGAAACCTGCAATTGGTGAAGATTTAAAACCAATAAATATCACCTTCTTCAGTCCATTACAGGGGGTAATTTCTTTGCTGCTTGTTCAGATATAAATTAGGAAGAATAACTAAAAAACAATGTCAGAAAACTAGGGTAGCACAGTAGGACCTTGGCTCAGGAGTGTGTTAAAAACAGTGTTAATTCCTGGAAGAAATGTTAGATGAAAAAATATTAATCAGTTACAAATGATACAAGTAACCTTTAAAATGAAGGAATCATCTTTCTCTGGATTTCTTATGGGTTCTTTTTTTTCACACTACTTAAGCACAAACAATATTTATCTAAATCAGACAAGAAGTTAAAAGAATTCTAATGGATAATGCAGTGAGAATTTAGTAAATAAAGATTATATAGAGACCAATTTCCTGAAGTGCCTTGCTCCCTTAGGCTTATTCCTGCTTTAAAATAGAATTCAGGAATGACTTAGGCTTTTGGGAGCCTTGCATCTCTAATAATTTGTGGGAGTAAGGTTCCTCCATCTCTAAAAGTGTATTGCATTCCAGCTGTCTTAGGTAGCTCTAATGTAATTTGCTTGGATGCAAAAAGCAGTACAGTAGGTTTGCATGGCAGTTTGCCCGGACTAATATAGCAACTTCTAGATGTTAATTAGTCACAGTGGAGCTCCTCAATACAGCTTGTTTGTTCAGCACTTGCTCAGGTATCTTCATGCTGCACGGCTTTATTGCACATAGGTATAAACCTGGGTGCTCCTAAATTTGTAATTTCTTGCCTGAGAGAAAATTGATGTAGAAATACTCATGCAGATTCCATGTTTTGTAGCTGCCTGCTGATTTCCAGATGAGGTGCTCTCAGTCAGGACCAAACCTTCCCTGCAACACCTCACTCCATCAGCAGGGAAGGTTTGACAGGCCTAGGTGTGAGATGAAACACTTTTTAGCTCTTGCCATGCCATGCTGTTAAAATGGGAGTCATAAACCCCAGCTCTGTCCTACATTGCTCTGTTGATGTTGCAGAACTAACTTAAATGAAGCATAATTTAAACTATTTAGAGGAATGGCTGTCTTGAGTAAATGATTCCCAGCAGAACCTGTAGGAAGAACCCTCTGTAAATCCTTTCTATCTTATAACTTGAGGAATACCTGTAGACTTTGTTCAGGGCTGCACTCAGAATCCAATTTGGTAGCAGAGCTGCAGATACAGTGGGAAGCTGTAGAGATCAGGCTGCACCCAGTTTTACTCCAGTTCAGCTCTGTTTGGGGTTGTTGTGGTTTGAGAGGAAGTGAGTTTTTTGGGATGATGTGGTCAAACCAATGGGTGCTCAGATTTGAATATTGGCACCTGGTGTCACCACTGGGGACATGGATACAGCTCTGAGAACACAGGGGTTAAAAGCAGAGAACTCCCAGGAAATCTTTCTCTTGGGCTCTTGGCAGGGAAACAGGTCAGACCTCTCCCTTCACAGGGGTGGTTCAGATGGGAGTTCAGCTTCTCCAGTGGAGTTATTGTTAGATACAAACTCAGAGAAGCAATAAGTGACCCACATTTTTCATTCCCTTTTTCAGCTTTCAAATGCCCCATCTGTTGCTTTTCCTTGTTCATTAAGCTAGGAATAATAACAGGTGCAATGCTTTAAAAGATAACATTTTGAGAAAGAGAGGGCAATTTCTATTTGGCTCTTTGTCTTGTCTAATTCCACTTTTCTCTTCTCTGTCTGTGTAGCACTGGTGAAAGGTGCCAGACTGACATGCTTGGGGAATGAATAACTCTTTTTATGCACAGTTGGTGTCTGAGTACATCATAGGTTTTGGGTTAGCAAATCTCCTTAATCCTAAGAAGTAAATCGCTAAAAGATGTTGTTGGTAAATATTAATTATTTTCCCTGAGATGGAACTCAAAATCAGAGAGGAAGGAGATAAAGAAATATGGACATGCCTGATAATTCTGAGCATATCACCAGGAAAGGCCTCTCTGCCAGGTTGATAAGGGAGTGTCCTGATCTCTCATCTTGTTTTGAATATGCCTACCAATTTCCTATCAAATGTCACAGCCTCCAACCACTCTGCAGCTAACCCATGCAGTGCAAATACAAAACTGCAAAAACTTAGCCTTTAGCTCCTCGGTGGTGCATTTGCTTTAAAGACAAAACAACTGTGACAGTTTTTCTTAAAATGTGGATTTTCTACTCATGAAAAACAGCAGTTCAGATTTCTAAAAATAACAGTCATCTTCACATGCCAGAGCTGAGAGGTCTAAAGGAATGTGCCAATTAATTGACTAGGGAACTTAAAAATGGCAACCTGTCAGATGGATGTGTTCGGACCATAGATCAGGAGGAGAGGAAAGTGGAGAGCAATGTGTGTGCTGGCATTTCTAACCAATCATGCAGCTTGGGGTAGGCACTCTGAGCCAGGTGATACTAATGGAGAAGGAGCTATTGCTCCCCATCCTCTCTCCTTTGCCAGTCTTAACTGACTCATTGCTTTGGAAATTCTTGGCTAACATATTCATTCATTTCTCACAGAAACGAAGTGTTGCAGCTAGAAATAAAACAGAAAGCTCGTAGCGACATATCGATGGAGAATTCATAATGCATGATTTCATGTCTCAGAAACTTCAGAAAAGTTATAATTTATTCCTTTTCCTGCTCTGCAATATGTCTAATACTTGTGATATAAAACCCTGCATGATCCAACTGCTCATGTTAACAGCACTGTTGAGAAATATTTAGTGGTCATGAACCCTTCACCCCAGCATGCACAATACCCAGGACACTGGGACCAGCTGCACACCTGATAGAGGAAGAATGGGCCACCCTCAATACAGCAGGGAGTATGAAGGCTGATTTGTTTGGTGTCTGTGCCCTTAACATTCTCCCTGCGCAGCTCTCACAGCTTCTAGCTCCATCCTGGTTCCTCTGCAGGTTTTCTGGGTGAATAGGAGGCCACGTACTGGCTTTTCAAAATTATGAATTGTGGAATATTGGAGCACTACCTGTGTTGAGCGGCTCTGGCTTCCCTCTCTCCCAGTGCCTAAGAAGCTGAGTTTTACCATGGTGGTGGGTCTCCTTTGAGTCTCTCATCTGTCTCTAGCAAGATTTTTTATCAAATGCTTGAGAATCTATCCTTGGACTAGATTACCCCCTGTGCTCCAGTAGAATTAAGCAACTTTCTAGCAGACTAATTTAGCATCTTATGTATTAGATTCATGTTTTTCTTAGCAAGTGTCAGGATGCTTTTTTTCATGTCAAACACTTGGACAGCTTAAGACTACCTTTGGTGAAGATTCATGTTGTTCAGCCCAGAAAATCCCCAGCACAACTTTTTCTCCTAGCAAAACTGACTTTTTAAGAGAAGCTTTTAACAATACACATCTACTCTACATAAGTAACTTTGATATCATCTCCAAAACAAATTTCCCATCAACCCCAAATATTTTGAATGCAAAAATTCTTCATGGTAGTTGTGATTGATGGTGTCTGAATGCAGGTACCCTTCTTTATATCTTCTTTACTTTGAGCTGACTGCATTGCTGACCATCAGCTCCCATAATGCACAATCCTCAAGAGAATGGGTTTATGGTCCCTCACAGGAGTCAGTTTGCTCTAAAGGGATTTTTTGCAGAGGAGAAATGCACCAAGAAGAATTAAGGAGTCACTTCCCAAAAGGCACTGCCAGAATATTTCTGACAAAACCTTTTTTTTTCACTTGAGGAAAGTATTTTAAATTTTGGGGGTAGACCCATTTTTGATACCCAGCCAGCATATTTGTGGATGCTTTTCTTATTAATTATTCAGTTTTCTTCTGCATCCTTCTTGCCAACAAAACTCTTAGGTTGGAGACAGACATCTGAACGCTTTGCAAGGACAGTCTGCACTGACAGCACAGAGAACATGATGGAGTCAGCCAACTCAACCAGCTGCCATAGTGCTGAGCTGTCCACAAACACAGAAGCCTTCCAGAGATGGAGTTATGACTGCAAGAGTCTCACAGTCAGCGTATTAATTTGGTTTATTGGAGTAATGTGTCTGATGCCATATGGTGGAGTTAATCTTGTGTATCACTGCTTCACTGCCCCATCCATTTGGTTCATAGTAGGAATTCTCACACAAATAGCTACTGCTGAGACCTTCTGCAGAGACAGAGGCAGGTGTGAGTGGTCTGGGGAGGTCTCAGGAGAGTGCAGTTGGAGGCTGAATAGAGAGAAGAAAGCTCATCCTTTCTGAATTGCACCAAACCACCCAGCATGAGATAGATAAATAGCTCAAATCTAAAAGAGGCTTCCAGTGGACCTAGTAAACATTTCACCTCCAGATTTCTAGACTTCAATCAGAATATTTTATTACTTATGGAAGATTTGTCTGTAATGAATTTTTTTACAAATTCCTATGTACTGATGCATATTGAGTCCAGTCTAATTCCTTAATGACTACAGATTTCCTATTCATGCCTGTAAGGTTAACTCACAATGCAGTAATCATGTTGTCTCATCTCACCAATAACCTGCCTTTGCAGTAGTTAATGTCATTTCACTGCCCACCTTGGGCATCTCTGCTGAATTTGATGCTCACCTCAGTTATCAGCAACAGAAGATTAGCCACTGACCGCAGACATTACCTGTTAAATGTCCATGCCTTGATGTGTTGCTTGGCAAAATAAATGCTAGACTGGGCGTGGAAACAAAAAAAACGTTTTTGTGGGACTTGACAAGTCTTTGAACATGCAAAAGGACCAAGTGGCTTTTTGATACAGTCTTGAGTCAGCAGCAGAATTTCACCCTCTACAATTTTGCTGTCACTTTTTTATTCTCATGTATTTCAAGAGGTGCAGGGTTACTCCCCGTGTGAGGTTTGCCTCTGACTCCACTGAGGCCAGGCACTCACCCTCTGTGTTCAGCAGCCACTGCAAGAGCGTGTCAGGGCACCTGCTAGCAGAGGGATGTCAGCTCCTTAGTTCCATCAGGAACTGGTGTGTGCAGCAGCTAATTTACTGCTTGAACACCTTGATTCAAATGGGTGAACCTGTATAAAACCTTTCTTTTCACACTGCACCGTGAGTCATGTTAGGAAGGCTGCAGGGTGCCAGCTTTCTAGTGTCTGTGAGAAGCAGAGCAGTGTTCACACTTCCCAAAGCATTAGTCATGCAAATCCACCCTCAGTCTTTCTCATGTCATACATTTATTTGTGCATGAGCAGGTAAGCTCAGAATAAGTTAGAATCTCTTCTTGGAAAGAGGGAGACATGCAAGACAAGTCTGCACAAGGTTTAAAATAAAAATCCTGCAACTCTGCTGTTGTGTGTTTCACTTCTTCCTGTGGCACCTGTAAAGCTATCAGGTTGGAAGAAACAGCAAAAGCTGTTTGCATAATTTTGAGAAGTTTTCCTTCTCATTCTTCTATTATGAGGAAGAGATTATCCCAATATTTGAGAGAGAAAAGGATAAAGTTCAACCATGCAAACCCATCCTCCTCTTTCTGGCCTTCTTGCCACCCACTTGGATTTCACTCCTGAAGCTTAGTTACAGCTGTGTAATCACTGCACACAACACACCAGCTGCAGAGAGAGCCTGGATAGCTGCTGCTGGCCTGTGCCAGGACAGGGTGAGGGTGAGGAATAAAAAATCCAAGAAAAACAAAGTTGGGAGAGGAGGACAATTTTTTTTCTCCCCCTACAAACAGTGGCTCTCTCATGTCAAATCCCAGAGGGTGAAAACACAGCAACAACTTTAGCTCTGTGGTGCAGCCCAAGAATGAGCAGTGCCATCAAACCTGCCTGCTTTTGGGTCTGATTCTGCAGGTTTTATATGTGTAAATATCAGTGTGCACATGTGTATGTATACCACCAGTCAACATTGTAAGAGATTATAAAGTCATGAAAGGATATATCTCATTCTACATTGTTTGGAATTAGACTGTTAAGGAACAAGGGTTAAAATATCTGCATAATCCCCAGTCCCAGGACCAGGTTAAGCACAAGCAGTAATCTTTTCTCTATCAGCACAGAAATGCACAGAAAATTAAAGGACTGACAGTACCCTGCCAGAACAAGTGCTTTGTTGCTCAGACTAGTTTTTGGAAGAAAATAGATTCTAGAAAAAAGAGATTGATTTCCTCCAAAATTATCTTTTCTTTCCATATACACACTGACAAGAAGTAACCTGTGAACAGTATACTCCAAACACAACACTAAAATGAGGAACAGAAGAGCAACACCCATTATTTGGAAACAACAAAAGATGAAGGAGAAATTGTACCATTCAGCAATCCCAAATCCCTCTCCAAGTGTGAGGAGGGCAAGCAAGCAAACAACTCTTCTGCAATTTCTCCCTCTCCCTCTTTGCATCGCTGGCGTCACAGAAAGCAAGCAGCTATGATGTCTCACAGACCCAAGATTATGTTGTGCTCTAAACCTCCTCCTTCCCACCTCTGGAAACTTTGTTGTGCTGGCTGCACCCATTCTCACATGGAGTGTTTTCCCTGAGACATCAGTGTTTATGAATTTGAATGAATTAATTAAATTTTGCTCTCATTTTCTCGGACACGTGCATTTGAGAGACATTTATTGGACAAAGGAGCAGGCAGGACCCAAAAGATGCAGCACCAGCCCATCATCCTTCCCCAGCTGACAGCTACAGAGTGGTCTGGTGGTGGGAAGAGGTGGCTCCCAGCATCCCACAGCCCCGCAGTCCTTGCTGACTGCCACTTTTCCCTGCTCCTGATCCATTACCCTCCTAGCTCCAGCCTGCACACCAGCTGTCTCTCACCAGAAAGGAACTGTTTTCCTTGACCTCAGTGGCGCACTTCAGTGAAGAACAAAATGCCACATTGCTTTTTTGTTTTCCAAGTAACACAAAAGAAATGTGACAAGGTGTCTTAAAACTTTGTCAAAAGTCTTGTTTTCTGTAATTAAACTTGAGTGCAGATGTTCATTGTAATTTCAGGAAATTATTTAGGCTTATTTATCTTTACCAACTGTAGCTCTTTTATGACTAAGACCACCCTCAGAAAGTTTCTCCTTAAAACTGTCTCCTACTGAGGACTACAGACAGGGAAGTTATTTGAGAGTTGTCAAAGATAGTTTTTGTGGGTCAGATGATATATAGCTCATTGTCTAAGCCGTATCTCCAAACTTTTGATTACCTCTTGGCTAATAAGGATTTCCTCACAGAAATAAGCTAGAGAGTATTGTGTTAAAAAGAAAAAGGCTGAATAATGAGCTGGAGGAAATGCATGGAAGTGGTGTAGATCTTCTATTGTGGGACCTGTATTTTTTTCTAGAACACATAAACAAATGAGAAAAATAGATCTGGCTAAAATAATTGTGAAAACTCACTCCTACAAGTCCCACCGAAAGAAAACTTTCATCTCTAGATTCAACCTCCATTATCTGACAGATAATGGAGCTATCTGCAGGAAATGAAAAGCCTGACAAAGATTAACTGTGGGATTCACCTAATCTAACTTCATCTCCTTGGAATTCAGGTGACTATATTAAAGCCATCCTCTTGGCTCTCTATATTGAGTACAGAGTGGGAGAAATACCTCCAGAGATAAATTAATATTCTGCCTTCTACTCATCTGTCTTACACAGGTATGAGTTGCCTTCAAGAGGGGTGTCCATCTCTGCTGACTACTGAAAAAATCCTGACAGGCTTGGTAGAAAAATCTTGACTATGAAAGGCCAAGTAGGCTCAGTCCCATGGGTCAGAGAGTGAATTGGACACGCCCAGGGAGAATGGAAGGCAGTGGTGTGTTTTGACTTGGAGAATAGCCTAGGACAGGGCCCAACACTGATATGAAAGCATCAGATACAAAGCACAAACAAATTTGTATCCTTTCTCTGCTACTGCCATAAAATATGGTATTTTTCTATTAAAAATGCAGTGCTGTTGTCTTGAAAAATAGTTGTATTTATGAAAACATAAAGAGTTCTGAATGCAAATACATGGACACTGAGGGCTTTTCTTCCCCCTTAACTCACTGACTTCATTTTTTACTGTGAGTGGCAAAGCAAAACCCCCTCTGTAGAAACATTCACTCCTACAATGTGTTATGGATTTCCAGTGGTGAACAATTAGGTGTTTTGCAATTAACACAGCATGAAAGAACCATCACTTCTATGGATCTCTGAGTTCACACTTTCCTCTAATGAGAGCCAAGATAAATTGTTCCAGTTTCAGTGTATTGGCTACCAAATTGACCCTGATCCATAGCTCACTTCAGGCTTCGGTAATTCCAATAATCTTGCAGTAAGTTTGGATCCACCTATTGAAAATGTCTAAAATTCACTCACGCTACTCTAGGAGCTAAAGCCAGAAGAAAACCACATCTATTCTGCTCAGGTTTAATTTTTTTTTCCTTCTCTTCCTGTGAAATATAACACCATTTCCACATCCATTTACAGTGCTATTTTTCCCAGAGATGAAATACTGCAGAACCTGACTGGGTGCCTTAAGGCAATTCCTTAATGATGGAATTAGCTTTATTAACAGATGACATAATTTCTCAGAGTGCAAAATGCAGAGTAAAGAGAGGTGAAGGGACATTTAATAAATCTTGTCCATAGAGGAGACTGACAGTGCACTTTCTATTCTGGGTCCTTTTGTATATATTCTTCGGAAGAGGCAGCACATGAGTGATGCTGCTGATTTCTGCTGCCAGTGTTCAAGGTGGATGCTAAAAAAGAATGGATATTTCTCTGTACATCAGCACCCAAAACTCACCTCAGTGAATGCACACTGTAAAATGTTTGTGCTCATGCTGGGTATGTAGCACAACATGTGGAATTCCTGGGTTAGAAATCTTAATAGCTATGGGATGGGGCTCTGGGAAATTTTGAGGATGTGGGTCATGAATTTCACAGGTCCTACAGAGCATCTGGTAACCAAAAGGTGATTCTGCCTGAGTTCCTAATCCTGGTGAGCAGGTATGAACTGAGTGCCACCCACATGGCAGGAGCTGGGAGCAATGATTGGCATAATGGTCTGTTTGTATTCTCCCAACAGCCCTAGGAGCAATTCCATATAATGAGATCCAGAGCACTGGGGAGGTGCTGGAGGACAGTTTGTACCTGAGCCCTGTCCTGTATGAATGGCATGGAAGTGCTACACCAGTGGGTTTTGGTCACATCAGGGAGAGCCATCCAAATGTTGGAGGATGGGAATGGCAGATCAGTCCATCACTGGTCTCCAATATTTGATGCTTGATGTATCTCCTTTTAGAGCCACATTAAAGGTGCTCAGAGCACCCTTGCTCCTCCTGGAGGTCAGGCCTGCCTGCCAAGGCTCAGAGTCTCTCATGCTCCAAGGTGATCAGGAAAAGCCCAGAGCAGCCTTTGGAGAGGTTACCATGAGCAGGACTCATCCCATTTCAGGGCACTCCTCTTTCAGCTCCCAGCTGTGCCCCAGACCTAGCCACATCACTGTAAAATATTGGGCTGTAACAGGAAATAATTAGTAAAGAGTCGTCAGAAGAGATATATAACAGACAGACAGTATTTTAAAATTACATAGCTAGCTGTTTTTTTTTTAAGAGTCAGATTCTTCCATATTCAATGCCAGCCTGAGGCATTTTGATAGGAACTTTATCCAAACCAGGACTGCCTCAGGAACTGAAATTTGAAAATTTGAATCTTGCTTGAGACACACCCCTCCTCCCATCCCCCCTCCCCCAGGTTTATGTTATGTGTTTTCCTTTGTCTTTCTGTTTTATGGTTACACTCTTGGGCTCATGAGATGCTCATGTATTCTCTGCCTGGGGTGCACACCGGGAGCAAAGGGGCTGGAGACAAGAGCCTGGTTTGGGGTGTAGCATCCCATTCTCCTCTTCAGCCCCCATCTTCCACTCAAGGAAAATGAGATCATTGTGGCAATAACCTGATTCCCCCCAGTGCAGCAGAAATCACTTCCTTCTCTCATCTCTGTGAACTGCAATATCCTGCAATGTCTTCCCACGTATTCAGGCATCACTGTTGGATGACACAAGGCAGGATTCCTTTGCAGAAGGAACTTAATGGGTAGGAAAAATACTGCCTTAGTGTGTAGCTTCCTGTTGATTTACAGTGGTATCTGATTTCTCCCAGTGTTTTGTCTCTGAGGAAATTCAAAAAATCTCAGTTCATGCTAATTTTGATATCTACTTTATGTTCTAACACACCAAGCAGAGTTTGTCATCTGTGTTACTGGGAGCTGGCCAACAGCTGGCAACTTTGCACAGCTGACCTCCAACAGAAAGGAAGCCAAGTCCAGCTGAAGTTTGAATAACATTTCTTGAAGCATAAGAAGTAAGTTAGTTTTCTTCTTCAACTATAAGCATTGGATGCTTGTTTATTGAAAAAACAATTAGTTAAGGGTGACAATTTTTCATACACATCTTTAGAAAAAGGGTATATACATCAAAGCCCATGATCTCATGTATCATAAATCTTCTAAAAGTAAACCTGGGAAGGATTTTAATTAGCCGCCTAAACCCACACCCTGCACTGAAAAAGGCAAGTAATATGTACTGAGGCCACCTCTAACAGATATTTGATTTATAATCTCAGAGAAAATAAATTCTGCAGCCCGTGTAGGCAACTTGTTGTAGTGCTTCCTTATATTTAGGGAGTTTTCCCTAGTATCTAACCTAAATCTTTGTTTCTGCAAATTAAGACAATTACTTCTTGTTGGACCACTATTGAACTGTCTGAACAATTGATTGTTCTTCTGTGGTGTTACTATAAAAACAAAACAAAACTAGTGGAAGATTAGAATCATATCTTTGTTTAATCTTTTCTAGATTAAATAAATCCAGTTTTTTTAGTATGTGCTCCTAAACCTCTTATTGTTTTCCAGTCACCTTTGGACTTTATTTCTATTATCTATTATCTCAATCTTTGTCACACTCTTACAGATTAAATGCCCCTATGTTTGTTTTATAGTCAAGTCTTTAATAACACGTCACATAGCAATATGCCTTTTTTAAAATCATACAAAATTTTCCTCCTTAATACATTTTTGATTTTCTGTATTCTTTCAGATATTATACTGGTTTGTAGCTGAGCTTTTTTTTTAAACTCAGTGCTGGATTTCTTTCTTTCAAATGGAGCAGCCTTCATGCTTTTATTAAATTTCATTTGCTGATTTCAACCCAAACCTCCAGTCTACTCAGATCACTCTGTATTTTGTCATCTGAAAGTACTATTTCACAGATGAAATGCCTTCACATACTGCTGTGAAGCACCACTGACCTGAATAAGTCTTCATTTCAAGGGCTTTTTTATTGAGATGCTGGATGAGGTCCAGGTATGAAGTCATTACATGGTCAATTATTTGCCAGTCTGCCACAGCAGTGTTTCAAGCACATGCACTGGTACTTTATGTGTGTGGGAAATAGCATGAAGAGGAAAAACTTTAAGATACAAAACCTGACATTTCTGCTTTTCCATAATACTTTAGAAGAGTTTTTATATTTCCATTTTTATTTATATATATATATATAAATGAATGTGTGCACCTAACATTGATTTGTCCACACACTGTCTGTTTAGGTTTTTCCATGTTTCTGACATTAAACAATCCTTCTCTTCTACTTTTTGGTTTTCTTAGGCTGCCTCAGGGGTCTCTTGCACATAAATAATATTTTTTCATATGGTCTTTTTTCTTCTCCCCTGCAATTATCTCTTCAGACTAATGAGTACTTGAAAGTGAATTGTATTTGAAACCAATGGAGGTCAATAGGGGTGACTCAGTATTATGCTAATTTAGTTCTTGGGTTCTATTATATATTGTCCAGTTCCATTCATGTTTAAGAGTGAAGAACAGAAGCTTTTGTGTTTCAATGTTTACACGAGTTTTCCCCTTTTGCTGAAGCATAATGGTTGATATTTGCATTTAATTAAGGTTTAACTGGAAGTGGTACTGGAGTTGGCTTCATTAGGTTTGAAAGATGTCCTTAAAGCAAATAAATATTAGCAGCCTAGCTGGAAGAGAAGTTAAAGAAAATAACAGGGATGAATTAAAAAATAAAAAAATAAAAAGAGAGAAAAGAAGAGAGAAATATCTTTCACACATCACAGGGTTTTCTCCAGATTTATCACAAAAGTGAAAAGCACTTTGAAGATGGGAAATTGCAAATGCAGAAACTGTGTCTTCATATCTCCAATACGTGTAGCCACATGCTTCAAATGAATGTGACTGATAGAAGTGTTACCAGAAAACTGTAGCCAAGAATCAAAAAGGGACTGCTGGATTTTAAAATGTGTGATTCATTTTCATGTCATTAAGATGAGAAATGTGTTTTCTCTTTCCCCTTCTCTCTCTGGTTTTTGAACCATTCCATCTCCTCCTTTCTCTGGAGGCATATTTAACCTTTGGTGTGTTTTATTGTGTTCAAGCACCTGACTATGAGGGCAAAACAATGTGTTTTCTTTCTTTAAATGCCAAAATGTCATAAATCCCCACCTCCATGTATTGTCTTTGCTTCTGAAGGTGTTAGGGGAGGTTTCCTTCTGAATGTTTTTCTAGAAGATCTGTGCAAAAATGACTGATTTAAAAGTAAGATATACTTTGGTAATGGAAGACAGACAGTTTTCAGAACTTTGACATTTACAAGTTTGGCAGACAGTTTTGCCTTCTAAAAGATCCTGATTTTCAGAAAATTCTGTATTACGATAAATAAATCCACTTCCAGGCAGCTCATATTAAACATCAAAACTGAAGCATGTAAAATCTGAAGCTGCATTCACAATCCTGACTTACATACCAGATTTCAGTCATAATCCATCTTGGTTGCCAAAGTCTTAAGACCCATAGTACATCTGATCAAATTTTCTGTTCATGGGACAAATTTCTTTTAATGCTGTTGTTGGTTTCCTATCAGCTGAACCATTTCCCCAAGGAATTAATCAACAGGATGACATTCAGAATAAGCTTCTTGGCAGCCTGGAATGAGAGGAATAAGTGTCAAATTGGAACTACACAAAAATTTGTATTTATTTTGATTGAGATTAATAAAATAATACAAAATATTTTATAAGTATAATTTTTATTATTTATTTTACTATGTTTCTTATCTTTTATCATTATTATTTTATGTATAATTTTAATTATGTTTTTATTTATTCATAATTGTTTGATGCTAGCAACAGATCCCAAGTTTGTGTCAGAGTGAGTACCCAATACTTAGAAAACTTTAGAGAGGAAATATAATAACAACAATTGACTAATTCATTTGCTATGAAGTAGAAGACATTACATTAATCTTTCATTGGACTTTAACAAGATAGTCTTTCTTCTTATAAGCAACCTGAGCAATCAAAGAATGAAATGCAAAAGTTCTGAGTAGAAAGCTGCAGTCACTACTCAGCAATGCAAAGTAGAATGACACATGCAAATTAAAGTGCATACGGTATTTTTCAAGCTCTCAAATCGAATTTGTTGGGATAAAAATGGTGAGAAAAAAAACTTCAGACATGCTCAAATCCCATTTTCTGAATTGATTTGAGAATCACGAGGCTTGAATCTCATTTTAGGTCATTGAAACTTAAGAAACTGAAGGTCAAAATCCAAATGCCATCACCTGTACTTCCTAACACCTAGAAATGGGAAATCCAGGCTTTCCTGTGATGTTTCACAATGACTCAGATCACCCTTACTGCTTCCAAGGCCTCTTTCATGTCACTGCAGAGAGTCTCTACCCTTGGTGAGGGTCTTTGTCAAGGGGACAGCTGAAGAATATGAATGGAAAGGCAGCTGACACAAACCAGCACGCCAGGTACAGCATCCAGCTGGAATTTATCACACCCTGCTTTGAGTGGGCACCTGGAATGTGCATTAGATCATCAATTAAAATAGTCTTGATCTGGTCCTAAGCTGTCATAGGGTTTGTTGTGGTCTCTTCAGTTATGAAGCTATCAAATGACTTTGACTCATACTTCGTTCAATGGTTTGTCCAGTGTCAATTTGATGAAAGAATAATGATTAACCATGGTTAAACATAATCACAGAATACTCTGAGTTGGAAGGCGCCCATGAGGATCATCGAGTCCAACTCTCAAGTGAACTGCCCATATAGGGATTGAATCCATGATTGGTAATGTTATCACCATGCTCTTACAAACTGAGTTAATCTCAGGGTCATGGCATTGACTTTCAGTTGAGTTATTCCCAGTTTCTTGTTCTAGTTTCCAGATGATATTTATCTCAGCCACTAATGAGACCAAAATTTGCTTAGCCAAAGAACTACTGTGTTTTTTAAAAGACATTTTAAAGAAGGCAGTTGTAGACATTTCTGCTTACCCTGAGGTTTCCTTAGTCCGGCCTAAGCATTGAGGGTATTAATGACTTTTAATTTGAACCACTTTCATATCAATCAGACTTCCAATGCTTATTAACACTGATGTTTCCCCTGAGCAAGAAAAATACACAAAATTTAGTTTATATTCTCTAATGTGTTTTTGGTGCTGATTTAGAATTATTTTGAAATACCAGTCCTGGAGGCAGGATTGCATGTAGAGAACTTTTATACCTCTTCTACAGTGAAGCAGCCTGATTTCTAATGATACTATAATTTTTTTTGTGTGTGTCCCTGACCTGCGTAAGGCTGGTGTTGTTTTTCTACTCATTGAATGAGGAGAAAATCTTCACATTTCTAGATGGTGCAGCAACAGTGTTGGAAGTACTCATTTTTACAGTGGATATTTGCTGAATTTCTATGAATGTTAAAACTCTTCTTTGAATCTTGAAGAAGATTTTCCATTGAGCACATGACTGTGTTTCTGTCTGTTGGATTTATTTTAAGAACACAGCAGTGTTAAGGGGATTGAGTAAAGTGAAGAAGCAAAAACAAGCAAGGAACAAATCACAGCAGGTTGGAGGAGTGTCTGAGAAAAAGTTGAATCCACAAAGTGGCAGCATTAATGCCTCAAGAGTGGAAAGGAACCTGAGACAAATACCTTGGATGGTGGGAGGTGTCTGGAAGCCCTTGTGAATGATGGTAGACAGCATATGGTGCGTGGGTGTCCACTGTGATCTGTTTCCCCCCAGCAGCACATGAACGGTACCCAGTCTCAAAGTCGTATTTCCTCTTGATCATAGATCTATATACTCTTCATTTTTATCCTTCGCGCCCATCTGAAATGATACATTTGAAATGGTTCCTGGTCTGTTCTAAGCATTTAATTCCTAGAAAGATATCAACACACCAGAGGGACTTTTAAGAGGAGTGAGAAAGAAAAGCTGTGGAGGAGATTCATAGTGAAAGAAAATCTTCACAACAGGTAACAATGGTAATTGTGATAACAGGGATTGCTGCCCGTTGCCCAGGAGCAATTTCAACATGTGTCCTCACCAGATACCTTCATAGTATCTATTTTTAAGGGGACATTCTTTATTGTGTAACAGGATGTTTGTGTATTTAGCAAGATATAGAAAGGAGAAAGGGGAATGGCTGTAGGTACTGATTGCTAGAGCTCAGAAAATGGAGAGAGGAGGGGAAAAGATAAAGTTTTTTAAATGCATGTGTTCAAGGATTGTCGAAAAAGAAAAAATGTGGAAGAAATAACAATAATATTAATATTAATATTAATATTATTTATGAAATCCCCTCCATTTTGAATGTGGAAATGGTGGATGAAAAATTACAGCCAGATTAATGAAAGTCAGCTGGCTGGAATAAACCCTGAACTCCAATTATGCAACAGCAGAATTTTCAGGTCTTGCTCTCTCACTCTTACATCCTTCAGGACAAAAAATATGACAGATATTTATCCTGGTGTCACTGAGATCACATTTTGAGAACAATGGTAGAATTGAAAAGGAGATTAGGTCACAGTTTGGCTTACACAACCTCTGTTGTCACTGGTGTTGTGTCAGAAAGAAAGACCCCCTGTCAGAAACCAAAGTGGCTCTGAGTGAGTGGCTGTGAGGGAAAGCTTGTTTTCCATTTCTACGATGAGAAAATCAAACCTGACAGTGAGAGAAGCATAATAAGTAGAGGAGAGCAAATAAAAACCCCTCATTTTTTGTAGATTCACTGTTTACAGTGGGTACTAAAATCCTGCTATTAAGATTTATAATTGTTCAAGGCTTTATTGTTTAGACACTTAAAAGTCATCCACTAACTCATATGTTTTAATTTCAGAGTAATCAAATAGAAATCGAGAAATCTTCATAAACTAAGGGGCACCTAAATTCAGAACATTAAATCACAGCAAGGTATTTTGATTTGAGCATTCACATCTTGAACTGATCATAAAGCTCTTAAGAGATATGATAATATGGGTGTTACTCTTAACCCAAGAGCAGATTCACATAGTTATATTTGTCTTGTTTGTAAGGGTTATTATATAAAGAGTTATTGTTATAGATGAGTGCGTACTATATTGTAAACCATAATTAACAAACAGAGATTTAGGGGGAAAAGAATGAATTTTGATTAATTATTACTTCAGGTGATATAACTAGCATAGAAATATAGCAAGGATTTGAGTCTATGCTTCTGAATTCATACCTGAAATTGTCACTAGTTTACTGAAAGCACTGAAGTTGTACTTGCAACAACCACTGAAAGCAGCAGACAGCATGTTTTCTCTACTGATATTTCCAAACTGTGCTTTTACTACCACTTGTTTTCTAAGCCTTTCCTTTAGTATTTGTTCAAATCTTGAGATCAAGTTCCATCAGTGCCTATCAAAACAGGAATGACATTTCTGGGCAAAACTTATTGAAGCAGTCATTTAGCACTGTCATCATATATTAGAGAGTAAAGTTTAATTTGTCAGGTAGCAAACCTGCTTAGAAACACAGCAACACATTGGGTATGAAAAACAATTTAATATAAACGATGCACCTAAACTCATGACTATGCATTGTGTTAGCAATGTGTGCTTTGTGCCTCTATAGAGTTTTGACTCCAAAAGATGCAGCCTGTGTCTTGGCAGGGTGTGTGTATCAATGTGTGGAACACTTGATGTGAAAAACAATCAGTTGTGACAATCAGCCAGTCAGCAATCTTGAATGCTTTCCATCTCTGCTCCATTTATGGGCATCAGTAAATAAAGCTCTGTTCTTAAAGCTGTGTTTTCATTTATTTTTTTCTGCCAGCTAGTGCCAGGCAACTTAGTGGAGCCTTCCAACATTGCCTCCGTATGGAAATAAATTGAATCAACATTGTATTTTTTTCCCCAGCATAAAATGTTCTCCCTCTCTTTTTGCACTCTTTTTGCTTCATGAGCAAACATCTTCAAAATAAACAATTAGAGGGCCCCTGTAAACTTTGCTATCAGTTACTTTTGTGTTTCTTTTTTAAATAAATAGTTACATTAAAGAGAAGAGGGAGAAAATCTAATTCTACAGCTGCTGGTCCTCAGTTCATTCTCAGAAGAAAACCAATGGTCTCCAGATAAATATTACAGAGTTAAACCTTTGAGGAGAGATGTGCTTCAGTCTGATCCTTGCAACTTGAATTTGGATTTTAAAATGGCCTTTTTTTTTCTAATATAAATGAATACTTGTTTTTTCTGTGTAATTTTCTTCTTGGTTTGCAGCTGGGTTCAAAAAATCCAGTGGATGACTTTGCCCCTGTGACTTTCTCTCCTTTTCTTTCCAGTTCTTTCATGAAGAATGACATTTTCTGTCCATAAGGATGAATGTTTTCAAAGAATCTCAACATCTGTAACAAAACAAACAGAACCCCCCAAATGACAAGAGCAACGACAACAAAACAAACAATCAAACAACCAAAAAAACCCTGAGGACCTTGTGGAAAACATTCTGGGCTGTGGGAGAGAAATCCTATAGTTCATGTCCTGCCTTTCAAATGCGCTTTCACATGTGACTTTCAGGCAAATTACTTGTTCTCTCTAGCTGTGTATGTACATTAGCTAAGCAATATTTTTAATATATGGATATACAGGAACTAACAGTCTTATCAGTGCTGCTCTAATCTATTACAGTTTAGATAAAACTATCTTTATAAAAGGTTTAATAGTGTTTAAGACAAAATGGATTTTATACACAAGTTACATTTATTTCAAGAAAACAAATGGAAGAAGAAAATATCTATGAATTTTCAGCTTATCTGGACAAAGACTTTTATTAGCTTTTTCCTCAGTAACTTTTTTTGCAAGAAACTGTTAAAGATAACTTTGCTTTTGGGAATACAGAATCTTGAAAATGACAAAGGCTACTGAGAAGTCTTAATACAAAGGCACAACGTATCCCAAGGAAGCTTTCATGATGTCACCTCTACAGCCGAATCTCTGACGAAAAAAAATACTCTGCAAAGAAAAGCACAGCAAGAGAGCCAAGATAATCAGGTGTATCAACACCCAGAGTTAGCAACATCAAAGCAGGTAGGTCCTGGTTTGGTGCTGTTGGATGTGCTTTGGGTTTTTTCCTGAGACATTGCACTAAGCTCAGTGGCACTGCTCCAGATGGAAGACCCAAGAGCAAGAGGGAACATTTTGCCTTCCTCCACAGCAGCATTTCTGAAGTAGATTAGATGTGCCATGACAGGTGATGCAGGGTAATTTGTAGAAGGAGATGAAGGAGATGAACCACCAATAGAAAACAGAAGCAGTCAATAAACATTTCTATTTCATAACTGTAAGCAGGCAAGAAAAGCGTACTTGCACAACACAAAGATAAAGTACCTTTCAGTTCACACATCATCTACTGAGGATAAGCAATGAGGAATTTGTGTGACCTAGGTGACTTGCACATCACAGCCCAAATTGGTGATGAACATTTTGACAAATTGTGAGAAGAACTCAGAAGAAGCTCAGAAAAGTTACAACAATCTGTAAGAAGTATTCAAAAGAGACATTTCATGAAATTTTTTTTGCATGTTTCTAGGCCAAAGGAAAATAATGAAGTTTGATTACTGAAGATTAAAATCTTCAAATTTAAGTAATGCCAATGTACTTTATGGTTGCTTAAAAAAAAGAAAAATATTTTTGATGAAATTAGTTTTTGATGCCCAAACTACCTGAATTACTCCAGTAATTATTAATAATTACAGTAATAACTTAGACTTATTAATGGAATTATTAATTATTACATTAACTACTTAAACTTTTGTAAGGATTTAGAACCTTGTGACATTCTAATTAAAAATATTGCACTGTGAACTATTAAGGATGAGATGATCAATGGTATAACTGAAAAATTAAGAATAATAAATAAGGAGTTTTTATTAATGGAGAATTTTCATTATAGGTTTTCCTAGCGGGAAAAATCACCATGGAAAATCTACCTGATACTGCTCAAGATTTTTGTCCATCATTTCGTAGTAAATATATATATACTGTCAATAAAGTATGTGACTGGCACAAAGAGTGGAGGAATGGTGAAAAAATGATGAAGTAGAGCAGTCAGACACAATGGCCAAGACTATCTGGTGAACTGATGTATTCAATCAAGATGCTTTTTCAGTTCAGGTAAATGAAAAAATGTAGCTGTGTAAATACAGGGAATGCAGATCATTTCCTACAGCAGAAGAACTGGAACTACAGAAGATATTTAAAATATACAGGGATAATAGCAGAAAAGGAATCAGTGGATTCTGCAGTCGTTTTCTGTATCAAAACCACTCATCCCAAGTCTTGTATGTGTGAGCAGTTAAAATAAGAAGCATCTTCTTACATAGTACTGAAGAGATGATTATTATTTTACTAACAGATCTAGAGCTTACAGTTTCAGAGAACTATTAGAAAATTGAAAAAGAAATCTATTCTAGTTATTCAAAACATGGGGAATATACATTCCAGTGAATCCTACTGGGGGTTTTGGCCTTTTTTGTCTAGCAGGGAAAGCCCACATGGATGTCTGGACACTAAATGTCACTCAGTTGGGTCAGACAGTTTAAATACAGTGATTATTTAATAATTAAATACAAATGTACTTGAGAAATTATTAAAAATTGTGCTGGATTGTTCTCTCCTCATTTATTCATACCAGAGGGTATATTTTGGTCACAGACTGTTGCCCCTATAAAGGAATGATGTGGTGAATCATCAATATCTGATATAGGAAGAAGTTTGGATGAGATGAAGATATATTGCTGCCTACCACAGAAAGAGATGGTTATGGGAAGGGGAAGGCTGGCACTGGTGCCAACCCAACATCTTTGCATCAGATCTTGGCTGTGTCAGCTTTCAAGCCAGTTTGAACAGTCTAGGATTGTGACCAGATTTAAGTCAGAGTAGCAGGGCAATAATTCCCAGTGGCCTATCACCAACATTAATGTGATTTCCACATCGACAGGAATAATATCATAGAGATAATAGAAGTTACATTTATAGAAAGTGCATATTACAAATTCCTCCCTCTCTACTCATTCCATCAGGAGGAGAGCTGTTTCTGGCAGAGCTTTATAGCTATAACAACTGATGTTTTCTCTGTAGAGGTACTAAGTTAAATCCCAGCAATATCACCCAGCAGAGCAGCTATCACAACATCAGCTCCTATGCTGGCAACCAGAAAATTTTCTTTATAGCACTCCTGAGTGTATATTTTATGTACTACAGCTAAAAATATCAATTTTATTCCTTCTTTAGTAACCTCTTCCAGAGATCATGCATCAACTTGCATATCATATTTCATAAGTAATTATCTTACAAGGAAATTTAACTTGGTGTAAAAATAAAATGTCAATCCCATTTTTCTTCTACAGAAATGTCCTTATGCCAAGACAAGATGAAACCTTCACCATATGCTCATAAATGAAAGAGAAAATATGTTATCTAATGGTTCTATGTTAGCAAACTATTCTAATTGATTTATTTTTCTTAGTAATTGCACTGCTAGAACGTATCTGTGTTTAAACTGCCACCAGCTCTGTCTAACATCTCCTATTTTAAGCACTGGGCAATGAAAGTGAAGAATTTATCATATCCTAACAGATGATGAATTGGGGCTTTATATTTCTAATTCTCTCTAAAATGATTGCACTTTTAAAAATTATCTTAATTTATTTAGTTAAAAAATATTTTAATTCTAAAAAATTTAGATTTTTTTGAGACTGATTATTAACCCAAAAGACTGGGTTAATAAAGAATGAAGACAAAGTAGTTTTGTTTGTGCTCTTTCTGGTTTTATGAGCACATACAAAGAAATTTAATATTGCAGATACTCTTATTATTCTTGTTTCAAAGCTGTGTGGATGACTTTTTGGACTGATATTCCCTAAAACAAGGGATTGAAAGTAATATTCTACCATACAAAATTGAAATAAAAGAGAAAAAAGGAGGGAGCTAAAAGTGAAGTCACTAAGCAAAAGATTTTGGTTTTAAATAACCAGGACAAAACTTATGAGATAGGTGGCCTCCAACATTTATCCTATAGCTTGTCTTATTCAAGTGTTCTATAGAAAAGCAGAGAGGAAAATCTGAACATTTTCATGTGAACAACCACTGTTTGTAAAATCACAGACACTGTTTTTTAAAATACCAAATGAAATGTTAAGACATTTCATCAGAACAAGTATTAAGTCTGAATGTAATGGTGAAGTTTTATGGTGTCCTGAGAGTTAAGATGAAAATCATGGGAAGTCAGACCAATATCCTGTTCCTGGTGTTTGTGGGGGACACAGTGTGGCACATTACCCCCTCATCATCTCATCCCAGTCCTACAGTCTGCTGCAAAAGTGTCTTCATGGTCAGGGTCTTCAGGACAGTTGTCCACTGAGCTGGAGGGATTGTTACTCAACAGTGTCAATATTCAGGGAATGACCCAGCTTCATTATAAAACAGCTCCCAGGAAATGTGCTATAAATGTGGATTATGGTAAAAATTACCATTTTCCTGAGTACAGCCATGATCCAATACCTATTCCAGTTATTAACAGTCTCCATGGACTTTGATCAAGCACTTAAACCCTTGTGAATTTTCTTCTTACAGCTGGATTATATTGTCCTTATTTCCCATCTGTGAACATTGCTTATTTGAAAGTCAGAAAAATCTTTTGATGGATTCCTGCTGGAAAGGTCAAGCCATATATCCCCATGTAACTTTTATTGAACAAGTTTTATGCAGTGAAAATGGATGGGGAATCACCTGTTGGAAAAAGTTGCCTGATAATAATGGTTGGAAAAACTAGAGCCCCATCAAGAACAGATCTCCTTCCCTGGTGATACCAGACATGTGTAACATGACAACAGACTGTGACCTATCATTCAAGGTGTATAATTCATTATTCAAAGAAACCTGGTTTAGACATCTAGGAAAACTGTTTTTGCTGTTGAAAAAGCAACAGCAGGAAAATGATAATTTGAAGAACACACTGAAGTTAGCCATGAAAATGGCTGTAGGAAGAATCAAACAAAAAGAGCAGAGAGTGTCAGTTAACCAGCTGCTGGTTGTGAATTGTCAGTATTATCTTCTTTGAAGCACTTAAGTTAGGAAGGATCTCTGGCACATTTGTGGTCCAATGCTCAAGCAGAGCAAATTGCAATGTTAGATCAGGTTGTTCAGATTCTTGCCCAGCTGAGCTGGCACTGTAGTGCCCCACTACAGCCCCTCCAGGATATCCCTCAGATCGAGCTGGGATGGGGCTCTGAGGAACCTTGTGCAGTGGCTTCCATCCCTGCCTGTGGCTGGGTGTTGGAACCAGATGATCTTTAAGGTTCTTTCCAGCTAGAGAAGGAACTCCTGGTGGATTAAACCTAACTTATCTTAGTAAATAAGAGGTAGTAATTAAGAATTACTTTCATGTCTTTCACGTACCTTCCACAAATCATGTTTTCTTTCAATGCACTAATACTGGACCTTGTTCATTCTCTTGTTTTATTCTTTTAAATTTCTATTCAAGTCCATAATTGACAAAACCATAATGAGAATAACGTATTAAATAGAATGAACTAATCATCACTTCTCATTAATTTGGAGTTGGAATTGATTACGTCTCAAAGTACATGATAATCAGAAATCTAGCTTTAAATGTGTTTAAAGTATTTTAAAATCCTCTGTAATTTTTGTCTCTTGAACATGAAGAATCACATAGTCCTTTCCATTTTCATTTTTCCAAGATGGGCCAAGATATCATGACATTTGAGATTTTTAGTCCACATTTTTCAGACGGAGATATCAAAATCTTAGCACCTTGATCCAAAGTCACCATTCAGAAAGCAGTTTGATTTTCAGATGTTTGGCCATTCACTTCTGAAAACGTCTTTAATTTGCTTGTGTCTCAGTCAGTTAATTCCCCTGACTTGGTTGGAAGCAGACTGAAACGAAGTGTGATTTTCAAACAGCTTACTGAACAGCCAGCAGACAGGAGATACATCTTTGCTCTGTGAACAATCTAGGCCAGATACTTTATGTGTAGCTTAGCAGTGAATGTGAATGGCTCCATATTTCATTAGCAATCTCCAGTAAAATTCTGTTCTCCTTGTGCCTTTAGCAAAATGCAAGAAATTACAAGGATGACATGAAGTGCAGGAGAGAGGAACATTATAAAATGAACTACTTAGAAAGTGAGAAGTGGCAGTGCTCACTTGCTTAATGTTTGTATAAAAACCCCTTGAAGATGAGAGGAATAGCAGCATTCTGTTTGTTTTTTGATTTTTTTTAAAAATGCATTGGTGTGTTGCACATCCTAATTGAAACTTGTGGAGCAGAAAGCTGATCTTGCAGTAATGTTTGCGGATACAATTATGGAAATCCTTTGAGTGTGATTAAATTATACAGTGCCTGGATATTGAAGTAGTTTCAACAGTTACGTCTGCGTTACAGTCTGTGGCAGAGTGTGAGGGGACACCTCCGTGATCAATCTGTTTAGGAAGGACATAATGTGCAGCACTTTTCCAATTAGCAAGTTTTTTCCAGCAGCAAATAACATCCATAAAAGAGTCAGTTCTTCATGGTCTATTGGACAAATTTGAACACAAATGATGTGAAGACATCCTTGGAAGACCACTAAGAGGAAATTATTAGTATAAAATGGTCATGTAACAGAAGAAAAGGCATGTTTTAATATTAATGGGAATAAGAAAAGTTTTTAGTTTGTTATTCATTGCTAAATCCAGGTCTTTTAGTGCCTTTTACAAATCTAGGTTATGAAACTTGGTACAGTTATCTGTTTGAGGTACAGTAATTTATCCATCTCCACAGAAATATAGGTTGATTTAGTTCTCGTTCATCTCAAAGAGGTTGTTGACTTCTTCTCATAGGTAAAAAAATGTTTTAATTTATTATCTGTTGTGAATACCTGGGCAAGAGTCCAAAGATTCTGGATTTGTTGTTAATAAACAAAACTTGAGAATAGAGAAAGGAATGTTTTGCATCGGAAAAAAAATAGAAGTACTGTCTAACACAAAGATATACTTTAAAAACAGTGTTTCCTGAGAAGAAATACAGTCCATCCAAAGTATTAAAATTCAAATGCTTAACAGTTCTGTTTTTGGAAAATCACTTAACTCCAGAACAGTGTAGGTTTTCTACAATATTCAGGCTCTTAAAATTCACCAAAAAATAGTCAGACTAAAGTCTGCCTTCCCAAAGTACAAATTTCCTTTAGCTGCTTCCTCACTTATAGAGAAATTAATTTTTTAAGGCCATCATCAATATGATCATCTTCATAACTCAGGGCTAGATTTTACTCAGGAAGTGTTTTAATCACCCAGATAATTTTCAGTTCATTGCAAACTCACTTGATTCGCATTTTGGGTGAGAATCACCTGTGATCTAAAGGCTGTGGAGGAAGGCATATATGCTATGTCTATTAGTAAATGATTCAAATGGTTAAATATGTTCCTGATAAAAAATTGCATCTCATTTCCAGTTTGAAGGTTTGGCTCTCAGCCACTGGGTCTTGTTATCACAGATGAAAGAGCCCTCTGATATCAGGCACTGCTCCCTGCGTAGGTGGAATGTTCCCCACGTTGTCCATATTAATCTGATTCATTGCTGCTACTACATTATCTTTCATCAGTTTTTCTAACTGTCAATTTTCAAAATAGTGCTGGTTTTGATATGCTGCTTGTTTTTGTAGCTGAGAAGCCATGAAATAGCTGCAGAGGACTTAAAAGAGATCTTCATCTGGATGAATTATTACTGATGGGGAAAAAAAATCTACATCTTTGAAGGATGTCTTACACATCGAACTACAATTCTCTGGCAACTTTCACCACAGAGGTCTCATGCTTGCTTTAATAAATGACTGAAGTGCCTAGACATTTATTTTTCTATGTCTGGTTCCCAAAATGGAAGCTGGAACTCCCATGGTAGGCACCTTAGCTCAAGTTTTTCTGACCCAATTTCCAACAACATCCTCATGATTTCTACTAGCTATGTGCCCTGCATATCTGGCTGAGAAGAAACACAAGGCAGGTGGATTTACATGGAATTTCAGAAAGGTCCCAGTGCCTGGAAAGTGTTGGCCACTGCAGAGTAATCCATGCAGTGTAGCAGATAGCCCTGGGAGCTGACCGTAAAGCTGCTTAATATAGTGGAGTTTCTGAAATTCTTCCTCTCCTCTGCAGCTTAGACATATGGCTTAGGGCTCATGGAAAAGAGATGGATTCCAGCATCCAAAAACCTCTTCTGTGAAGAAGCCTACAGAAACACTTCCCAAGAACTCAGAAGGGATTGCAAAAGAGACATTATTTTCTCTTTTCTCTCAAACCTCACAGGGGTTTCATGCATTGCCCTGGCAAGTGAGAAAAGAGATTGTTTTCATCAGATTCTCCTGGGCTAGCTCCAGAAGATTCTGTGAGCACAGAGATGAGGTCCTTTTTGTCAAAGGTGTACAACAGCATCCAGAAATATCATTTACAGATCTCTCAGGTTCCAATTAATCCCTCTTTCCCAGGAAATTGCACAGTTACATTTACTACATTTAATTTCTTTTCCTTTGATTTCTTTTTTAAGTGACTTACTGAGTCATGACAAGTATTTTTTTTCCAAAATGTAAGAAAATTTTGTTTATTCAGAAGCATTTACTAACAACTCAAAAATCAATAAAAAACACAATACTGCTGTCATACTTGTATTCAAACATATCCAATACACATTACACCCTCATTTTTGTGGCAAACCTTTCTCCTTTGTGAAAAGCTTGTTTTAGAAAGTAATGGAAAGAATGCTGAAAAGAGTGATTTGTCAGAAGCTGTGCTTCCAATCTGTTTGGAAAGGGTGAAAGTTTTGGCTGGTTGCTTGCCTTGAAATTTCTCAAGATGTTTTTTGCTCAGATGAAATCAGAAGTAAAAGCTCAATTTGGATGTACTGCTGGTTGGCTGAACTTATATTGACTATTGCAAATAAAGAAACTACCCAGAGGCCATAGTGTGGCTTCATTTCCATCTTGGAATATAAGAAAAATTGTTGTTTACCCTTGAAAGATGATATTGAATAATTAAATAGTGCCTCATTATCTCACCTACTTCCACTTTTACTCAGATTCTTTTCTTGCCCTTATCCTTGTCACTGACCACACTGAATACCCTTCTAACTGAGAGAGAACTAAGATGTGAAAAGAGGCTCAAATAATATGTGCCTCATCTAGAGCTGGTGGGTGGCAAGACTACAAATGAGATTAAAGTCTGGGGTTTTACCTCCATGGAGACTTCAGGGAAATGCAGAGAGAAAAAAACCCAAACTCACTAATTTTGAATGCCCTCCAACATTTGACAATTTGATTATTTTATTCATGTTTCTGTTTACAGACTTTGAAACTACTCACTTAGGTAGTCAGAAAAAGAAAATTTAGAAGGTAAATAGCTGAAAGAGTTGAGAGTGAAAGTGACCCTCTTTGGCTGACAGGATTCTAGGGCTCTTAAAAAAATAAAACACAGTCCTCTGAGTAATCCTGAAAACACATGAGAACAACCATGGAATTTAGTTCCTCTTTAGGGATCAAAATGTGCAGCAACTTTATCAGGATAATGCAGCATTCAGAGCCTGGCCTTGAACAGCATAATGTGAACTGACAGCCTTTCTGAGGAATTTTGAGGGTTTGGGTCTATCTGCAGTAGCTTCACAGTTCCAAATTTGGCTCTGAACACCAATAAGAGGCATTTAGCAGAACCAAATATTGGATCCAATTATCTGAATTAAAGTCCATAGGTCCATCCTTCTGCCTAGACTGAGACATTTTACTAACAGAGGACACACACAAAAACATCTCTGATACCTTTTTAGAGTCTGCATCTATTATACTCATGTCATGAAGAAGGGAAGCAAAATGTCAGAACAAAATAAAGGAAACTTATCAGTTGATAAAATTAAAAAAAATCAAATCTGCTTGCTAAAATAAACAGATGAAAAAGGAAAATTATAAGAGAATACTTGTTTTCTAGCAAAGCTACTGGGAGAAATAGAAGGAATATGAGCAAGTAAATACACACAGCATTCCTGAAGGAGAAATAAATAGGGATCCTATTATACTGCTGCTTATGCACAGCTTGGAAACTTCTCTATAAAAGCTGCAGGGAATAGAAATACACTGTATGCAAGCAGAACATCCTTGGACTGTTTATGACACTACATGTATGCCATACCCTGAGGTTCCTATAAAATACTTATTATTTGCCAGTTCAAGCTGTTTGGTTTAGCTGTGATTTGGGTAATATTTTCCTCCACTGGAAGAAGCGCTATGCTGCTGGTATAGGCTGGAGTGCTACAGCAGCACATCCTCATCTTTCTCAGATTGCTCGTAAACTTCCAGGCTGCAGTTATCAACCACAGATATTGTAAACTGCAAGTGACTCTGCCAGTGGATCCACAGAGCAGGGAATATATACCAAAATTTCAAATTCATTTGTTCCTCCATTTGCATGGCTGAGTATTTCTTATCACAGATTTAAAATGCATTAATTTACCTGGACTTTGGCATACATGCAGAAGTCCAGGGGATCTCTGTTAATTTCAGGGCAAAATATAACACTGAATAAGCTCACAGGCTTTTACTATGCAAACCCAAGGTTTTCCTTGGTTTTGCTTGGAAGGATTTTCAACTACTTCAATCAAGAAAAAAATTGTAAAAGGACAGAGAAGGCATAACAATGACAAAATTTGAACTCTTTGACAGAGAACAAGAAAGCTTTTGATTAGGGGGAAGACAATTTGAGAAAACTTTCCTTTTCTGAGGCTGCACCTACAATCAAAGGAGGACTGCAAAACCCTGAGTATCAAAACAAACGAGTTCTTGGTGAGTGGACAAGGATGGGAAAAATTCCTTGGGGTAAGCCTGTGAAAGCTTCAAGGACATAGAGTCTGGAGTGAGGAAGGTGTAGAGAGAAGCTCACTCCCAAGGATAACTCCCAGCTGTGTGAGGCTGGAAGGGAGCACTGGAGAGATGTACTGCAGTGTGTGTTAAACCTCTCCTGTTAAACCATGCTCCACCACACTGCTTTGGCAAGTCCCATTCCTATTGCTGGCCTGACTTCTCTGCCACTGTCACCACAGGCCAGACTTGGGCACACAGAGTCCAGGAGGGCTCAGGGGCCACGAACAGCCTGAAGGCTCGGTCACTCAACTCAGAGAAGAGTTGGGTTGGTGACTCTCACCTGAGAGGCCAGCCCATCAGCTTTTTACCTTTAAGGATATCTTCAAGGGATTCAATAGCTTGACTGTCCATGGGAGAAGAACTCAAGGGAGTTTTGCTCCAAAGGAGTTCTTCTCTCTTTTTCTTGTGATATTAAATATTCTCTCAGAGTAAACAATCTATTTGATGATTTTCCAGTAACTGATACTTAGCTCTGGGAAAGGACAAGCTCATTTTGCCAAAATTGCCTCTGGATTAGAGTGTTGCATATCCCATTGCTAGGGACATGGCCTACTGAAGAAAACATTACAATTTAATTATACTGGTGAATGCAATATTATTTGTGAAATAAAATTGCCTTTTTCTGATATTTAGCTTTCTTGGATCTTTAGAGAATCATTAAACAAAGTAATTCCCTATTACCTCAGTGAAAAGGAATTAATGAAAGAGCAAAGTTACAAGAAAGGTCTGAAAGCAAATGATTATGAGTTAATAATGTTTCAGGAATTTAAATGTAAAATTCTGCTAATAATCAGAAGAAATAGCTATGCAGGATCAAACTATCATGCAGAGCCTCCCACAATGATTTATTCATTAAAGAAAAGGAAAATTATTTTCCATTACTCCAAAGACTAGCCTCACACTGAAAAATAAATTGGCATTTATAGTGCTTCATCTCTAGAAGTGAACAGAAAAGATATTTGTGACTTGCAAATAAAAGATTTATTTCTATTTTTAAAAAAAGAATGGTTCAATTCACTTTCCTGGATACCCCTCTCTAACATTTTCATACATTATCCATCTGTGTGATAGAAGAATTAAAATTTTATCATTTAAGACCATATTCTAATTGTAAGCCTTGGAATTATTTCAGTGTTGAATGGTCATTCTCAGCTGCATGCAAATGTTCCTGTCCTATGTGATACTGGTAAATAAGTTTGGGTTTAAACCTCCTAATTTTTATCTTATTCTTGACAATTATTGGAAAAATCACTTCACAGTCTGATGTCTGCATAGGGAAGCCTGTGAGACTAATAAAGGACTAATGTGTGATAGGCTGTCAAAAATGGAATAACACAGAACTCCTTTCAAATAGTATGAAGAAAGATACCAAAATAATTCTCTTTGGGTATTCTACATCATCTGATTTCATTTGCCTATACTTAGACTGTTACTGTTCTTTCAGATATCTCAGATCATTCAGGCTTCTACAAAAAACAGGCAAATGCTCCATCAGACTTAAAGAATAGCAGAACTCTTCCATTTTGAAAAGCAGCTATTCGGGGCAATAAATTTTGGGTCATGGAATTCCAGCCCTGCATTTCTAGGTGTGGGGTAAGTGTCTGAGCTTCTGTCATAGACAGACAAGCTCTAACCAGGACAGTTCATGGGGCTGCAGAACCCCTTGGGTGACCTCTTACCAGGTCTTCTTGAGAACATGGTTTTCCTATAGTTCCTGTGTTGTGTGTGCCACCTGAATGGGAGCAAGGTTCAAATGGGTTATCAATAGAATTTTCCTCTCTAATCAGGGCAGCCAACAGTGAGACAAGTGTCTGGCAGGGGGTGTAGTTTCTATTTGTGGAGTTTTTCAAAACTCAGCGAGACAATTCAGAGAAATCTAAAAGGACCCCACCGATGCCTTTATGACCTCATAGATAAATAGAAAGTTGGATCAGAGACCACCTGAGGTCTCCTCACACCTGATTTATCCCATGATCTCCCAGTCCTTGGGTACTGTAGAACACTTCCAACAACACTACCACCAAATGTTGACCTTCTGGCAACTGCATTGAGCTCTTGAGCAGCTCTGGCAGTTGCTGGACTTTATACACCCAGACCAAGTACAGAAATTTATATATTGCCTACTGAATTTGGATCCTAGTCATGAGATGATGAATCCTGCTTCTCACATGATAGTTGAGCATATTTTAAAAAAGGCAGGTTTCACCAGACATGTATTTTTTCTATTTAATCCACAGTGTGTTTATCCATGTGTGAATGTGAGATGCATCATGCAGAGATACTAGAAAATATTATGCCTGATTTTCTCTATCTTTTGAAAAAAAGTTTGGTTGTCTTGTGTGCAATCAATTTTCTGCTATTTAAGCCTAAGAATAGACTAGAACATAAGTGTTCTTTTATTTAAAAACAGAGTGAATAAACTGTTTTGGTTAACATCATCAAGGGGTGCTTTATAGTGAGGATTTAAAGCATTCAAGTTCTGAAGCTCATTGAAGAGAAGACGTAAAAATGCTGAATACTCTATTCCCAAGTAATTTACCCTAATTATCAAGGAAAAGGGGAACAATCTCTCCTTCTAAAGAGATTTCCTTTAGAAAAGCTGTGACTGTTCTTCAAGTTTTTAATTTGGAAAATTGGGAATAGAGGTGATTTTAGATGCTTTCATTTTGAATCAGTTCTCAAGTACTTACTGAAAAAATCAGAGTGCTTTTCAAGTAGCTTATCTGATTGATAAACCCAAGAGCTCTGAATGCTAGTGTTGATATTGAACTCTCCATAATAGTGACCTTCCAGAACTTTACTGCAACTTAAGGCAAATCTAGAAACTACATAGACTGTGCAGCCAAATCCCTTTTCCTTTGGTTGAACAACTCTGTGGCTGGGCTACTGAGTAGCAACTCACAAATAGTACAAGTTTCTGTGTACAAAACTCTTCCAAGTTTAAGAGATATAAAGGAAACATGAGAGGAGGAATACATTTTAGTAACTGTCTTCACAATACTCCTGTGTGGAAGCCAAATTTTTTCCTAATTGTACCAAAAGTGCATAGGTTCTCTCTTCTGACCTAGTCATCCAGGGCTTCACTCATATATCTAAAAACAGGACTACAGTGTCAGTTTGAATGGCCTCACAAATCCATGCTGTCTCTAGCTGCCAGACTGGCACAGACATCTTTTTTGAAAATCCTTTTCTTGGGATTTTTTCCTTCTGAGAAGCTGAGAGGCCTCAGGAACAAAATGTAAACAATGGTTATCTGCTGCTGTGGAATGCAACAGGTGCATCTGGGATTGGTCTCGTGTGGATGTTTGGAATTAGTGACCAGCCATGGCAGAGCTGGCTCTCTCTCTCTGTCTGAGCCACAGACCTTTGTTTTCATTCCTTTCTATTCTTAGCGTAGCTAGCCTTCTGAGATGAAACTTTTCCTTCTATTCTTTTTAGTATAGTTATAATGTAATATATATATAATAAAATAATAAATCAAGCCTTCTGAACATGGAGTCAACAGTCTCGTCTCTTCCCTCACCTGAAAACCCCCGTGATGACCGTCACACCAGACCAAAAAGCCAAACTCTCCTGAAGATTTGCTGCCATATATTGGTCCTACACAGACATCTTGGATTCTCCAGAATACCTACCATGTCACTAGACACATTTGTGCAGTTATCTGAATAATTGAAAATTTAATCCCTCCTTGCAGTCAAAAGAAAGTGTTAAATAACTCCAAGATGCAGGTCATGACCTTTTCAGACATTTAAATGGTTCTGATTCATTAAAAATGTAATACAACATGTCTTTCATAAAGCTATGAAAGACTGGATTATATTCCATTTATAGACAGCTACAGTTATTTTATATTTATATTATATCAGATGTTGAATTTAAACCCAGTACAATGTAAGTGTGGTCATATTGAGGAATTCTTCCTGTAACACATGTACCACAACACTGCAGTTTTCTCCATAGGCACATGAAGCTGCTGAGTGTGATCACATGCTGGCAGTGAGACAAAACAACAGCACAGAGAAGCATTTGAACTTCTCCAAATGTTTTGAAATCCTTCCCAAAAGTGTATTTTAAATTGTAGAGAAGTGTCACAGAAGTCATCCTGGGATACTTCTTCCTGAAAAGAGGTTGTTGTGAGTTTGGGGTAGGTTTCTTCCAGTAACTAACAAGTGATAGGACAAGGGGATATGGCCTCAAGCTGCAGCAGGGGAGGTTTAGTTTGGAAATTAGGAAAAAAAGTTTTCACTACTACAAGGATCATCGGGAACTGGATCAGGATGCCCAGGGAAGTGATGGAATCCTCTTCCCTGGAGGTGTTTAAAAGATGCACAGATGTGGCACTTGGGCACATTGTTAGGTATAGAGCTGGACTTGATGATCTGGAAGTTTTTTCCATACTAAATTATTCTTTTTTGTCTTCTTTTAAAGGATCTCAAGACACCCACACAATCAGAAAGCCTCTGTGTTTCTGAAGGTTCCCATCTTGCCAATCACAGGGGAATGCTGAGAGCTGACATTGAATGAACCTGCTACAAAGCACAGACATTTGCCCATAATTGCATGCATCTGTGGTATCTGCTGGAGTGAAATAAAATCTATCCAATTCTCTGCCTTTATCACATATGCACAGAAATAATTGAGTTTTTTCAATTGTGACCTTATCAAGGTCAAAAATCTCTCTCCATCATTACTAGCTGTTTCTAAATTAACACAGTTTTCCTTTAAAATGAAACACACAGAAGTTTTATTGACTATTTTCTCAATAGAGAAAGTTTCAATGGTAGATTATCAAATCAAATATTCCTAACACTAATGAAAAAAATTACTAATGGATAGCATGCTCTTTATTATCTAGAGAGCAGAGTGTCACCTCAAGTAGATTAATTTTATTATTTAAATTCTGTGAACTGCAGGACAGCTCATCTAGAATCTGATATGGACAAAAGTAAGAGAGCTTTTGAAAAAAAACAACCATTAATTTTAATTTTAATGCTCACCAGTGAAACTAAAAATGGCATATAGCCATTTAGCTTCATTAAAAGCAAAGATTATTTTGATCTATAATTAAGCTATAGCCTTTAAAAAAGGCAAACAAATGAACATTTTAAAATACACTTTTGAATTAAAATTACAATTTTGAAAAGAAGAAATTATTTAGTCTACTGATTCGGTTTTTCTCTATTTTCAGTACAAAAATTCAGAAATGTGAGAAATTCACAGTTTTAGTGCCATTAAATCAGCACTTCCCAAGTACTGACACAAATCTTTAGACAGAAAGGATCACTGAGTTTAACTTTGATGACTTCTAGCTCCCAAAAACCCCTATCAACAGACTGTGATTGCAGTTTCTTGAGCTTATCACTGACTTTTATAGTTGCTCAGTTTCCAGAAGGTCTTTGTTTCAGCCTTCCAGATCTTATCTTTACAGGAAGCTCTATTTAATTGAAAAGGCTGAGTTCTTCTGCAACACAGGTTTGTATGAATCCCTGAAATTCACTTGGAATCTCTGGTTTAGAATCACAGGTGTCCACATCCCAGTTGTACATGGGTTTTAAAGTTTACTGCAAAATGTTTTTTTTTTACAGCAAAGCTGTCACTTCTATGCACATAAAAGCATCTCAGGTGCATTAGCAATGTGCTCCTCTGGGGCTAACTGGCTTTAATAGCTGTGTAAACTATCATATAAATAAACAGATTTATGCACTCTGGATCAAAAATAACACTAGTGCACATCACTATCCACTTTCATGCTCTGGACAAGAGTGTGGCTGCACACTCCTCTGATCAAGATCATGGTGGTTTTGAACGTACAACAATGCAAAGGACTTGTGGACATTTCCATTGAAGTTTTGCAGGAGTAAGTAGGAGCTGCAGTTTCAGGACTGGCACAACAATAACCAAGTCAAGTCTTTCTAGTGTAGCTGGTCAGTTCAGCAAAGACTTTCTGATTTGGTTCACCATAATGCGCCAGAAGTCTGCTCTGAGGCAGTGTCATCCTGGATGTATTTGAGAGCCTTGGGGAGTTTATGCCTTGGAACCAGTCTGAGAATGTTTTGGAAGATGGTTCCCTATGAAGAAAATTAGAAGAATAATCAACATTAAAATTCAGATCCATTTGTAATACATGTATTTCGCTTCATATGTAATAGATGTATTGTTCAGGAACAGGACAACACCAAATCAACTTGGTCTTAATGACAAAGATAGACAAAGATAATCCAAATTAAAAAAATTAATTCTGGAAAGCATACAACAGATGCAAAGCAGAATAGAAGAGACAGCTCCAATGACTGAAGACATAGCATCCAGCCCCTACACAGTTTCATGTTTTGAGAACCATCACCACCAGAATATGACACACATACACTTCATGAAAAAGCTCCACCACAATTAGAATTTATGCTGTTAATTGCTGCTTTTGAAAATACACAAAAACTTCCCTTTTTGACAAGCTCAGAGAAATTAGTGACCTTTTCAAGCCCCTGACTGTGCAGCCAGGGAAGAAACTGGCAGCAAAAAAAAACCAACCTCTGTACATACCCTTACTACTGTGCTGTTTCTACAGAGTAATTTTTTATAGTGGCTGTTATGATTGTCATTACAGAACAGCACATATTGCCAGTTATGCATATCTTTTTATTTTGCTACCATGCATAGTAAATATTATAATCAATAGTTGACAACCACAATCATAGCAATTACTATGCAGCTTTAATACTGAATCATTGCCAAGTATATTTTTCAACATCAAGACTGTCCTACTCTTCTCTCTGTAAACATAGCAGTATGTTCCTCTCCAAACACTGCAGACAGGGACAACCTTTGTCCAACTCCTCTCCCATGGGATTCAGCAATTTAGGTCAAAGTCCTAAACACACATAATGCATAAAAATAAGAGAATGCTGGTAAATCTTAAAGCCTTTACAAACTGAAGTTACAAAGAGATGTCAGGACAAACCAGGAGATGAAGAATATAAATTTTATTATTTAGTTAGTATTAAAATACATTCTAGTAAAAATATATATAATCCTGCAGGAATACACACATACATACATATATACATATGCAACCATTCACGCACATGCACCCACAATCAAGCAAAAATGTATGCATGTATGGACACAGAAAAAACTTTTTGCATTATAGAAAATTTAAACCTTCTATTTAAAGATATTAAACCTGAATGAAATATAGCAGAATAAATTCTTGCTTCTGAGTGTATCTCAGAAGCTGTATATTTTCACTGTAGGACTCCCCTCTCAAATTGTTTTGACAGAGATAGGATTACTGCAAAATTGGTCATGAAAGAAACTAATCTTTTATTCCTACCCCAACTGTTAGTATATTCTTATCTGCATTGGCAGTGTTAAATCTGTAGGTAAATATGAATTTGCTGGCTACAGTATAGCTTCAAAAGATCAGCATCCTGACAGGAAAACCAATATAGCCTTGATGCTAATCTTTATTTCTACAGACAGTTGCTAAGTATAAATACACTGTATCAGCTATGCAGCTCTAATCTAAAGCTGTTTATTGCCACAACAAAATAAGAAGTGGAGTAGAAAGAGTTTGAAAGCAAACCTAAACTTCAGAGGATACGTTAATGATTGATGACATTTTCTTGTCAGTTTTGTTTGTATGAGCAGATAGCACTACTATTTTGGAAAAGAAAATCTTTAAAAATGCATAGGGGTATTTGAAAGAGGAGCATTTACGCATCTCAGGGTCATCCGTGGTAAAAGAAATGGGATAGAGATGATATTTTGTCCAGTAACAGAATGTCAACACTCAATGGAGCAGTAGGAAGAGTTCAGCATAGCTCTGCCTTCAAAGACTGGCGACTGCAGGGGCTAGCTCAGGTAGAAGTATCCCAGGATGACTTTTGTGACACAAGGGTACAATTTAAACAAATTTTTTTTTTATATTTCAAAACATTTGGAGAAGTTTCAATGCTCCTGTAGGCTGTTGTTTTGTCCCCCGACAGCATCAGATCACACTTGGCAGATCAGTGTTGTCATGCCAAAAGCTGGGGTGTTGCAGCACATGCATTACAAGAAGAATCCCTTAATAACAGGTATTCTATCATTCTGTGATGAGCTAGAACACCACACTTGTATGTCCTGACTTTAAATTCAGTATCTGATTTAATATACGAAATAACTACAGCTGAATATAAATGCAATATTAATCAATCTTTCTTGAATTTATTGAAGACATGTCAGCTTGCCTTATTAATTTCTATGAAAACATTTTGAAGCCATTTGGGAAAAGAAACAATGTATTCTCATTTCTTCTTTCATAATGTTATGCTGACGGGACTTTATCTCATTCAGTCATGAGATCTGGACAGGCTACAGATCTGGGCAATAAAGAGCTGCATGAAATTTTAAGAGTAAGTGTTGGATTGTCCACTTGGGATGGGACAATCCTGGTTACACACACAACTGGGGTATGAGAGTCTGAAAAGCAGCACCATGGAAAGGAAGCTGAAAATTTGGGTGGATGGCAAATTGACAAACAAATGATCAATAAAAGGGCCAACCTTATCCTGGGGTTCATCCAGCACAGCATCCATCACTGGCTGGTCGAGGGAGATGATTTTCCCCCTCTACTCTGCTCTAATTTGACCTAACTTGAGTGCTGTGTGCAGGTTTGGGTGCCTCAGAGTAAGAAGGATGTAAAGGAGCGCTTCTAAAGGAGGGAAATCAACATGGTGAAAAGTCTGGAGGGCAAGACTTGTAAGGAGCATCTGAGGTCTCTTGCTTTGTTCAGCTTGGAAAAGAGAAGAGGCTGCACCTTTCTCTGAGGGCTGGTCTCCTCCCTCTGATGACCAGCGTCAGGACACGATGAAATGCAATCAAGATGCATCAGGGGAAGTTCAGATGGGACATGGAGAGAGGTGCACAGAGAGGTGGTTGTTCCCTGGAACAGGCTACCCAGGGAAGTGGTCACACATCAAGCTGGCCAGAGTTCTAGGAGGGTCTGGACAATGCTCTTATCCTATGGTTTATTTTTATGTAGTTTTGCAAGGAGCGGGGAGTTTTACTCAATGATCCTTAAGGGTCGCCTCCAACTTGAGATATTCTGTGACTCTGATTTTAAATCATAAATTACAATCACCACATATTTGCTGGGGGCTTTCACTGCCACTCTGCAGAGGTTTGTTCTCACTTATACACTCAGCCTGGTGGTGTTCAGCCTCTGCTGCAGAGAAAGACAAAGTTTCTTTCAACTTTAGGGGTAAAAGGCCTTTGGGACACTGGGGCAGATTCAGCTTCAAAACTGATTGGGCTCTTTCAGTACTTGGCTCCCCAAATCCTCACAAAATGAATGCGTGCATGCATGCTAAGTTCCCCACAGAAAATGATCTTGGTCTCAGAGATCATGTTTCACATTTTCTTCCTTACTATTTATGTTCTGCTCTGAAAGTAAATGAATACTAAATTGAATCAGCAATTCAGGCTTGCTACATTTCATTGATCTATGACAGATCAGAGCTTGATGCTGAGCTAATGTGGCCCTAAGCATCAACCTTTACCACTAATATGGTTTTAAAATTCTCTGCTCAAGTCTATTTATTATCAATGTAATCTGTTTTAGAAAAGCACCTAAATCTCTACTAATGATTCATTCAGTTGCATGCACTGTCCTCATTTAAAATGTCCAGGTTAACCCCGCTTTTCCTGATTATTTTAATAGTGCACATTTTTCTATATTACCTGGTTTGCTTCCACTCTCACTCCTTTTCAGATATTTTTTGCCTGACTCCCACAGATGACAGACTGGGATGATTTATTTCCTTATGCAACACCCTTTGTATTTTATAGTTATTTTTTGCCACAGTAACACTTTATTACCTTCCTCTTCCAGCAGCTCACTCTCTGAGCCACAAGTAAAATTTAGGGAAGCTTTCTGAAATTTCTTATGATCTGCCAGCCAACATTTGATCTGGGATACTATACCCCGGATTCTTAACTCAAAAAAAATTAGTTCTGGACCTCAGTGCTTCTCCAGTGATTGTCATCCATCAACACTAACAGGAAAGTGAGTGAATTCAGCCTCCTGATGTCAGCACATAGAGTTCAAAAACATTTACATTTGTCATCTGGCTTGTCACCTTCGATAAGCCCCCTCTTTACTCCTTCTACTTTGCTTATTTGATCCATGGCATCCCTTTCAATTTCTCCTTCTTTCCTCACATGTGCTTATTCCTCCCAAGCACAAAGCAGGGAAAAGAATGTTTCTGACTATTTACTAAATGGAAAAATAAAACCCTGTGTTCAACTGGAATAGTAATATTTTGGTTCTTCATCTAAAAGGGCTAAAAACAAAAGCCAAAAAAAATCCCTAATATATTTTTTGTCTTAACACTACTTGTACATGATACTTCTTGGGGTACTTTTTATTTTATTTTATTTTATTTTATTTTATTTTATTTTATTTTATTTTATTTTATTTTAATTTTAATTTAATTTCCCTTAAAGAGTAGGCAAATTGTCAAACAAAATGCCAAAATCAATAAAATTAAAAGAACATTTCCTTTTGAAATCCTTATATATAAGGATTATATACGTTTCAATATTTTACAATGGAATCCTTTGTTGAAAAATATTGGCCATAATTGGACTTAAATGGTTTATCAGTACAACTTGAATTCAAAAAAATATGATTTTTTTCAATGAATTTACTGTCCATAGAAAATTTGTGTCCACATCTACATACAAACAATGAGTAACAAGGTATTGTTAGTCCTATTAATATTGTATGCTCTGGCTTAAAATTTACACTGTCTTGTTAAAATAATTTCAAAATATGTTCTGATTTCAATAAATGCCCCTAGTGCTTCCGATGAACAGTGCATTGTCTGCAATCAACTTTGAAATTTGAAGGCTTTGGATTTAATAGGGACATTCCAATTAATTCAATGTTAGCTATATCTATCTCTCTCGTGGAAATACCTTCCATCTCTTGAAATTTCTCATATAAAGGCTAAAAATAACAAAGTAGATAATCTCGCAAGATCTCTATTGGATAGGAGAAATATTTCCAGGCTGGTTGCTCTCTTGAGGGTTTGTTTCATGGGAGATTTCAGGCTCAGCTCAAATTTGCCCTTGAACATAAATGCCGTTCACCATTTGACTGCACACCTCGGCTTTATTTATCTGAGTTCTGGTAGGGCAGCTCATTGTTTCAGAGGATTTAAAAAAACACCTGAAAAGTCATGTGCATCTCAGCTGTGCATTTCTTCTGGTTGTCAAGGAAACCACCCCAGGATTCCTGGCAACAGACTTCATCTCAATCGGTAATGGAAACACCACAGGTATTAGGCAGTCAGTCACCTCCCACCAGGTGCTATTTTGGGAACAAGTCAGTAGATCAGATTCTCTTCTCCCAGCAGCTCTGAGGCTGTGTGAGGGTTTGTCTTGTGCCTTTGTCTCCATGGGGCTCGGCTCTCTGGCAGTTTCTCTGGGCAGAGAGCCATCCTAGAGGTGAGGCTGCTAAACTCTGCTCTCAAGGTACAAAAAAGCCTTCAAAGCATTGTGGTAAACCTGTCTCTAACTTTCCTAACGTCTGGAGTGAAGGCTAAAAATTATCAGGGGGAAGAGGGTAGTAGCTTTTGCTTCAGATGGACACTGTTTCTCTTCATGTAACAAAACTGTAAAAAAAAAAACCTGCTTACATTTACAGCCTTAAAAAAAAAAAGAATATTAATAATGGATACCTGTTTAGTAATTTAATGTCCTGAAGATGAGATCTCCAGTCCTGGGAATAGCAGAACACTGCATTTATGGTTCTGGGGTCACCTGTGAGTGCTACAGGCAGTCACACAGACAGAAAGTTGAAGTGCCCCTGATACCAGCCTTTTCCCAAACTAGGTTTGCCCAGAGAGCATCCAGAAGGGTAAAGTACTTTATTTCCAGAAAAATTTTAAAAGCTTAGTAAAGGAATGAAAGCAGCTTACTACATTCCTACAATAAGAGTCCCTTCTAGTCAAAAAGAATAACAATTATGTAATTACTGTTAACTGCATTAGATAAAAGGACCAGAAGATCATTAATAGAGAAACCAGTGCTGTGTTAATGAAGTTGGAAAGAAACTTTGCTCTTTACACTGTCTATACCCCTGTAATTTTAAGAATTCCATATGTATAATCTTCTTTTATCAACTGAAGAAATAGATTTATGCCTTTTTAAATTTATCTCTCCATCAACTGCTAATTGACTTTTGAAAACTTAAATAACCTCACAGTTTGCTTGTGTTCCCCTGCAGATCTGCATTCAGACCCTCATTTTGTAGTCCCCTCATTATTGTTCCCTAAATCCATATCTTCCTACATGTCAGCCTCCTGAGGAGAAAGTTATGGGAATTTTTTCCAACAGTGGGTTTCATACTAAGAGATGGAGATTTGTTCTTTTAAAGGCTAAAGAGAATTTCATGGTTATTAACATGCTGGTTTTTTTCAATGCAACTTCTCTATGTGCTTATTCTAGGCAGGGCTGCAGGCATCAGCTTTTATTAAGCTTATTCAAAACTTTCCATTGTAGCACCCAGTTTGCTTATAGACTTGAGAAAGCTTTGGTTATTTCAACCCAAATTTGTCATGTGAGTTTAAAACTGTGATTTTATATCTTTCTAGACTTGAAACACTCCATTAAATTTTGCACAGATATAGGAAATATGGGCAAAAGAATAGCAGACAGAGAAAACTGTTTCACATCTGTGACCTTCATCTGTGTAGACCAAGAGGAAAAAAGAAAAAAAAACCTGGCCTGAATTTTTTTGTAGAGCAAAGGAATCTTTCTTAACCCCTGAAAGAGCAGGGAAATGACTCACTACTCTTACTTGAGGTAGGGAGCAATGGCACAGAGGGTCCTTAGTGTTTTGAGGCTGGACGTCCTTTGGGAAGCTGGAGGAGAAACAAACTTGGGTTAATCTCACTCAAGAGTTCTCAGGGTTCCCAGGACATCTCTGGGAGTCCCTCTCGCTATAACACTGAAGACACAGGTGTGTCTCTAACACAGAGCTTCAGGACCATAGGAAAAGAATTTCAATTCAGTTTTCCACAATTTATTTGTAAGACAATCAATAGATAGGAGGAAGAAATATCAGTGAACAAAACTGCAATGGGGGGGAAGAAGACACATATTGTATGTCACATGTTGTAAATCCTAATACAGTATTATTCAGAAGTTTTTTATAGATGTTTTATAGATATTTATGTCTTTAGCTACAGATGAACACTGATTTATAGGAATGTTGAAAACTCTTGGCAACTTAAAACTCAATGAATTGAAAAAGAAGAATAGGCTAGATGCTAGTCTGAATGATCCCAATGATAAAACAAAGCATGGCAGGAGTATATTAACTCAGGTTAATACATGGTAATAATGACAAGATCATAGAGTCAAACCATGAACTCAGCATTGCTAAGACCACCATTAAACTATGTCCCCAAGTGCCACAACTGCATGTCTTGCATGTCTTTTAATTCCCTCCAGGGATGGTGACTCCACCACTGCTCTGGGCAGCCTGTCCCAGTGCTTGACAACCCTTGCAGTGAGGAAATATTTCCTAACATCCAGCTAAACCTTTTGGCCCAACTTGAGGTAAACTGAGCACATTTCTATGTTCAGTCACTGTCAATGAACACCCTCAGGGTTCTTTTCTACCAGGAAGTTTGCCAGCTGGTGTAGCTCTGCATGGGTTTGATTGTGTTTGTTTGCCTTATTGCACCTCATAAAAATGGCCCCTGTCCTTTAAGCCAGCCTTTCCAGATCCATCTTCCCACCCTCCCTCAGATCAAAACTCCCACCTAGCTTTTCATGTACAAACTCACCAAGGGAAGGCTCAATCCCCTCATCCAGATCATTGATAAAGACATAAAACAGGCCTGGCCCCAGCCCTGTTTTTTACCCAGCAAACAGTGCACCCATCCACACTATGGGAAGCCAGTTTCTCCAGGAAAACGCCATGGGAAATAGAGTGTGAGGCTTTACTAAGGCCTAAGTAAGCAATGTCCACTATCTTCCCTCATCCTCCAAGTGGGTCTTCTTGTCATAGAAGGAGATCAGGTTAGTCAAGCAGCACTAAGTCCTTCCTGGTTGTCCCGTATGATGATCTGCTCTGCACCTTCTGCCACACCAAGGTCACACTGCAATGAGTCAGATGGCATAAAGGCCCAATGGAACTTCCATATGAAGTTAGAAAATCTAATCTAATCTGATGCTCCCAGCATGGACAGCATCAGTGATATGAGAGGTTTTGTACATTATACAGTGTCTCTGATGAAAAGATGAAAGTTTTATTACTTACAGAAATACCTGAGCTTTTTCAAATCCTTCTGTAAGTCTTAGCTCCATTTTACCTTGTGACAATGACTTGCACAGATTAATTACTTGACTAATAAACCACTTTCTTCTTTTTAATATAAAACTGCCTTAAAACTGTATGACACATCCTCATTCCTGTCTTTACTATCCATCACATCTTTTATTTGTCATCTATTGAAATGCGAATAGCCAAAATGACACTGCTTTGTACAGATAGTTTTTTTCATTATTTTAATAATCATAACTGCCTTTTTAATAATTTTTATTTATTTGTTTTATTCTTCCATTTCTGCCATATCTTGGGGGCAATGAACCTTAGAAAACCTATAAAGTTGTCCTTCAAACAACTGTCACTCTTTGCTATGACTTATACTGTTTGAGCAGCTAAAATGTTGCTGATAGTTTTATGTTTTCTCTCTCAAGAGTACTTTGCTTGCAGTTTCCATATCCATGTAATGATAGCTTTATTTTCAGATTTGATTTTTTAAGGTTTTTGGTGAAAATACTGCTTTATTGTCTAATTCTCTCCCAAGAGCCTGAATAAGCAAGGCCAGTACCATGTCTCCCCACTAAATTCTCATTTTTTAAACAATTAAAAATAGCAGTGGACATTTGTGTTTATTAGAGTAGTTTTGGTCAAAAACTTCCTCTCTTGATAAAGACTATAATGTCAGCTGGAATTCACTGCTTTACTGCTGGTGAATATCAGTGCCAGCTGGATAGACTGTGTATAAAGAAGAACTTCAGAAAAATTCCCTTGCATTTTCCCCAAAGAGAAATAAGGGATCAGGAGCTGAAACCTCCATTAATAATTAATAACCAGTTCCATGTACAACAGTCCAGTTGGGTTGTCTCATGTATCACAGAACAAAACATTTTGTTTGCTAATTTGTTGGATACAGTAGGTAATTCAGGCTTATTTGAATAAACTATACATTTTAGCTTTAGCAATGGTATTGTATTTGATTGGACCAACATAAAAACATATGTAGTCTTTATTCTCATCTGAGCAAAGAATTAAAGTGCTGATTAGTGGAGAGAATTTCCTTGAAGTTCAGACAGAAAAAAAAAGCAAAGATTTTTAATATATAAAAAATATTATAAATCCAGTGTATTAAGCAGCACCACTCAGAACTTTATTAGATATTAAAGTAAAAAAGTAAGAAAGTTTGCTGAACAAAGCAATCCCATTAAGTTTTCTAATTCTCCTTCATAGTTTATTGACATGAAGGTAAAGTCATTACATTAATACTCCCTTTTGCAATTAGCCTTATTGTCCATGACAAGTCTCATAAAGACATAGCACTTCATTAGTTTCAAGATGCATTGCTGTACAGAGTGTAAGGGAATGAGACCTGCCCCATACTGCTGTAGACTCCATATGAGCGAGACAGTGCTACAATTTCACTGCTGTACATTATTGCCTTAACTAGGGAACTAGTTGAACAAGCCTCCTCTTTCTAACCTTCAGTGTTTTCTGTATAAATTCAATAGTGTCACCACTTTGCTTGCTGTCTCCTTAGTGACTAATTGATATTGAACACAATTTTAAGTACTTTTCCTCTCAGTGCAAGTGAAAGGTACCACATGACTGACAAACTCTCAAGTTCTGTCTGCATTAGTTGAGTTCACTCAGGAATGGTGGCAATGCAGGAAAGTCAGGGCAGCTGCTAAGTCAGATGTACAATAATAGTAAGGAACATCTTTATTATTTTTTGCTGAGAAGTTATACAAGTGAACAATAACAGCAGTGTCTTATAGATGGAATAACACAGGCTCAAGACCAGAAAGTGGGATTTACCTTACTTTTTTTGGTATTAAAGAGCTAAATATCTAAGTATGAGTGAGTTATATTTTACAGTCAGTGAAAATAGTAGGCAGTTCAGATGAGCAACTCACCTGAATCATCTTAGATGCTTATTTTGAAGCAATATGAATTGCATTTGGTGCTTGAATTATTAAAAGTTGCTATGGTCTAAGCCCAGCCAACAACTCAGCACCACAAAACCATTCCCTCCCTCCCTCTCCCACCAGCAGCACTGGAGAGAGAATCAGAAGGGGAAAAGAGAGAAGATTCATGGGTTGAGATAAGAATAAGGTTGAGATAAGAATACAGGAAGGAAAAGCTGCCCACAAAACCAGAGCAAAATAAGGAATTCATTCACCACTTTCTATGGGCTGGCAGGTGTCCAGTCTGCCCATAGAAAGGTTTCATCTCCAGGTGATTTGGGAAGATAAACACCATAACTTTGAACTTCCCTCATTTTTCCTTCTTCCCTCTGCTTTGTATACTAACAGTGATATATGATCTGGAAAATCCCTTTGGTCAGTTTGGGTCATGTAACCCAGTTGTGTCTTCTCCCAGTCTCCCATGCACCCTCAGCCCCAAGCCTTGCTCAGCAATAACAAGAACATCTCTATATTATCAACACTGTTTTCAACACGCATCCAAAACATAGCCCCATGCTGGGCACTGTGAGGAAAATTAGCTCTACCCCAGTCAAAATGAATACAAGGGTGTAGTTAAGTTTTTTAAATTTGTGCATTCAATAGCAGCTGCCTAAGTGTGTTGAAAGCTTGCAAAGAGCTGGCAGGTAAAGCAGAGGAATTGTGGGAGGTATGGCTGTATAGTGAACATCAAAATTTCAGTATCTTCATCTATGAGCTACAGCTCGCCTTTAGGTTAGAAGAAGCACTCCCAGAGTGATAAAAATTTCTGTTTTGCCTCAAAGTTTAGCTGTAGTCCAAAGTCTGAGGAAGAAGAGGTTTCTCTCCAGAGAGATATATTTATCTCCTTTCTGAAAAGAAGTGGCCAGGAAAGATCAGACAGCCCATAGCTGAGTGGGTGTTTCTCTCTCTCCATGGCTGAAAGCTAGAACTTGGGTCACTTAGTGCTTGCAAGTACTAAGCTGCAAGGAAAAAAAAAAAATATATATATATAAGCTAAGAGTGAAACAGCAGGAGCCTGGTAGAAGCTGTCCCACCAGTCCTATTTAACCTGCACTCACTACAGCCTTTGCCTAAAACTGCCTGTGCTTGGACAACCCAGGAGCAGGTTTACAGCTAATATAAACCCCTCAAGTTTGTTCTGTAATACTCCCTGGTTTTCCTTTTTAGCAAAACAACCCCTGTTGTTATAGCTAGAAAGGGACCTGTATTTTTCAAATTATGAATATACCATGTACTCTTGAGCATCATGATCAATGAAACTGTGATCACATCAGTGAAGCCCAGCAAATGATAGTCAGGCAATATTCATAATTCACGTAAATGGAAATGGTCAGATGTAATTTTTTTTTTTCCTTTTAGGTTTATAGCTCTTGAGACATTTCCATTAGAAACCCAGACAGGGTAGAATAGTTCCAGCCCTTGTGCAGGTTTTTGGAAGGAGACCTACTCTGTAGGGTTGCTTAGCTTTTCAACTTCACTATCATACAAAATATCTAAGGCAAGTAGGTTCCAAATTTAGATGCCTTAAAACTAGGTGGCATGAATCTGGGAGTATTTGTTAGGCTACTCCACAATGCTTTTGTACCAAAATCAAGGAAAGCAGAGCCACCAGAAGGAAAGGCAGCACTATCAGGCTCCTGCTATTTACTAAAAAGAGTTAGAACATTTCATTGAAATGCTGCAGGTACTTCTCTAGATTAATTCAAGAGAGAAAATTAACAGTTCCAACCAGCAGCTACAGAATCTTGTCTCTTTATCTGAAGCTGTAGCATTTTGCATTTCCTCTTTAATATAGACAGCCATAAACTGAATATTATTAAGATTTCTTCACAGGGGAATAAGGAAGTAGAACTCACTACAGTGTCCCGTGTTTCTTTAATTTCACAGCTGAATTACCAGAGACTTGGTTAAAGAGGAAAGTCTACAAGAAAATTCAGAGCTTCTGGAAGCACGTATATGTACATATAAATATGTTCAACCCCTTGGGTGTTATTAGAGTGGAAATAACATCTAGTATATGCTAAAGCTATGTGCAATGAAGAAAGGGGGTCATGCATTTTTTAATAGGAAATGACAGAGGGCATTTCATCACTGCAGAACCATGTAGTTTTTACTTAAGCTAGTTTTAAAATAGTAGCTTAGCTATATGGTGGTAGTGGAGAGCTCAAAAGATGCTGAGAAAAATGAGCATTTACCTTGTTTTCTTAAAGTGTGGTGGGAGGCCTTTCAGTTCACAGCGACCTTCACATGACTGACACCTAAGCCAGCTATCATAAGTTGATCATAAGTTTGATCAACTTACGATAGAAAACCCAGGAAGGATTATTGGGAATTTGCACACCAAGCAAAACCTAAATGCTCAAAGGCTTAGAACATTTGATCCTTTGACCACTGGTATGAAGCTGTGCTTACTTGAAATTTTTTTGACAGATAGTGTCTTAACAGATGGGACTGCAAGTCTTAGGTGTGTGAAAACAAGTAGTGGACATGACTGCCAGACAGCTCATCCAATACCTTTGAAGACAGAATAAAGACAGCATTTAGCTTGCTCAGACTTCTAGATATTAGAGACAGAATTGATTGTAATGAATGAAATTTGCTTAAAGCATTAAAGAATAAGTTGATTCCTATCTGTGCTGTTTTCAAATTCACCCCTTATTGGAGATGATTATCTTCTGTCAGCTTCAAAGAATGTATTTGCCATGGTTCTTGGGCAGAAGCTTTTTTTCTGAGATAATTTGTCCAAAAAGGCAGTACAGACTGCTGATGAGAATCACCATTAAATAAGCACAAGTGGGCTTATTTCAGTGTAGTGCCATGATAACATCCATACCTACAGTACAGTGACAAGACAGGTGCCAGAGGATCTGTCAAGGACACAGCACTGGTTATGGCAGCAAGGGAATGTACAAGGCCCTAACAACCTCCCAAAGACACTTGCCAGGCTCTCCTGTATGCTCAGCATGCTAGGGTTGTGGGAATGCTCTGTTTTGGCAAGTTCTGCAATCATACAGCTGTGGGAGTGTGAGAGGCTATACTGGGAAAATCAGCGGTTGTCTCTCAGGCTTGGTTTCTTGCATTCTGCATTCTTCACTGCAACATTTGTGATTGCACAGCAATGAGTTGTGACCCAAGAGCTCTGGTGAGAGCCATGCTTCACCACAGTCCTGCAGAAGAAAAGGGCACCACGAAAGTGTTTTGTCAGCTCGTGAATCCTTTTTGCTGCTGTTGAGCTGGCAAGCACAGTCTGAAAGTTATCTGAATGCATCACTGCTGTGGCTGTGAGTCCAAGCCAGTACATCAGTCTCATGTGGTGCTCGCTGCACCTTGAAGGGCTTCTGTTGGTCTGGCCATGTTGTTTTTCTGTCTTTCTCTGGTAACACTGTATGACCTAGATTTCTCTCCTTATTTAATACATTTGTGCCTGACTGGGCCCTGGTTCTGCCCCTCCTGCTTGCTCTCCAAATATCATTACTCCTTAACTAAATCTAGATGGCTAGAATTAAAGATTCTTCTATAAAATATTTTTTTTTATATTAGTCGGGGAGTAGCTTTCTGTCTTTATCTGGGTCAGTATTAAGCTTAGCTTCCAGTGTTAATTTTCATGCTAAATATTCTTAATTTGTTCCTCTTTTATAAGAAGCTGCTTGATCCAGTAAATCTTCTTGTCCCTCCTACAGTGTCTCTAGTTATGAATTGTCATGATTCAGTGAATCTGCAGAGAAACTATTTTAATTATCCTCCCTTTCTCTCTCTGTCTTCTGCCAGGATGTCTAAGCCTCCTGTGGAGGGAACATTCCTATCCTCCTTCAGCTCCCCTGAGGCAGTTGGAAATTTTTCATGTCAAGTTATCTTTTTGTCTCCCAAATCATTACTGGATAAGCACTTCTTAGTGCTGAGATGTTGATTTCTGTAGGGAGATTCCAGCTGCAGGGAAAGGAAGACATGAGCTCAGGAGACACTGCCAGAGAAAATGGATATATAGTTTATGTGAGACTTGGCAAAGCCACAGAAAGGCCTGATCTACTGCATCGCTCTCTGGACTTCAAGTGTCACAGATTTCTGCTTGATTCAGTGCAAGAAGAAAAATCATATTTGCATGATTTTTACCTGGTATGTGTTTTACTTTTTGGATTCTGAACCCCATCACACTTTTGGGGAGTGGTGGGAATGGGCAAAGGGATAGAGAATCTCCAGTTCTCAGATGTATTGAATCCAGCCCAAATAGCAGAGGCTGTCTTTCCTCCAATTCCAATAGTTCTGAAAACTGGTTTCTGGGCATCCTAAGACGACAGAAGAAAGCATCACAAACTTTGCAAAATATTAGGGCTGTGCTTCATGCTCTGACTAACAAGGCAATCACTTAGATGGCAGCTTAAGCATTGGTGCAGTTAGCTGAGAAAAATTACAAAAGCCTGGATAAAGTGCTTCCCTCTCAGGCTCAGCACTGTCAGTCATCCATTCAGGCTTCAGAAGTTCCCCAGTGCTCTTTGTTTAGCAAGAGGCTTACTGGAACCACCACACACTGTGTCAAACTACCAGGAAATCCTTTATCAGTTCATCCTTTTGAAACTGTCATTGAAGTGTATGGACCTAAAGAGTGATAAGCATTAATAATACCGTGTTCTTTTTATCCATGTGTCGCAGTTTAGTCTTAGTTGGCTTTATCTTAAGCTCAGGATTTGCAGTCCAGGCTACTCTGCTGCAACTCCCCACCTTCTTGTCCTTTTAAAAATGGTGCTTAAGCCATCACATATGGATACATAATACAAAAAAACCAAACAAATTTTTATCTAAGTCAGAGGTTTATGCCTATTGTTTGTAACTTGGACTTCTTTTGGCAAGTGCATCAGCATCTTGTCTACGGTCCACTGGCATAAATCCCATAAGCAGCATAGCTTGTCAGAGTGATAGTGTTGATGTTTTCCTTCCTGAATTTTTAATTTTATTTGGGGTTTGTTTGTTTAGGCATGTCTGTTATTTAGCATTAATCAAACAAGTAATCAAATGGAGATTTGAAACTGGATCTGAAGGATCCAGTTTATAAGGATTCATAACAGTTCCAGATCATAAGGATCTGAACTGTTTCATGGGCATTTCTCACCCTGGCCTCCTCAGCCCATAAGAACATTCATGCAGTTACAGCCAGTCATGCAAGCACAACAGGACCCAGAAGGATCAGCTAAACATCTGGGTACAAATCCCACTGCCCACTGTCCAGCACAGTTTCACTTCCCAGTGGTTTTATCTTCTCTTTTTCCAGGAGTGGACCAGTATCCAAAAATGCATTTGTGGAAACCCTCTTGTAAAGAGAACTCAACTTGCAGACCAGTGGGTTGTTTTTACATGGCGTGAGGAATCTGGATGTGTTTCAGCAGTACATTGCCTGTCATACATCAGGGATGGCTTTGGGGCAGCTATCATGGAATGACACAGAAAGGAAGATGTAGTTCCTGCTCTTGGAGGTAGTAATAGATAATATATGTGCTAATCAGAAATATGAGTGGAAACTTAGCCAGTATACTGCTAAAGTAAAATCACTCACTCTGCCAGAGATTTTACAGTTTTCAGCGAGGTAGCTTGGTTAAATCTGGAAAAGGACACAAGGATATAAGTGCAACATTAGGCAGCTAAATTCCAAATCTGCAGAATTTCTAATCTGTGTTCTATAAACAGGAAAAAACCAAAATACATAGAGCCTACGAGTGCCCTGAGATTCTGTGGATATATTGACAGTCTGGAGCAGATAAACATCCAGTTCACAATAAATCCTGCCAGGTGTTGGGCTGGCTCTAACTGTCCTGTCACTTACCTCACAAAAAGCCTTTCTCCAAATATACACAATATTGGCTGCAGAGATAAACAGAGGGATTGGAAAAAAAAAGGTAAATATTGCTGTTGGTGACCATGACTTTTTAGGGCAGAGTAGAATGGAACAAAATAATTCCAACTGGAAGTGACTTAGAACAATCATCTAGTTCAATTGCTTGATCACTTCAGGGTTGTCCAAAAGTTAAATCATATTTTTAAGTGCACTGTCCAAATGCTCCTTAAACACTGACAGGCATGGTACATAAAACACCTCTCTTGGGAAGCTGTTCAGTGTTTGACCAGCCTCTCTGTAAGGAAATGTTTCCTAATGTCAAGTTTAAAGCCTCCCCAGACAGAGCTTTAAACCATTTTCATATGTCCTATCACTGGATACCACAAAGAAGAGATCAGCATCTCCCTCCCCACTTCCCCTCCTCAGGAAGATTAGAGGGCAATGAGGTTGCCCCTCCATCTCCTATTCTCTCTCTCTCTAGTGATTTTAGTGCTTCAGTGCTCAAACACTTATCTATCACTGCCCTTGAACACCCATCTCACCCATCTGTGGTGACCCTGACTGGATGCATGGTACCCAGCAAAGTCACTCTGTAATTCCCCATCACAACTGGACAGAGGAGAGGGAAAAAAAAAAGGGTTCATGTGTTGAGATAAGGACAGGGAGAAATCATTCACCAATTACCATCAATGGGCAAAACAGACTTGACTTGGAGATATTAATTGAAGTTATTGCCAGCCAAAATCAGAGCAAGATAATGAGAAGCAGGACAAAAAAACACCCTTACCCTACACATCCCTCATTTCTGGGCTGTACCTCCTCTCTCCAGTGGCACATGGAGATGGGGAGTTAAGGCTATGCTCAGTTCATCACACGTTTCTGCTGCTGCTCAAGGAGAGAAGTCCTTGCCCTGCTCCAACGTGGGGTCCCTCCTATGGGAGACAGTTCTACACGAACTTCTCCAGTGTGGGTCCTTCCCATGGTCTACAGTTATTCCTGAATTGCTCCAGCCTGGGTTCCACAGGGTGCAGTCCATCAGGACCAGCCTGCTTTGCCATGGTCTTCACCACAGGCTGCAGGGGAATCTCAGCTCCAGCACCTGGGCCACCTCCTCCCCCTCCTTCTCCACTGACCCTGGTGTCTGTGGAGTTGTTCCTCTCACATATTCTCAGTCCTCTCTTGTCTGGCTGCAATTACATCTGCACAGTAAGTTTTTCTCCTTTTTCAATAAGTAATTCCAGAGGTGCTGCTGCCATCCCCAATGCATTTGGCCTTGGCCAGGAGAGGTTCCCTCCTGTAGCCCACTGGCACTGGCTTTGTTGGATGTAGGAGAAACTTCCAGCATCTTCTCCAGCAGCTGTAGCCTCTCCTCAGCTACCCAAACCTGGCCATGCAAACTGAATACAGACACAGAGCCACATCTTTAAAAAGGCTGAGCTGACTCTGAAATCAGTCTGGATGGAAGACTGTTCTCATTCCTTTGTGTAAGAACAATGGCATCATTGGAATGCTCATTTAAAGAGGGGTGGAAACACAAGCATAGTCTAAAGCCCATGGGTTACAATACTTGCAGGAATGGAGCTGGTGTCCATTAAAGACACCACATGGATTACAGTAAAGAAGTAAACAGTGGCTTGAGGAAGATACAGGAAAAAATTGTTTTGAAGTGTTGTTTTGTTTTTAAGGTTATTGGCATGACTGAGGGCATTGGGAACTCTGCAGCGATTTCACTGCTTGATTTTTCCTTTTAAGGAAAGATTTTCCAGGAGGTAGAATTTAGGAACAGAATGATCTCCCCATGGGTCAGCTGAGAATGAAATATCTGACAGCACAGCCACATAGCCTCCCCTAGCACATGCTGACATGCTTATAGAAGTTGGCATGCCTAAAGGCTCCTTATTATTTATTCTGCCTTTCCTACAGTCCCTGAAGCACAAATATTCAGAAATCTATGAGGTCTTGCTATGCTCCAGCTCTTTTTCTCCCCCATATTATATTCCCTAGGGTAACCATAGGAGCAAAGAACAACATCTAGAACTCACAGTAGCATAGGAATTCATTTATATACATCTTATTGTTGCAGACCCTTATCCATCCCATTTAAGGATACTGAATCCTAGCCAACAGAATATATTTCTGTACAATAATGCTGGAAAAGTTTATCAGGTTCAATGTATTAGTTATATAGGTTTTCTCTCCCTGACCTAAAAAAAAAAAAAAAAAAAAATTTAAAAAGGCATTTTCTTTCCAGGCTGTAAAAATTTGTTATTATTACCTATATGGCAAACTTTAATAGGTTTAGTAAAAGTTCCTAATAAAATAGTTGCTTTAGCCATGACACAGTTTTGGAAAATGTGCAGTTTTAGCTACAAAGGTGCAGTCCTGGAAGAACACAAATATGCATGGCAATATTTCAAACAGAGGTCAATTATTAATGACATTTAAGGGCTGGTCTTTAGCCTAGTTATGATAATATTGAGTATTTTTTCCATTTATAATATGTCCTTTGAAAGCAAAGGGATTTTAAAAGAACATGAAAATTATTTGTGAAAAACCCTAATTTCTGGGTCTTGCTTTTGAAATAAAATTAACATCTTCTGTAATGCTTATGTCTGTGTGTAAAGATTTGCTTACACCATCACTACAGTTACTGTACAGTTTGGTGAAGCATTGATTTGCTGCAAGTCTATCCCAAAAGGGACACCTTTGACTCTTCATAGTGCATTATCTTGTCCCACACGGAAGCTGATGGTACCAAGGAACCAGAAGAAGCTGAATGATACCAAGAAAGTTCTGCAGCTCTTTCTCAGGCATGAGTTCTCTGCGCCCTCAGAGTGAATTTTTGTCCCTCACCAGCCACACTATTGTGATTGGCGCCACTGCAACTTTTATCTAAGTCAGGTAGCTCTTCTTAAGCTACTCTTCCATTTCCTCTGATGGATTTCCTGGCCAAATACTCCTTACCTCTCTCCCTTCTGTTCTCACAATCCTTACCCTGTCCTTATCTCTTCATGCACCCAATCTTTTCCATTGTCCTGCTGCATCTGAGCTCTTTCATTTGACCCCTTGGTATTCATTCCCAGTTTCTTGTCTGTCCTCCAGGGTTCCACGTTCCAGCTCTTTAGACTTATTTTTGACAGGAAGGCCCCAGTCAATCAGAATAATTTCTCATTGTGCACCTGCTCCTGTTTCCATGCTTACTGACATTGTTCTGATCTTTCCACATCGTTTCCCAGTCCAGCTCATCCCTGTGTTATACCCCAGTACTCCTCAGTCAGCTCTAGGCTATAATTCCACCAATTTTTTTGACAGCAGTTTTTCCTCATAAAGACCCTGGAACTGCTCTTCTCTGCTCAGTTTCCTGCCTTATATTATGATACTCTCCTCCCTCTTTTGCATTCACATCACTGATCCTGATATGTGTGGGGAAACGACATTGGTGGGTGTAGAGAGACAGAATTCATGCTCTCCAAAACTGCATAGAAAAAACATCTTCCTCCTTCCAGCCCTTCCTCTGAATAGACAGAATAGAGAGGAGCTGGATGTGAACCATCAACAAGGATTTGCTGACTAATATTATTCCTTAGCAAGGTGAACATGAGGACAGTAAAAAGGCTGATATAACAGTGTCCTTCCTTGCCAAGTCTCTAATTCCTGTTCTACAGTGTAAGGACACTGGATCTTCTCAAAGGTTAGCAGAACTTTAATATGGATAAAACCAAATTCCCCCCCTCCCCTAGTTACATTCTTGGAAACAGCTGAATAAACTTGGTTGTAATTACAAAAAGCAGCCAGAAGCAGATACCAGCATAGAAAATGTCACCTTGAACAGTCAAATTTAAAAACATTTAAATTAGTAAGTGAAAACATGGGAAATATTCTTATAAGAGGAGGTGCCATCCAAACCTAATTATAGATTATGTTTTTGTTCTTGATGTAATATGATTTAAATTCATCATCCATCTGTAGTGAGAGAAAAAATGCATTTTAATTCACATGCCTCATCTTGCATTGCTGGGTTCAAAAATCATGATAGCAATGGATTAGAGGTCAGTCTCAGTAGGAGCAGTTACTGGTTATCAGTTTGGTGAAAAAAAACCCATAAAGCCCTTCCAAACCTTCTGAGAATGCTCTTTTGTAGGGAAATCTTCAAACTATGTCATTAATTCTCAATAGAGACCCTAATTTAATAAATACTCTTTTACTTCCTGATTTTTTTTGCATATGGCTAGAGCTGTATGTGATTACAGTATGACCATCTAAAGAAATGACGTAAAAAGGTCCTTAAATTCCTCCAGAGTGATGGTCAGCTATATTTGTTAAATTTAAGAATGGTATTTGCCAGCCTATGTGGTTTTGAAAACCTGGATGCTCAGTGCAAATATCAAGCCTTTGCTGAGCTTTATAACTAGTGTAACATTATTTCTCTCCCTCACAGGCACATTCTATTGAACTGAAAAATTTAGTCCAGCCGTTGAAGACTGTTACACTTTCCATTACAAATTACTTTAGAGACCATAACATTTAGGTACTTTTAAAACTGGATGGATGCACTAAAAGCGACACTGCATTAGCATAAGCTCAAACTATTGTTTGGAGGTTTTTTTAGCTATTTCAGCTAAGTCTTTGTTCTTTTCTTTTCTTGTCTGCTTAGCCCTTCTCTGAGCTATCCCTCAGTATCAGTTTCTTAAACTGATTCAAAGCATTAACATGAAAACCAGACTGGACTAAAGCAGTGCAAAAACACCCCTTGGACATTTTTAAACTTTTGTAATGAATTTGAGTTTCAGAATGTGGTACATATAGTCCTGTACTACAAATGTCACTTTTATGTCTTTAAGAAAGTAGTTTTTATACAGGTACAGAATATTATGCCGTGAAAACACACGTGAGAACAAACAGACACAAATATGCAGAGATTAATTGCTTCCTTATTGCCTTTCAGTACTTAAAGAAAGCTTATTCAAAAGCTGAAGAGGGACATTTCACATGGTCATATAGTGACAGGACAAGGCATAATGTTTTTAAACTAAAAGAAAGAAGCTTTAGATTAGAAATTAGGAAGAAATTATTTAGTATGAGCATGATGAGGCCCTGGCACAGCTTGCCTAGAGAAGATGTGGATGCTCCATCCCTGGAATTATTCAAAGCCAGGTTGGATGAGGTTTGGAGTGACCCGGTCTAGTGGAAAGTGTCCCTCCCTGCCCATGGCAAAGGGGGTTGAATAAGATGATCTTTAGGATCCTTTCCAACCCAAATTATTCTGTGACTCTACGATTTTACAGAACATTCTACTAGAGTTTATCATGAAAATCTCTAGGATAGACGAGATATAGGAATTGACATAAATTCTATTATAGATACACTTACATCAGCAGTTCAGTGATGATTTGCCCTATTAAACATCTGACTCAGTACTCCACAGAAAATGGGAATACCCATCTGGAGAAACAATACAATACATACCCTTTTTCCCCCCCCAAAAAAGACCTAGAAACCACAGCACCCAAAGCAAAACAAAACAGCAAATCTCCCCCATCCAAAAAAAAAACCCAACCCAATATAAAAAAATTAACCACAAAAATCTCTATAAACCAACTAACCAACCACCCAGTGGCTGGGGGTTGATATCAAGACAGCATCTTAAAACAGGAATTTATCTATTTTTGCAATATCATGTCTTTGGATCTGGGCCTTCATTACCCAGTGCAAATGAAAACTCAGAACTAGTAGCTGTCCAATAATGATCTAGACAAAGCCATACAATTAGTCCAACACAAGATTCAATCAGAAACAATTGTCAGGCCTCAAATGATACTGGGCAAGTAAGGACTTGAGAAAATAAGGGGGAATGTGGCCAAGCCCTTGTCTGTTTAATCAAGCACAAAATGAAGTGAAAGACGCAGTATGAGCCGGTGGCTGCTCAATTACTGTTGAAATTTTGTTAAATGAGTTGACTGCTATCTTATTTACATAAGAAAATCCCCACTCATGCTTCACTGAGCCTCGGCCAGACCTTAATTGAGAATTTATGGTTGAGTTCTCAGTGGAGGTGAGGAACTGGAACGTTAATTCCAGGTGCAGTGATTGGCCTGAATTCAGTAACATTCATGACCCTGATAAGCAGTGTCCATTCAGTGAAAATTCCTGTAACAAGCCAACACTTGAGCTGAAATTAGACAAGCAGTTGCCTATAGTTTGAAGACAGGCTTGAATACATTTGTATTTATATATACAGCAAAATTACATTTTCCCTGGCTTTTCTCTGGCTCATCTGTAGATGCTTGCACTGAGAATTTTTTCAAATTAGGTGAAAACTTTTTTTGGAAAATTGTCAAACTCACCACACTTAACAAAGAGAGGGGAGGTGGTTTGTTGCTGTTTAAAGTGCCACACAGGTTGCCCTTATCTGTTCTGCGTTTCATATACAAGGAAGGTTTTTTTCCAAGGAGTGGTAGAAGGACTGTTTACCTCACAGTGAATTTTGATATGCTCAGGAAGTTCTGTAACCCTGTTGATAGCTGAAGCATTGTTTGGGTTCAGTTCTCTGCTGTGACAGTCTTTCCTGAGTGGTCTTTGGTAAACTATTCAAGACCAGCACCCCACTTCCCTCCCCAAAGTCAGTAACTTTGAGGACATGCATCAAAATGGAAACAAGTTTTTAGGTTTTAAATATATGTAATTTTTTTTCCCTAAACAACTCATTGTCTAACAACTAAATTTAGTCTTTGACATGCAACCAATTACCAGAGCCAAGTTTTTATGGGCCCTGCAATTGTTATGTTTGGGGCTGATTTTTGGCTCAGTTTCTAGAAGATGAGTTGTGCTTTCTGTGCTCCACTGGCAGGGGCTGGACTCAGTTCCCTGAACACAAGCTGAAAGTTTGATGCTTTTTCTGACTTTCTCCATCACAAGTTTTCAGTGGTTAAGGCTTGCAAAACAGCAAACACATGACATGATACCTGATCCCAATCAAAGCTCAAAACAGAACCATAATATAGAAAAACCCTTGGAAACCCTTGGACACTCATACTTTTACTCTCTGACAGGCTATACCCAAAACTCACTAGAAAGTAAAGATGAAAAACACATCAGCAAATATGACACAAAAGCCCACTTTGGAAAACACTGACTTAATGAGATCAAACAGCAGAGCAGTGAATATAACAGACAAACCCAGATTCTTTCCAGTTACGATAAAAACTATTGAATTTTCTAAATATTCCACTTTTTTCCCTCAGAGATACCATTTTCTTAGAAAACCTACCATACATAATTATAGATCTTAGCATTCCTTACCAGCTAAGATTATTACTGAACCTACAAACTTTTCCTAGTAAGCCTGGTGTGTAGTTCCCTAGAATTTTATTCTTAGATCAGCAGCTTGTTATGGCCCTAAGACAAGCACATCTTCCTCCATGTAGTCCCCGAATCACCTCACCCCGTGAAGCAGTCTGTGCTCCTGTGTCCATCTCTGGGGCAATCTGTTCAGAGCAAGCTGGCAGGCATGTCACAGCCCTCAGAGGCTCAAGTACCACAGGGAAGCTCCAGGCACCTGCAGAGAACAGGTGTTCTCTACGATGGCTATTTGCTTATAATAATTGAAGGAAGCAGAGGGAAGAAGAACCAGTGGAAGAAAGCTGCCTGTTGTGATTTCAGAAGGTTGGGATTACTTTCCACTGTCAGTGACTGGAATAATGTCACATGTTGAGAGACAACTGAATATTGGCTTTTTAGAATAATTTAATTAGGATTTTCTATTTGCATGGATTGATTTTGTGCTATATGATGGGCAAGAAGGAAGTACAGAAACAAACAAATAAATGCTTTCCACCCTCCAGCAAATTTCTATGGATGTACATAAGTTGGACCTTAATGATTTCTCTATCCTTGGGGATACATTATCTCTGGGGATACCTCAGTCCTGGAATACTTGGATATCCATTGGAATATCCACAGTACCCACTGGAGCTGATCTCTTGAGTGAGGAATCTGCTGTCCCCAAGAGGCTGTACTCCACCTTGGCTCTGCAAATTCCAGCTCAGAAAACCTTCCATATTAATTGAAAAAAAACCTCACGTAGTGGGAAGTGCCTGGGGTTCTGCCTTAATTTTTTGCTCACATATCCATTTTGAACCTTCCATGCCTGGCTATCAGTTATATCCAGAGATTAATTACTGCTGGAAGAATCCCTACACAGCATCCCACCTGTCACCGCTCATGTCACCCACATTTGGCCCTGCTGTGAATCTCACAGCAGCCATGTCTTAAGAATAGGGACCAGAAATCCCAGGACTATCACAGCTTCTATGGTGACCTCCAATGAATTCACTGATACCTCGAGTTGCATCCAGAAATAACACTTCTGCATTTGTGGAGCACTGCATTCACAAAATAATTAAAATTATTTGCTCAGGTTTTGTAATCAATTCAGACATCTGCACCCATGGCATAGAATTTCCTTCCAGCAGCTGAATCTTATACACAGTTTTCAGACCCAGTTGCTCAAGGTTTGAATGCAGCTGGTCCATTCACCAGCCCAAGGAATTTTGCCTAAACATTGAGGGCATAGCAAACGGAAACCTCTTGGACCACTGCTGTGTACCAGGGCACAAGGATCTCCTCCAGAGCCTAGTTCCTTCAGAGCTTCTTCAATATCTACGGATAGAAGCAAAAATTTCACATTTCAGTTACAAGATTAAAAAAGGCAAGTTGCCCCTGGGAATTGTTTTGCAGAATGTAGTACGTGAGAGAAGAGCAAACACCAAAAATTCCCTGCCAGGTGCCTTTCTTTGAATTGTAAGATTTATACTCCAGTAAGACTTAGTCCTGAAATATTATCTTGGCATTCACACAGATATAACCTATGAATCTTACATCATATAGCTAATACCCTTAGCTTTGATCTTCAAGGGGTGAAAAATGCTAATACTTTATACTACATTATTTAGGGGCTTCCTAGAGTTCAATATATTAACACAGTCCTGTTATTCAGCCGTGAATAGATTTCCTCTTCAGGAAGGTTATATTCATCTGTGCAGAAGAGAATGTAAGAAATAATCCCCATCCTGCCAGGCAATTAAAGCAGTATTATTCTTTGCAATTTTAGGTTTTAATTTACTGTATGAATACCTACACTATTAAGTCAAATATTTTTATGGAAAAAATCAGTGAAGTTCCATGCAATAATGTTAATGCCTAACACCTCCTACATATTCTTCATTATGAGCATATCATGGTCTGGCAGAAAACCAACGTACTTCAATATTTAAACAGAAATTTAGGAAATAAGCTGTATTGTTCTTATACTTATAGATAAATTAATTACTTAAAGAGGGTTATTTAATTGACAAAATTTATAAAAGGTACAGATAATGTTAAAATGTGATTTTTGTTCTCAGTTTCCCAGCTTTTTCTGTTTTTATTTTCAGTCAGTCATTTGTAACTTTTTGAAAATTAATTTGTGAACTGAAATTTTCCAGTTCCTATTGACAGCTCAGCAGCAATTCTTAGGAGGTGTGATGATCTGAGTAAAATTGGTTTAGATGCTTATGACTTCAGACCAAAAACCAAAATACATTCTTCAGCAGAGTGAAGAATCGGCAGATTGTGGTACGACAATCTTGAGTAGATTCCTTCAATGACTTCATGGGTTTATGGTTATAAGCATACAAAAACATTGTTTCACAGATTCACAGTATAATTTTCTATATGGATTACTTTTTAAGCTATGTTTCAACAATATGACGAAGTAAATTCAACTGGTATTTTCTCATATGGTAATACAGTAAAAATACACATTTCAGAAAGAACGCACCAATTATGAAAAATTTTGCTCTCTCAGAGAAGCTGGTAAGAATTTCCAGTTTAGAGGAAAGGCTATAATTAGCCCCATTAGGTAAAATCTTTCCCAGTGTCTATATCTGAATGTGCAAGCCTCACCCTTCTCTAACCAGTAAGAGAAGTGTTGCCCCTAAAGCATGAGTCAGATAAACAAAAAGGAGATGAGTAAAACCACAATTTCCCATCATCAGTTAAAAAAATGAGGGTCAAATTATGATGCAGGTGTTTAAATTGTATGTGTGTGTAGGGTCGAATATGCTTTCCAAAGACATTTTCATCGTCTGAAAATTTATTTGAAAAACAGAGCAGCAAGTGTTCAAGTCCCTGTTTCAATAAACATTTTATGTGCAAAGAGGATCAGACTGACAAACCCCAAAGCAGCTGAATATGAATAATGCTTATGTGAGCTAGGGAAGGATCAGGTTCAAAGAAAACATGCAAGTGGATCAGTCTTCAGTGCTCCTCTGCTTCCCTTGGCCACAGAACACTTTGGGTTTGCCTGAGAAGTGGTGGAAATCCTCCCTGATCTTTGAAAAAAGGAAGAGGGAGGAATGGGATTAATACAATATAAATAAACTTAGGTGGGGTGGTATGAACAAGAGTTCTCCTAGAGATGTATTAGTGATGTAAAGACACCGTAAAATGGTGCCAAGATTTTGGGTTTTTTTTTCAAATGCTGGCTTCTCTTTGTGACATTTATGTTGAAATTCTGCATTACAGTGTAGTTTCCTGCTGTGCTTACCTATTTTGAAAATGTTGCTACCTCTCTATTAGGGTAAATAAAGTGAATTTACTGAAAATGTTGCACCTACTTTGACACACAAAGGAGGAAGACCTAAAAAATCGATATACCTGTCATTTTAACTTTGAGAATGTGGCAGATACTAGAACAGACTGTTAAACAATCAGTAGGTAAGAACCAAGAACAACATGCAGTACTTGAAAATGTCCAGTGTGGATGTATCAAATGGAAATCATGTCAAACCTATGTAAGTTCCTTCTCTGATAAATTGATCTTGTTTAGCATATGGGAGAGAAGCTGAAAATGTGAAATGTTCTGACTGTATTAAGCTTTTAAACATTCTATATCAGCAAAATTGGATATTATAGCCACAGTGTGATGTCAAACCCAAGAAATTCCTCTGGCTGCCCTGGAGGGCTCGAGCCCCTGCCCAGGGGGCTCAGAGACATTGGCACAGAGCTCAAGACACCTGTGCCTTTGATTTAGCCCTTGGAAAAAACAATTACCAACCTTAAATGAAGAATTACAAGCCATGAAAGTTTAAGTAGAATGATAGTGAATTTATCATGGAGCGAAAAATAGATTTGTAAGGTTTTTAGAATGGAGGTTCAGGGGGCAAGATGGAGGAATCTGGGTGTGTCCAGCCTTTCTCCTTCTTCTTGGCCTCCATCTTCTGCTGTGATGTTGGAACTTTTGAATTGGTTTAGAGTAGAAGCTCACTGTCTAACATAGGTGATAAGTATTAGAAAGTAATTGTAAACACAGTACATGTAGTTTTTTAGAGTGCCTCTGACTGTCTGGGCTGGACAGGAGAAAAAATTTATAGATAAGATACAATAAACAACCTTGAGACCGAGAACTGAAGAGCTCTGACTCCTTCTTGAGCACCAGGCTGGGAAAAGAGACTTTCTGATGTATCTTGGGGTCACTCTGACCAGCTAGAGACCCCGAGACCGTGTCAATGTTCAACTGACTAAAAATGGCACTTAGGGAGTGATTTTCATTCCTTTCTCTATCAAAAAAAGAAGGTAGGTTTTGCAGGGCACCCCCAAGAACTGCCTTGGTCCTAGTCCTGGTTAATCTTTAAATTTGTGGCATGGATGAAGGAGCAGAGCACACGTAGAGAAGTTCTTGGGTGAGGAGGGTTTTGTGTACTTTGGAGGAATGGATCAGAATTCATAACCATGCTGTTAACTGCAGCCAGCATTTGAACCATGAGGATGAAATTCAATAAACACAAGTGCCATGAATAGTAATGCCTGTGGAGGAAACCTGAAGCGCACAAATACAAATGGGAGAATAACTGGAGGAACAGCAGGATGGGAGGAGAGGTCCAAGGTCACGATGGCTCACAAACTGCGTCTGAGTCGACAAGATAATGTGGTTGCACAAAAGGCAAATCTCCTGCTGGGCTGTATTAACAGCATGACAACGGAAGTAATTATTTTTTCTGTACTAAGTAGTGATGAGACCTCAGCTGGTGCACCATTCCCCAGTCTGAAAACAAGACAGGTGTAAATAAACTGGACAATCTCTAAAGGGAGAAAAAAGACAAAAAAGAAAGCACAGTTTATGTCAAAAGGCTGGAAAAGTCTATGTATTTAGTAAAAACAATATCAGGTTATATAAACAATATAAGGATATATTAAATGGAATGAAATAGTTTTAAGATGATGATGGCCATTTTTTTCCTTCACATCCTACATATGTGTTGTAACAAATGGTGACTTAATTCAAACCAAAATTTTTGAGGCAGAAATTTCAATATAAAGTCATAAGATAGGGATAGGGAAAATTTGTCAGCTTTGTAACTGCTGTTTGGATAAACTACTTGGTCTCCTGTGCTGGAAGTTTATAATAAGTATTGGACAAGATTTTTAAAATATTGCATGGATTTATATTTTTCTCCTTCATAGGGAGAGAATAAATAACTAATCACTCAACATTCTGTAACTCTTATGTATTTATAAAAATATTGCTTAAACAAAAACTATTGTAATAGAATATTTAATAAGTCTGTATGCTTCGGTTTTGTACCTGAAAAAGAACATGGAGAATTTTTCATAGCACAAAAAGGGTTCGTGAAAATTATGTTAAATTTGCACTTTGGGATGTCAGAGTAGGATTATGTTTTATTAGAAAATGTCAGTATAAACAAACAAGCGCACAAAACCTCCAAAGAATAAATTGCCTTTCTAAGTAGAAATGTCACGTTCCCCAAACAGCTTTTTTTTTAAGAAAAAGTAAAGTCTTTTGTAGAAACAGAATCTTTCCTGAAATATTCAGTGGAGCTGAAAATACATTTTTGAAGAGTTTTACCTGAAAAAATTTTGAACAGTTCTCTTTAGTAGTGAAGAGATTGGTATTTGCAGGCATGATCCTGTGGGGCAATGATTTTGCCCTGTTTCCAACTTTGCTGCTTTTGAATTAACAGAGCACTTTGTTCTTTCCACAATCCTTTTTTTCTCAGGGCTTTTTCTTTCTTTTTGCCTCACATTACCCCAAATAATTCTCCATCTAAATGGCAAAGGGAAATTAAAGAAGTCAAGTTCAGACAAGTAGATAACAAGAAATCATGGAGCACTTTCACAACGGTCTCTTTGCTAAAGCACTTGGAAATCTGTCCTTCACTTCCCAGAACATCCCATCACTTCCAGCAGAAGTGATGGTGCTGGGGCAGGAACACTTTGTGGTGTGATGAACTGAGGGTAATTCAGAAACAACAGAATAGTTGACGGTGGCAGAAAAACACCTGTCAGGGAAAGGATCAGAGATGTTGTACCTTGAGTCACAGTAATGAAGCCAGATGCCATGAGTTAAAATCTTACTTGCACTGTTAGGATAATTAGCCAGCTCTTGCATCTCTTGCAATCTCACTGCGGTCTTTATAATCTCAAATGAATCAGTTCCCTCATCCACAGTAAATTATTTGCAATAGAGATAATTTTTTCAATATTTTATCACAGTCCCTGCTATATTGGCTCCAGGCTCATTAAGAGATTTTTGGTTCTCCTGTAATATGAATAAATATCTTTGAATAAATTAATATTTTTTAATGTACATATAAATATATGAATAAAATGTTATCTCATCAGAGTTACACTAACTTGAAGTGGAGCCATGCATGAGTGACTCAATCAGAGACTTATTGCTAGCTCATCTTAACAGCCTTTGTCTTATCCTTGCTCCCATTTTTCTGTGTCTTGTTACATTTAAAAATGGAGGGTGACCTCTTTTACAATTTTCAGGGGTGCAGTGGGCTTCTGAACCTCAATTCTCTCAGCTCCAAAACCCTAATGGCTGACCTGGGCTTTCTCCTGATGTTTTTTTGCCTGAGGCTCCTGGTCAGGCCATGCTCCCTGCAGAGCGCATTTTGCACAGTTTTTTTCTGTCTGGACCGGCTCAAGAGCCACCATACGAGCTGTCTCCTGTTTGAGATGCTCAAAGGCTTCCTGTTGCTCAAGGGCCCACCCAAAATAGCTCTTCTTTTGGGTCATAAACCACCTGTAACCTGGAATATGTCATCACCAGAATCCCACAAGGCCTAGGAAAGCTTGTGTTCCCTTAGCTGGTGGATACATGGTCATTACACTGTTTATCACATCCATGTGCACGTGACATCTGAAGGGAATTTATTAAAATACCCAAATGAAACGCAGTCCAAAAAGTGCACTCCTGAACAAAGGGAACTTTTATAAAATGGGCCAGGCTGGGCCTCTGGAGGCAGATTGTAGCACTAGGTGAACAACTTCCAAGTTTCACCCAAAAGGTGTTGTTTATGTTTAATTATCCCTCAGCAGAATAAGGCTCTATGATTTTTGCAAAGATAACATTTGTTTTCATGGCAATGTTGCCCTGGCAATCTGCACACCTTTTAAGTTTCTACCATGCCTGTATTTACACATATCTGATATAGGTGAAAACATTCATTATACTGCTTGAGTGATTAGGAACTTTAGTTCATAGACCTTTCCATGAAAAATCATTCCTGAATGCTATTAATTTTGAGAGTAAACAATTCAGGTTTTAAGTCATGGCGGTTACAAGCCGAGAGATTCTCTTTATCACTAATTTTAATGCATTCATGAAAACTGCAGCTACTCAACAATATGGCAAAAAATTATTCAAAATGTAAATCTACTGAAAAACAAAGTTTTATCTAGCTGCAAAAGAACGGTTTGATGGCAGTCATTCTGGTTAAATAGCAGCTATTAAACTTTTAATGGGTTTATGCTTTAAAGAATGATAAAAATCCTACTAAATAGTACTTCTGGACTGGTTTTAAAATCAGCTAATCATGTGTGATTAGGATGATAGCATTTATCACCATTGTAGCTGGTGACAGTAGCTCCTACTGTATTCTGCATTTCCAATGTCTATCAAACTCTTAGAAAATACAATGAGATAAACAATGTATCATTACACATATTCGAACTTCAAAAAGCTGCTCAACAATGCCATATGCCTCATGTCTCCATCATGTCACTTATTCTTATGATTCACATTTGATATTTTCTGAAAGCTTGAGTTTTTAGAGACCTGAATTCTAAGACACTGTCTTTTTTATGCCAGAAATCAAAGTAGAATGATAGAGAAAACCGTTGAAACATGAACTTCACTTCATATAAAAGCAAAAGTATAAAATCTTTTTTATTAGGAATGAATAATAAGAAGATATGTAATTACCATACAAATTAATGTTTTTGTGGCTTTAAGAAAGATATTAATAACTCTGATTTTCACAATAACATGAAAAAAAGCAACAAAATTGCTGCTTATTTATTCATGTCTTGCATTCCACGTAGTTTTCAGTCCAACACAAGTTAGCCAATGTGTGTGTGAAGACAGTGTCCTGCTAAGCATATCTCTTTAATTTTTCAATTTTGGATGGGTCTTGGGTAAATGCTGCATTGCAGTACACTACCAGGACTCCAGATCTATAGAATGAAACTTCTTTTAGTCTTTCAGTCTATGCTGCTAATTTGGAAAGTGGAAAAGATGTTAAAATGCTTTAAAGACAGAGAACAGTGTTTGAGCTGATTGATTTTTCTACTTATATTAAAAACCAAAAGAAGCTTCTAACAACTGCATCAAAGCTGCTAACAGCTAGGGCTAATTTTCTGTCTCAAATCCATTGGGCTTTTCCTGCAGAGTTTAATTGCAGTTATCCACTTGCCTAGAGAAACCTCAGTTCGTGTCTCATGGCACTGCACAGAGTCTTTGCATCTTTGTGATTGATGAGAAAGGTCTGAACAATGGACATCTATTGTCATATATTTTTACACAGAGCACTGAAATGAATTCTTGCAGAGTTGATTTGGGTTGGTATAAGCATATTCCCCATATTCTGTGGCAGGATAGATAACTCCATGTCAGTTTTAATGCAGTTTCCACACAGTTTTAATGCAATTAGCTCTTCAGACAGGAAGTACAAGAACCACAGCAACACAGACACCAGAGCAGGCAGCAAGATTGCTGTCAAAGGAGTATTGAACATGCTCGTGAGGCCAGCCTGTACATAATTGAACACTGTCACAGCCAGCTTGACAAAGACATGCATTTGGGGTTTTTACTATGTGTGACTACTATGCCATCCTTAGATCCTACCCAAGGATTCAGAGGAAAGAAATCAAGTTGAAGGTCTCTTCTCAGCTAAGACTGACAAATCTTGTAGAGCCTTTTATTCAAGGGTGAGCAAAATTGCCATCATCAGGCAATGAATCAACAAGCAATCTTTGCAAATGAATGAAGGTTGTGCTAATGAATGAAGGTGAATAAGTTTCTGTGGCCCTGATGCTGTTGCATCACTGCTCTCTTCATTGCACACTGTAGAAGGTGGTGTAGGAGCACTCAAGCCAGAAAAAACCATGTTATAAGCAGAAGGGAATAGCCAGATGTCACAAACCTTTGACCTTGCTAATGAGGTCTGATGAGTTCAGAGGCTTAGGTTCAGGGTCATACTGGCCTGACATACTGCATTAAAATCTGAGTTGGCTTCAGCTCATTTAGAGTCACTAGCTGAGGCTGATGCTGGGTTTGGGGCTCTGCAGTGTACTCTGCTGCTTGAATTCATGATTTCTGAGCACACTCCCTCAAGCTTTAAGTTTCACTTCTTCTGCCTATCTGAGAGGGGAAAATCAAGATTCTCCCCATTACAAACTGAAACCAAGGCTCAAGTTTTCAGTTTCAGTGAGATAGTGATACATAGCACTGCAGTCCTCTGGTAAAGAAAAGCAAAGCAGTGTATAAGTAACCAATACTCTTTTAAAATCACAGATTAGGAAAAAACAGTATCCAAAGGACAGTGTTTTTAAAATAAAATGGCAGTTTTTTGGAACAGAGCAGAAATTGAGAAACCTCTTCCTTGGGGTCAGTTCTAGTCTTAGAATTCCCTCCAGCTTACTTGGATACATCCCCAACATATGCACCTTTTAATGGATAAGGTTTTACTACATTCAGTACGAAATTAGAAGTTGTCCAAAGTACCATAAAGATGACTCTCAAAACACAAATATACTTCAGGAACTGCTCTGAATGCCATTGGCATAGCTACTGTACTCTAAACTGATCAGCAAATGGCATCTAAGAGGTGTTTGTAGAAAGCAGAATAAAAACTCAGGCAGCTTAGTTGCACCCTTCTTCCATGACAAGCTATTATTTTTCATTTAAAGCCAAACCAGACACGTTACGTGATCTGCAGTCAAAAAACCACAGAACCCCAGACCAGTGGTTTTGTTGCTATGTCCTTTGTGGTCTCTCTGAGATCTGACTTCACCAGGTCTTGTCTTCTGCATGACTGGGATTCAAACCCAAACATCTCAGAGCAGCTGGCCAAAGCACTGCTGGTGTCAACAAGCAATGAGTCACAAGCCAAAGGACAGCAGGCTTCCTTGGGAGAAAGATGTGATGCTCTACAGGAATGTCAGATTAAAGTATCCTGCCTTTCAGGGCTACCAGAGATGTAAAATATTCACCTTTGTGCATCACAGTCAGTATCAAACTCAGAGTATGAAAGTGAGGGGAAAAGTTTGTGTGGATTTCGTCTCTGACAGAGCTGAGTTTGATTTATAAATGGGTGGGAGAATCATCTGGAAAAATCTGTCCTGGTTTGTCTCCTTTCCTCTTCTTTCCCTGCAGTTTATACCATAGGCCAGTTAGAATGGGAATAGAGGGAGGCTAACTGATTGCAAAACTGGAGTTATTTTGCGGGGAGAGGAAATGAGAAGACGGGCCTGACTTCTTTCTGTGCAGTGTAGGCATTGTGGAGAATCCAAAAGGTGACTGAGAGGAGGACTGGAGCACAGGTGGGGCTAGGACTGCTAATGGTACAGGCACTAATTAGTAGGAAAAAGAGGAGTGACCCAATCTAAAACATTTTGCATTATTTAAAGTCCTTCTTTTTGTCTTGCACAGGTGTGGAATACACATCAAGCCAGGTTTTATCAAAGAATTGGAGTCAGTTGGTCTTGCTTTGCTTATGTGTCTGTCCCTGCTGATGTTTTTTGAATTTGTTAATTTCCTCTTTGACTGAGGGGGCAAAAGACATCACACAGGTTAACTTTGATTAATCACCTCTCATGATGGTACATGAGAGACAGAAAGCTTCATAGTGTCCTGGAGCCTCCAGACTGCCTTCAAACATTATTAGACCTCAGAGAAACTGCTCTGGATGCAGTTCATCAAGCAAAGCTTGAACCAACACTTGTAATCAGCCTTATCTAGCTTATTCAGTTCTGCTGCTCCTGCTAATGTTTCCTAGTGGGACAGATTTCCCATTCATTTGTGTTATCAGGATTTGTTTTACCTCCTGTTACCTTCCCATTCTTTCCCTCCATAGAGTAGGTGTCTTTTGTTTGACAACAAGTGATTCTAATTAATAATTTTGTGTTGCTTTTGAATTGTGCACCTCTGATTAATTTGGGGGACTGGCTATAGGGTTGAGCTGAAGTGACAGTGAGTTGTGAATGCCGGCTCTATTATCTGTAACTGCACAAAATGCTTCTGCAGAGTGGTTTGAAAATTTAAGTATTTCTTCCTTCTGTAATATGCTATGCTTGCTTAAATCTTTCAAAGCAATGTTCCTATTATGTGCAATGAGAGGTTACCCAAAAGTTAAGAAGATGATTATTCAAGCAGTGGAGCATTATAAGTCAGAAGCTAGTCTACCATTATTTCAGTCTTATTGAAGATTGGCATTATTATTATTGTTATTAATACCTATAGGATGAATTTAAGAATTTTATTGTATGCAGGGACTGAATATGATTTCATAGCTATAATGCTGGGTCCTCTGACTTCTTGAAATTTCCTGCTGTTCCAGCCCAGCAAAAATTATTTTCCATTTATGTAGACTTGCCAGGATAACATAATAGCATATGAACTCATATATATCATCAAGTCATGTATTGTTAAAAGTGCACTGTTAATACAAGAGGTGTGAGTCCTTGTAGGAGTAAGAGCTATCAGTATGATTTTCATGCCTTGATACAAGTCTGATTATCTAATTCTGAATTTGTACCAAAGTACACCAAAGTGTGCATCATATATATATATATATATATTTATATATAACTATCCAAATACACATATAGAGAAATAACTACAAAATAACTACAGGTAAAGGACCTTTTCTCAAAAGGGATGTGAACTTGAACGTGGCACTGTACAGCTGTGTGGCTGCTGCTGTGGGAATTGGTAAGGGATAATTACTTTCTCCCCATATTTCACTGCTCCCAACTGTATCAGTGAGGATAAAAGGGAAGGTTTTCCCTGGTAAACATCCAGTTCTTCAAGCTCTAATTTCTCTAGAGTAGGAACCTTCTTCAATTTTTGAATGTAGAAATGTCTGTGTATGTGCAGTTTATTCTGGTGCATAGCTGAAACGTCTAGGGATTAACAGAGTACAAATACTGATGAATAAAGAACCATGAAAAGCAAACAAGGTAGGAAATCATAGAACATCCTGAGTTGGCAGGGGCCCATCAGGGTCATCAAGGCCAACTCCTGGCCCTGCAGGACACACCCCAGGAATCCCACCCTGTGCCTGAGAGCATTGTCCAAATCCTCCGTGAACTCTGTCAGGCTCAGTGCTGTGAGCACTTCCCTGGAGAGCCTGTTCCAGTGCCCAACCACCCTCTGGGTGAAGACCCTTTTCCAAACTAAACCTCCCCTGGCTCAGTTTCATGTGTTTCCTCCAGTCCTGTCACTGGTTCTGAGAGAAGAGATCAGGACCTGCCCCTTCGCTTCCCCTCGGTCATCTCTCTGTGTTCCCCTGACAGAGCTTTGCCCATCTATGGCAGTATGTAAAATCTCCTTTACTCCTCAGACCCCATGTAGAATTTGGTTTTAGTATCTGTCATGAACTTAAACTTTACATGTTTTGAATGGAAACATAAAAATTTTCAACTGACGTATTTTTCTCTTGGCTAAATGTTGTTCTCCCAGGTGAGCAGCTGAGGTAAAGGTAAAGGTGTCAGGTTGACTCAGGAACAAAGGGAATAGTGATATGGCTGTGAGGCTGATATCAACATAAAAACTTCTGGGATTTTACTATCTTGACAATTTATGATACTTTCCTGACAAAGGTCAGACGCCTGGGAGCTTGTTTGGAGACCATGCTGCACAACTGATGAAAATTAAATGGCATCTTTGTCTCAAAGTCTCACTTTCTTATACCTTTTCTGAAATTATAATGCAGGCTGCAAAGAAAGAGCTTAAAAAATCCAGATAGATAGATAGCAAGGGACCAGAAATACAAATCCTTGTTTCATTCTTTGAAGCCAATAAGCATAAAATGACAAAATGAGAGATATTTTCTGAAAATCTAAATCATCACTTATTTGCTATAAATGATCTGCTGAACACTTTCAATGTAAGCAGACTTGGAAATATCTGGAATGATTTTGTTGGCTTCAAGTTTATTAGAGGGTTTTCCTGCTGGATCAAGAATAGGGTACACAGGAAATTACAGAGTTGCTATTGCTCCATGTTAGTATCATTACTATTAACCTAATAAATATATAAAAAATTTTTGTATTTGACAATAAGGAAAAATAAACCACAAAAAGCAATGGTGTACAGGGAATAATGGGATTATGCAGGTTGGAAGAATCCTCTGGAGGACATCTGGTCCAATCTTTAGCTCCAAACAAGATAAATTTTGATCACACTAGAATTGAAACATAAGTGGAACATGTTTCATGTTGCAAAGCATGTCTGTAGTGATGGTACAGATGGAAAAGATGGTGTCCAGATGATAATTCCATTTCTCTGGGTGGCACTCAAATCCCTTTGTGTGTGTAGTCTTGAAGCCATCCTCCATGCCTGGCCCCCATGCTTTTAGGCAAATTGAACCCCATCAGATGTAAGAACTAGAATTGATTAGGTATTATTCAATAAAACATTTTTGGTCTTTAAATTCCATTTTTAAGCTGTTTCAGAACCAGGATATAATTTCTAGTGGATGGTTGATTGAATCATCTAGTCCACTTCAGTAGCACTAAGAGAGAAGGGGAACAAAGAACAATTGTCACTCCCCATGTCACTTAGATAATAGAAATAAGTGGAAACATCAAATATTCAAGGAACAGAGTCTGTTGAGTAATAATATTCTGACCTCTTGTAACTCAAAGGAAATTTTGTCATTGAATTCTCTAGGACTTTGCTTCTCCCTTCATTTCATTTGAATAAATATTCATTTCATCCTTAATAAATCTTTAAATTAAATAGTGAATTTGGCAAAAAATGTATAAGGCGCAAAATGTAGACTCATCTGTTCTCTACTGATGTTACTTGCTTGCCCAAGCAACAGAGCTATTTTAAAACTACATTTTTCCATCTGTGAAGGGGTTATTAGGGATCTCTAAAAATAAGCAAGGACTGTCATATTTGCTGGTTCAGTGGTGTTCAGTCCTTGTTCTACTGAATGTTTGGCCAGCATTCAGGTAAAGATAATTTTATTGGTGTCTTATGTTTAATGTGCATGTAAGACAGCAATTTCCAGTCTATATAAAAGATATGAATATATCAATCTTGCTAAAATAAGTATGAAATATTCCTGCAAACTAATTTGGGTGATCTCTATGGGTGAATTTATGTTTCTATGAAGTATCTTTAATTATAACTAGGGTGGAATTAAACTATATGGCTTAAAATGTCAATATCTATCATTCTAGAGAGGAAACTGAGAGTCTGTTCAGTTTTTTCTTGAGTATTCAAGCCCCCCCTCTGCCCAATGCTCTCTGCAAAGTTGGTGGTATGGTTCTGCATGGTGTTCCTGGGATTATTTTTCTTTTCTTTTCTTTTCTTTTCTTTTCTTTTCTTTTCTTTTCTTTTCTTTTCTTTTCTTTTCTTTTCTTTTCTTTTCTTTTCTTTTCTTTTCTTTTCTTTTCTTTTCTTTTCTTTTCTTTTCTTTTCTTTTCTTTTTTTTTCTTTTCTTTTCTTTTCTTTTGCAGACAGAGAGATTCAGACCTCTCAAGTCAACGAGCTGGAGCTCTGAATTACTCTTTGGGAATGTTCCCCTCTCTTCTCTCTTTGGACTATGGCAGTAATTTAGCATGACTAGACTCCTGATTCAGGGACCTCCTGTAGCTTCCAAAGGAAAGTGAGCCATTGAAACCACCCAGTGAGTGGCTGTAGAAAATAATGTTGATTTATTTTTTCCTTTTCAGGGGTGACAAAATAGTAAAGACAGTTCTACTGAAGAGGAATTGCAAAATCTCTGCAATTAATGAAAAAAAATCTTTATTTTTGGAAGGTCAATCAACTGAAGTTTTGCTGTGGCAGAGTCATTATGCTGCTTGCTATGTCACTGTGAGAATAAAAGACTTTGAAAGGAAAGCAGTGTGTAGACTTTTGATAAACATTGTAAAACAGTTTAAATCCAAACAGTGCAGACCAGGGGTTTGTTTTTTTTTTTGAAATCGGTATATTTCCTTACCTTTATTAGGTAAGGAAATATAAATAAATAAATAAATATATATATATAAAACTAATATAATATATATTTTTAAATATAAATATATAAAAAAATTCTGGTTTAAAAAAAAAAAAACAGCAAAAACAAACAAACAACAAACAAAGCAAAGCCTAAACCTTAAACTCCTCCACAAAGATTCTTTTAAACATTGTGCTAAGCTGTATTCAAATATGATACAGAACTGAAGTGGTGTGAAAAGAAAACATCAGGAAGATCAGCTCATATGGAATAAAAAATTTAATTACTGCAGATGAGGGATTGGGGTTGCGGGTTGCTGTTCCTTGGTTTGACAGCCCAGCACAAACCTCATTCCATGAAGAAAAGAAAACTCATCAAACAAAAAATGAGATCTTAGGGACTTTTAAATAATGGCTGCTCCTTGTCAGATCATAGGAAGGGGCAGCCACAAGGGAAAAGGGTGGGAGCAGTGGGTGCATTATTGACCAGTTCAGTTTACAATAAGCAGCTGAGAGCAATATGTACAGAATTTAAGAGTGGGAATCCAGGCTTAGCAAATGAGCTGAGATGAGACCAGATGAGACATATGGGCCAGTAAGGAAAAAAAAAAAGGATATATGATCTCAATACAAGAAGTAAACAGTTAAGATTTGATCTTTCTAAAGCATCTGAGACTTTTTGGGTCAATTCCAATTTGCTCCATGGAGAACTGAAATTATTTTAGAAATGGGGTTTCCTTCTTGCATATTTAGATGTTCAGAGTGGTTTTCTTATTCTCTGAGTTCTCTGAGATTTCTGTTTTCTGTCTTGCTTCTGACATATAAATGCTCCAAATCAGATGATCCAGAGCTCAGCTCTGCCATTTACAATCAGTCCTCAGGGAAAATCCCTTTGGCTTACAGCCTTTGGCTGCCACTGAAGCTCTGGCAACCCAGCCAGTGCTTCAGGCAGTAGATCCTCAATTTTCAATTCAAAAGAAGACATTTGATTTTTTACTTGTCTGCAGCATCAGTTCCATGCAATTGATGTCTGTCTTTAACATTGTCTGAAATAAAAACCACCTAAATAGATTCCAGTGTAAGATAGATACCTGCATTAGATAGATGATGATGGATAGATATAACGCCTATATTAATTAAAAAGGTAATATGATAGATTGCAAATAACCAAACCATATGGCAGTTTGACATAAGGGTGGACTAAATTTCACATTCAATGCAGCTGATTTGTACCATTGCTGATGAAAGCAATTTTCTTTTTTCCCCTGGGTCTCAGCAAAGCACTTGGACACCCACTTTCCTAAAGTCAGGACGTGTGTTTGGTTAGTCAGACTGGGCTGTTGGAAATGTGGCTGAAAACAAATCCACTTTTGTGGATTTGTGAATGTTTTTAATCAGATGGCCTTGTGGGAAGCTCTGGGAACACATGGCTGAGAAGGGGAGGAGAGGCAGACCCACCCCTTTTTCCAGGAACCCATCCATGCACTGGGTTAAAGTAGTCATGAAACTGCATCCCCAAAGTGAAAAGATTACCTAGCCAGCTAACAAGAGCTTTATATTTAAAGAAGTCAGGTTCTTAAACTCTAATGAACTCCCAGGGATTTTCATGAGAATTTAATCAAACTATGCATCTTGAATCTCTAGCTCTATGTTATTGTATCATTTTTCTCTCCTACAAGGCCTGGTCTGATAAATACATTTTATTAAGGCAAATTGGCTTTAATACATCAGTAAGACAGATTAAAAAAATGAAGTGATTAAGTTATTTACAGCTCATAAAAATAAATCCAAACCAAAGACAAGGACTTTCTAACCTGTGGGGAAAGGTGCAGACATTTAGTTTTGATGTAACAATATTTTTTCTCCTTGTGGATCTTCAAGCAGCTACTAAAAAATATCCTGTAGGTAAAGGCAACTTTAAATTTTTCAGACTTTCCTTTGCAATACCTGCAATGTAACAGCACAGGCAAATAGAAAAAAAAACAGTATTTCTGTGTGGGTACCTTTGCTTTGGACTGGCACTTTCCAGCATCCTCAGCACAGAAATAGCACACAATCGGATGGTGTTGTACTGACACCTTCATTCCTGAATGCTGGGATGCCATTCAGAAATAAAGACATGAGCTAAAGTATTCTCTTTTTTACATACTGAAGAGCCACAGAAAAGTAAAGCTGATATCATGGAAGTACAATTGCAGGAACTACAGTTTGGCTTAATTGTTAAGATTCAGGATACATATGCGGTGTAGTTTGAAAATAATTCAAACTGAACAAATACTCGGAATAGTTGAAGGATGTGTGAATAAGATGTGGGTGGAGAGCTGCTATTAGTTCTATTCCTCCATGGCTGGCCTTAGACCTACTGAGTGTACACAGCAGATCACGTTCCTGCTCCTTGGCATGGGAATTAGCTGTGAAATCTGTACATAATTGGAGGCTATTGGCAAGGGATAGATCATCATACAAGGGAAGATTTTTTTTTTCCCAGAAAAATACAAAGTATGTACAGTGCAAGGTCTTTAATTTAGAGAATCATTGAATAATTTGTTCTGTAGTGGTTGGATAGCAACAAAAGAAATTAGACATCTTTAGGATTCCTGTTGCTCTTGAGACAAGTATGAATTGTTAGGGTGGTGAGGTCAAGCAAAGATATAATACAGCTATTGGATATATTAAATTAGAGGGTTTATTTACAGCAGCAAATAAGATTTTAAGTCCACTGCATAAACCTTAAGATGGCTTGATGTAGAACCATGTATGTAAACCACATATCAAGCAGAGTCTATCAAAGTCTCTTTGAATGATTGGGGAAATACAAAACACACTTTAAAAAATTAATCAGCAGTGCTTGGCTTATTTAATTATGTGAGAGGGAAATTAATTACTTCATGTAAGTAAGTACATTTTGGCATAAGAAGAAAACATTTAACAGTAGCAATAAAGTAGAAATACTTATGTTAAATGATGATTCTGGCAGAAAACCATATAGACAAACTTATCACAGATATGTTTACACCAAAAATTAACTGACATCACAAGCTTTGAAATAGTTTCCCAAATAAGACAGATAAGGTCTAAATGCTGCATTATTCCAACATGAAGCTAATTAAACTTATGGGGGAAAATCATAGGAGAGAGGTGAACCCAGAATGAAAAATTGAAGTCTCTGAGAGGAAGTTATGGATTTTTAATATGTTGATATTCCCCAAAATGCAGGCAGGAGGATATAAAAGAATGCATAACTGTGATTTACATCGTAAATCCAAATTATTGCTGTTTGTCTCCCAAGGCCAAAAATATATTTTCTGTCTTTTTAATAACTGCCATAAGTTTTTCCATTCCTCCTTTAGAAAGAAGATGAGTGGCAAAGCTGAAGACAAGACACTGAGTAAAGAGTCCTCCTGCTTTCAGTGCAAATGAGAAGTGTCCCATAATCATGGTCAGTGAGATTTGCTCACAGTAACCTCGTTACTCACTGGATTTTCCCACCAACAGACTGTCTAGTGGTTTTCTTGCATTTATTTCTATGGGGATCTCAGTTCGCCCTACAAATCACCTGCTGTTGCAGGAGTATAAAATGTTGATGATAACAGCATAAGGGATATAACACAAGTCTCTTGATATTTTGCCTCTCATAGCAACAATGGATGCTTGGTGAGCAAGGCATGAAATGTTTCCCTAGCTATGTTTAGAAGTTTTCTGAGGAAGGATTTTTATTGTGCAGTAACTCTAAATGGTTTTATCCTCTATGGTCTTTGAATCAGAAACACCATAGATTTCTTAGGCTTTTTTCCAATTTTGGGATACAGTGTTTTGTATCATTTAATCCTTTGTGGACTGATGGCCGTGGAAAGCAGAAGTGGTGAGAAGGACTTGGAGTAGATGTTTGAAAGACTCATCAGACTGAAGACTGCAAGCGTGAAGGATGAGCACTGATGATCTATGAGTCATACTCATCTTTTGTTCTTGCCTCATTTAAATCAGTCTTCAGGCCACCCACAGCTCTTTGTTTAATAAGGGTTAGCAGAAGTAGTCAATAATTAACTTAAAGAAGATCAGTTAGAGAAAAATAAGGACACAGATTACACCCATAAACATGTGGCTCAGGTGTAAAACTTGCAAATTTTTTTTGTACCTGGCCAAAAACAAGCTGTGTACAAGAGATTTGATTATAAACCCATCAAGTCAGTAGCTGATGCTGTACATAATAAGAAGTGATGAAGTGTGACGGCAGCATATCTGGTACATTATCATAGTAATTTGTAGACACGCTGGCTGGAGAAATGCCTTGAGTCACAAGGCTGCCATATCTGAGTGAAGAAAAGAGCTGTGAGAGTGTTTAAGGGTGATTAGGGCTTTTGGAAATCACTGCCTCTGCAAGGCTGCACAACTTGCTCTTCAACAGCAGGATCGTAGATCTACACCAGTGTGAGCAAACTAGCACCTGTCAAAACTATTAATTTTCCTTCTTTCTTTCTTGCTGAACAGAAATAAATGTGATTGAGTAAGTACTTCAAGATTAGTCTTTGCCCAAAATGTACTGCAGTTAATACAGTAAAAATTTAGAACATAACAAATGAAGAAATCATTTTATTGTCTTAAAATTACAGTCCTTTTCTTCTAGCTCCATTTCGCCCCTTCAATTTCAAAGTTCTGAGGAAAAGTAGGAATGTAACATTATCCAACAATCCTTTGCAAAAATATTTCACTTATTGCATGTTAAATGTCTGTGACTGAAACAAGTCTAATGGAAGTGAAGCCTGGCCACTTGTCATTCCAAACCTAGGCCAGATATTAAAGATCAAACAAGGTACAAAGATGACATATTATCCAGCTGGTTTTGTACCTTCTTATTTAACCTTATATTTTGCAAGATATCTGGAGCATGCTGTTGTCTCCTCATTGCAAAGCAACCAATTTTTAGGCAGAGTTGCCTCAAGTTTTTTCCTCTGTATGGCTCTACAAAATGGTCCAATAAAGTCTGACCAAGAGAAAGTCCAACCAGTAAAGATTTAGCAAACAGACTCTGCCTCATTTGTGCCCAAAAGGCTCATGGTGCCCATCAGTTCTTTGTTCATTTGCAGCCAGCTCCAGGAGGAGCAGCATATGGCTTTTACACTGCTGACGTCAGTGAACTTAGTCTGTTTTACACTCATGCCAATAAGAACAGAATTTATTCTTAGTATTCCAGAAGTGAAAATCCCCAGACATCATAAATAAATTTTCTATACAAGCCCCAAAAACCTCAGAATGTTTCATCTCAATAAAACACAGGGATGAATTCAAGAAATGACAGATTATCACAGACTCTAAATAACCAGTTTAGGCCACAGCAGTGCTTTTCTCCTTAGTGAGAGTTTCTTTACTAAATGCAAGTAAGTAGATTACCATAAATCCTGTTAACTGTTTTAGGAACAGTATAGGGACCAGTTAATACTGAGCCCAAATTCTCTCTCATCTCTCACTTTTATAATACTGCTAGTGCTGCTGGACAATACTGTAAGAAATTAGCAAAGACTTTAAAATGGTTAATGTGAGTTGAAGAGTTGTCATTAAATAGATTCACCCAGAAAAATTGTCAGCTGGAATATGTGCATGAATGAGACAGAGGACCACAGGCAGAGAAAAATAGAGAGAAAAGTTTTCCTATGCCAGTGCTACAGGTTTACTGTATTTACAGCTCATGGTGGTTGGTGCTCTAACTGAAAAGGTTGAGGACTATTTTGACCATGTAAAACTCACAATAAAAGCTGGCTAATAAAAAGGTTTTGTGGGGAAAAAGAAAGTGTTTCTAGGTCCTTGGTATCTTTGATTTATATTGTTCCCAAGTCAGGAGATATTTTTTTACTTCAATATCACCAATTCTTCTTTTGTTAAGAGATAACATTGTCTTCTGTATTGAAAGCTGAGCTGAGTGCAACAGGGCACAAGTGGCAGGAGGGGAAAAGGAAAAGGAAAAGGAAAAGAGAGAATGAAAAGAAAAGAGAGAAGGGTGAGTAGAGGATAGGGAGGGAAGATGTGAGCAAAAAGAAACAGAAAATTTGGTTTAGTTTAACAGTGTAACTGAAGTTTTACTCCAGAAAAAAATACAGTGTTTTTGACCTCAGCATATCTGAGTCTTCAGCAGTTATATCTCAGCTTTTAGTTACTATAAATACTCATCTAATGCCTTAATCATAAGACTGTTCTGAGACTTTATTTTTCCCTTAAAATGTTCTTTCCAAAGCAGGTGAACAGATCCTTTCTGACTAATTCACATTTGTAAGAAAAATAAGTCTGCTGCCCTGTCTCTGCTTCTCCATGTTTAGTTTGCCCTTGCTCCATGTCCTTCCCACATGCAAAGTGGTACCATCTAGAGGAGGAATTTGTTTCTGTCAATTGCAATCACAAAGCACAGAACTGGCCTCCAGCTTATTAACAGTAGTTAAACATGACAGACTGAGCCACAGAAAGGCCAAATTTTTCCTTTAGAGGAACTACACACATATGAAGAAAGAAACATGTCTTCCAAACATTCAACTCATTGCATCCTCCCCTTCTTCTCAATGGATCCCATCTTTTTATAAACTGGTCACAATCCCTCAGTTTTGGCCTCAGTTTACACGTACATGTGTCTGAAGGTGAGAGACATTGGATATTTCAGAGTAGGTATGGACTAAGCACAGGTACTCTAAAATATATATTTGAGAGACACAAAGGTTCCAGATTCAGACTGAAAATCTACCAGTACACTGAGACTCCCATTTTGGGAAATTAAGGTAGAAGCTGACAAACTGCCCACAAAAAATTGGAGCTGCTTAAGGTGTGTCTTGGCCATTTGTTTCATAGAATCTGCAGACATGTCTGTACTGCTGTGTTAGATGAGTCCTAGAGTTTTGCCTATGTTCTGAGATGTCTAAAATTTAGCTCACTCTTGTCTGTGAATCATTTAGCTGCATTATCATATCCATTTCATATGGAAAATTTGGTCTCTGCCTGTGGCAGTAAGAATGAAATGACTGTGCCTGCAGAGGAAACCAAGGATGCAAATAGCTCTTACACAAGGAAATAGATCCCTGAATTTCCTCCATTTTTCTGTTTACAGTCTCAGTGAATATTCTCTGCCTTTCTGTTTACAATCTATTCCCAGCTTTTTTTTTTTTCTTCTTCTCTTTTTCCCCCTAGCAGTCTGAATTAAATCTAGCCTGCTCCAAAGATTTGGTGTGTATCTGCTTGGGTTTTTTGTTAACATATGTTGCCTGTGGCATCCACCCATTGCAGGCACAGATGAAGGCTAATACATCATTATCAGCATGTGGAATGAAGAGGCCTACTTGTGGAATTGTCTAAGTGATACACCTGCTTATTTGTATTATAATAAGGCCTGAAGACAAAAACCCTCCAGGTCACTTTGTCTGAGTCATTGCAGAATGTTAATATGGCTGTAATGAATTGCACCTCGTACAGGGATGTTTGCACTTGGATGCAAACCATTCAATTACTTCAACAACCTTTAGAGGCCAAACCCCATCTGTGCCCTTCCAGAGGCTGTCAGTTCTTCACTGAGGTTTGAATCAGATACATATATACCATGGATACCCCACTGCTGGAATTTTAGAACTATGTTCATTCAAAAAATTCAAATTAATACCAATAAAACTCTGAATAATACGACACAGATGAATGCAGCATTGGCATTAATTTGTCTTAAGTTTAAGTACATAGATTGTCCACAGACATGCCTGTGATAGTTTTCTGGATTCCCTTTCTTGTCTACTAATGGAGAGTCACTGTTCTCATCTTCTCTTGACAGCTGAAATAGGCACAACAAATTACACCTTAGAAGTGTCTATTTGTGTCCACTGAGTGTAAAGGAGTCCAGAAAACCAGCTGTAATTTAGACAAATGCATTGAAAACTTTTGGAGCAAGATGGGACAAATCCCACTTCACATCTTTTGAAATGAGACTGGCGCCTAATTTTTTGTATTTCTTCTGTATGCTATCCAGACCTTTTGCTTTCTACAATGGATGGGACTCATTTCACCCAACTTTAGACAAGCCTGGTGTAGACATCTGTGTATAACTGGATCAACCCAGGCTCCAGTTTTCATCCATGAAAACAATTAGACACTTGCACTATGGATATTTGTATATGTCAGATGAATTGGACACAAGGAGTCTTTATTTGCCTGCTCTGCCTGTTGAGGTTAGGCATCCTGGAGAACAGAAAACTGATGGGCAGGCAAGTGCAGATTCCCACAACATAAAGTTGAAGAACCCTAAGATGGTGCCATGCACTCTGAGTGCATGGAGAAAGTATCAAGAGGCAGTTGTCAAAAGTGGCAGCAATGAAATCCTGGTTATAAATAAGGAAAAAAAGTCTTCTTTTAGGACATTTAGTCTTGTCTGAAAGGTTCACAGAAAATACTTGGTCACTGATGCCAAAAACTTTTCAGCTTTTTGTCCTGCCATGCTGGCAAGGGGCTGGGGGTGCATGAGAAGTTTTGAGGGAAAGCCAGGACAGATGACCCAAACTGACCAAAGGGATTTTCCAGACCATAGAACATTGTGCTCACTACATAAAGTGGGGGGAAGAAGGAGGAAGGGGGGGACGTTTGGAGTGGTGATGTTTGTCTTCCCAACTTACCATTATGCTCCACAGGGCCCTGCTCTCCTGGAGATGGCTGAACACCTGCCTGCCCGTGGGAAGAGAGGACTTAATTCCTTGTTTTGCTCTCCTTGTGTTCACAGCTTTTGCTTTCCCTATTAAACTGTGTTTATCTCAGCTCATGGGTTCTCTGTCTTTTGCCCTTCAATCCTCTCCCCAATCCTCTGGTGGGAGAGGGAAGGGGCTGTGTGAGTCTTGGTTGCTGCCTGGGGTTAAACTACAACAGCTGCACTCTCTCAATCTTCCTGAGATAAATAAAAACTGATCACAGAGTCTTAACACAGGGGCTCCAGGAGAGACAGTTGTGTTGTGTCTCAGAGAGTCACTGGGCACCAGTGATGCTCTGTATTGCTGCTGCTTTAATTGGCCTGTGGTTGATAGTAGGAAAATGAGATGCTCTAAAGTGCAATAAATTCCACTTCATCCAGTGCTTGTCAGATTTATTTTCTGTTTGCACCCTGCTGCTGTTTGCTGCTGGCTCCTGCCCTGGGCATCCCCTCTGAGTACAGGGAGTCACACAAAATGTGAGCTGGGGCATAAGGTTGCCCTTTGCTTTAAGGGCCACATAAAGAGCCACTGAGGTTCAAAGCAGTATGAACTACTGAGAGCATCAAGAGCTGCTGGCAAGGGAAGGGATGGGTTGTGTGCAGCACAAAGCTTTATTGTTATGACTTCCAGGGACTGCTATTTATCAGTGGCGTACCAGACAGCAACCTCTCTTTCATCTTCTGTTCCTGGATATTGCAGAGGAGGTGAAAATGGGAGTTGGATTTACCTGATTTGGGGTGCTGGGTTAATGGTTGGAGTCAGTGATCTTGAAGATTTTTTTCCCAATCTGAATGATTCTATGATGCAGAAAATCTGATTTGTTTATCAGGAGCTGTGAGAAATGGGGACTGTAATTTGTGCACTTCACCTAAATATGCTGGTTTTTGAGGGTGTTAACTAGCATATTTTCACACTGCATTTTCAATCTCCTCAATAAACACACATGAACTTTTAAATTAAGATGATTTTTTTATCAAGAATTACACCTTAAGGATGAGTTTGTTGGGAAGAAGACCAGCCTTTTTAAACAGAGAACTTTGGCTGGAACTCAGGGAAAATAGGAGAATTTGGAAGAAGAGGCAGGCAAGTCAGGAGGACTACAAAGACCTTGTGAGGCTATACAGAGAGAAATTTAGAAGTCTGAAAGACCAGTTAGAATTTAATCTGGCTACTGCTGAAAAAGAGTATAAAATATTTTTCTATACATATATCACCAGCAAAAGGAGAGCTAAGGAGATTCTCCATTCTCTATTGGATGTGTTGGGAAGCATAGTGACGAAGGAGGAGGAAAAGGATGAGATGTTTAATGCCTTTTTTGTCTCAGCCTTTAATAGCAAGACCAGTTGTTCTTTGGGTATCTGGCCCCCTTAGCTGTAAGGCAGGGACAGGGAGCAGAGTGAAACCCTCATAATCTAAGGAAAAATGGGGAATCACCTGCTGCACCACTTGGGCACACAGAACGTCCATGGGGCTGGATGGCCCTGGTGAGGCTGCACCTGGAATTCTGTGTTCAGTTTTGGGCCGTTCACTCCAGGGAAGACATTGAGATGCTGGAATGTGTCCAGAGAAGGACAATGGAGCAGGACAAGGGTCTGGACCACCAGCCTGAGGAGCAGCTGAGGGAGCTCAGATTGTTCAGCATGAAAGGAAGTTTGGAGGAAACTTTTTGCTGTGCAGTTCCCTGAAAGGAAATTGTAGCCAGGTGGGGGATTGGTCTCTTCTCCCAAGTAACAACCAGCACAACAAGGGAAAATGGTCTTGAGGAGAAGGTTTAAACAGGATATTAGGAAAAATTTCTTTACCCAAAGGGTTATCAAGCACAGAAACAGGCTGCCTGGTGAAGTGGTGGAATTACTGTCCTTTTTAAAAGCTACTGTATAAATAAAAGGTACAATATAAATAAAGTTTTTAAAAGATCTGTGGTTGTGGAAGCTGGGGATGTGGTTTAGTGGTGGACTCAACAGTGCTGGGTTAATTTGACTTGATAATCTTAGAGGGATTTTTCCTAACCAAAATGAATCCTTTGATTCTATGATCTATAATTGGCCAAGAGATTATGATATCCATAAATCACAAAGAATGGAATGTGACCTACTCTTGAAGAAAATACTGTTCAATGAGGACCAATAGGAGAGTCTGAAATGAAGGAAATTATAAAAATCTGTAATTTCTCTTTGATTTCAAAATAGCATTTTATTCGTGGAAGGTAGAGTTTGATGGAGAGGGACAGCCTGTTATCTTCCCTAGCTACATTTCCCTCTCTGCCTCTGATCCACCAAGAGGAAAAAGTCAGGGGTTTTGCTCCCCTTACTGATTTGTCTGAAGCTCTAGAACCTCAGGGAGGACATCTTTTTGCCCTGTTCAGCACTACATGAAATCCTTGTAGGAAACAAAGAGCAATCTATTGTTTTTCACAGATCCTTCCTCCTACATAAACCCCTCAGTAATTAATGGCAGCATCTTCAAAGCAGAAACGTGTGAGATAAATCAGAAGGAACAGGAGTGACAACGTGATAATACCCATGTGTTTTGATGCAGAAGTGACATGATAGTAGTATCAAAACAGTTCATCATCCTCCATGATCTTGCTGTCATTTATACCAGTGTTCAAGTTTCACGTGTCACACACGCCTTATGTGCACATTGCTCTCTCCCCACTGCCAGGATTCGGCTCAGGGCATAGGGAGAGGAGAGGATCCTTTTCCCATTGAATCATAGAATTCATTGGATTGGAAGGGATGTTAAAGATCACCTAATTCCATCTCTCCTGCCATGGGCAGGGACACCTGGTTAGACCAGGTTGCTCCAAATCCCATCCAGCCTGGTCTTGAACACTTCCAGTAAAGGAAGGTCTCTGGGCAGCTGGCTTCAGTGCCTCACCACCCTCACAGCAGAGAATTTCTTACAAAGATCAAATCTAAATCAACCTAATTTCAGTCTAAAGCCATCAGCCCTTGTCCTATCACTACGTGGACTTGTGAAAAGCCCTTCACCAGCTTTCCTGTAGGCTCCCTTCAGAAACTGGAGCTGCTCTAAGGTCTCCCTGGACCTTTATCTTCTCTCGGCAAAACAACACTCTCAGCCTGTGGTCATTGGAGAGGGGCTCCAGCACTTTGGACATCTTTGTGCTGATCTTCCACAGCAGCTGGTTCTTCATTTTCTCAGTGCCTGCCTTGGCCTTGGCAACTTGGGCAGTGTGGCTGGAGCACTTGCCAGTGAACATTGAGGCAAAAAGTCATTGATCACCTCACTCTTCTCTGTATCCCAAGTAGCCAAGACTTCCATTTCCTTCTGGAGAGGGCCCACATTTTCCCTAGTCTTCCTTCAATCAACAGTGTACTTTTCCTTACTGTCCTGGCCATCACTGGCCAACTTTTACAGAATTAAAGAAGATAATCTACAGGTATTTGTGCTCACTGAAGAAATTAAACTGTTTCTGAAGCTGTACAGCTTTGTACAAAATGTTCATGAGAGGATGTTCCTTGCATAGCTTCCCTCAGTGGTTCAGGAGGAAAACAGACATCAATGTAGTAAAATAACACATCCTAAAATTAATGTATTCAGTGCCTGTTGCTCTTGACTCCTATTTATCTGAGACAAGAATATCGACATATCTAGGTCCATATAAACCATATTAATTAAGTATACATACCCAATAAGTTTTCTTGACTAGTTTTTATAGATTGTAGATCAAAAAGCATGGAGAGTATAGGGCTTACTGAGTTTTCAAGTGGATATTACGTCAATTTAATATGTAACAATGTTCATAGGCTTTATCTTTCATTTTCCACATTTTCCTGAACTCCCTTATCACCAAAAAAACATTTGTACTGACAGACTGTTGAAATATCTTTCTATATCTTACTGAGTTTACATATTGGGTTATATTTCTCCTCCAGCTCTCAGCTGGAGGATTGGAAGTAAAATCCATTCTGTACGCATTTAGGGAAGAGGGCTGTTAGATCAATAATCTGTGGTAGCTTCTTGGCAGAAAAAACAGATACATTCACAAAAGTATTGATTCCATTAATCCATGTTCCACTGCAAACTGCCAGCAGGTCAGGTCAGTCACATTTCTCCTATTTTTTTATTGAAAACAAATTTAGAATAGATTGCAAGGAATAAGGACACTCTTCTCAAGGCACCACAAGAAGTTAAACCACAGGATTTGTGTTCCCCCAAATCACAAGACTCCCTTAAAGCTTGTGATATTTAGAATTTTGACAAATAGTGTCCTGTTCTTGTGTATGTGTGTTTGTCCTCTGTTTAAAAACCTTCTGGGTTTGCACATCTCTTTGAGAAACCAACGGAATAGAAAAGATAAATGTCAGGCCGAAAACCCACACATAAATATCTACCCTGGAGTTTGTGGTTTGACTCTTCCTTCTCTCTAGGAAATTCTGAATCTGCATACCCTGCTCTGGCTCTTGGAAAATGTTTTCTTCCAAACATATGTGCTTCTGCCTTGCCCTTCAGCTTACACTCTCCCAGTTTGAAAGATGAGGAAAAGAAATCTTCTCATAAAAATGTGCACTGTGTTGCCTTTCACCATCACCACTTGCCAGTTCTCATTATTGCTGTGCCTATTCTTTGCCTGGAGCAATATTTTTTTTATATTCTGTTAAAAAGCTCTTGACATCCTCCAGGAAAATAAAGAGTCTGAACAACAACAAAGTGCATGTGTGTATGAGCATGTGGAGATTTCTTGGCAGATTCTGTGCCTATTGCTTTACTTCTGATCATGTCAACATTATTTTCCCTTCAAGCAAACAAAGTGCTTTGAAGTGATGTCTCCCTTGACAGGGTGAGCCATTGGCAAGCTGTCAAGAGCAGACAATAGAGAAAAAGGGATGCATGTCATGTGTGAGGGAGCTGTGCCACAGCTTTGGCACCAACTGAAACTCACAGGGACCATCACATGTGTGTGAAGGACGTGGTGGTAGTACCAGTGGGAAACTCTGAACTGCCATTTGATGTATAAAAAATATTCTGTTTATACATGGAAGAAATGATTGAGAATCAATCAAACAAAAGGCTGAGATACAGAAGAAGATGCCAGACAGAAAACAAATGGCCAAGAGAGAAACAGATAGGTAGAAACAATTGAGTAATTATTTTATCTTAAAATTTATAGAATCTTTAAGGTTGGAAAAGACCTCCAAGATCATAGAATCCAATAAATGAACTGTCAACCACTACTGATGGAGCTGGCAGATCTTACTCTTTCATGGATATGTCATGATTGGAAGCTTCCTCAGAAAATGGGAACCCTCAATTCTCATGGAATTTATCCCTTTGTAATTAATTTTAAATAGAACCTACTGCATTTTTTTGTCATTTCATCTGGATGTTAGACAACTCTCTTGTTATACAAGTGGCTTCTATTCCTCCCAGAAAAAGAGATTATAAACCCCCCAGCCAGCTCCTCATGGCAAGCAATGGATTAAAGGGGTACCAGAGCCCTCCATTTCTCCTATAGCATCTGAGTTATTGCTCAGATTGCTGCCCAAAAATTAATGACTCCCAGGAAAAATAGTAGATCAAGAAGTAGACAGCCTTACTCTGTGGTTTCATCTATTTTATGACAGAAAAAAAAAAGAAGCTTCAGATTTTATGTCTGAATAACCCCTAGCACAAGCACTGGCTCTTTCCCTGGGCTCAGGGAGGTAAATGAGTGAAGAAGAGACTAATCCTGCCCACTGTCAGGCACTCAGCAACTTGAAGGTTTTTTTTGGGGATTATTGCAAACCCAGGAGCTGAAATGTGGTCACCCGAGACATTTCTGCAGTCACAGAGGTCCCTCTGGGCTTGGCACTGGTGATTTTGTGGTTCTAAATTTTGTACTTTCACAGCTGAAGTGACAGATAGGCACAGAAACCTTCTCGGAGGCATTTCAGCCTGGGCACTCCAGTTAGTTGTCAGCACTCCTTTCTTCATCTATTTACAGCAGATATCACAATCTTTGTGGCAGGGAAGGTCCAGATGATGAATGTATCTTAACTCTACAGAGAAAGGCATGTAAATTTAGTTGGTACAATAGAATTAGCATACTTCATGAATCAGGTCATTTTCAATTACTTATGTATAGAAAGTAGATTTCCTCCTAACAACATGAATCTAATTTAAAAATACAATCACATCTCTTTTTTCCAAGAGATGGAAAAATGGGTATTTGCTGTTATCAGATGTGTGAAGCAACATCACTGTATATTTTCACATCTAGTTGATTACTTAACCATCTGTTCTCTTCAGCAACAGAGGATACAAGATGGGAGGAAGAAAGGGGAAGAGAAATAAATGAAAATATCACCGTGATTGTTTTCTAACCTATCTCTTAATTTTTCATTTGATCCATAAATCCCAGGGTGATTTTTTTTTACGGTGGTATGTGTGTTAAAACAAGGCCTATATATACATAAACAAACCTTTTATAACTCTTCCTTCTTTCTTTGTTTCTTCCCCCCTTTTTTTTTTTTTTTTAATCAGAATAATGTAAAGGTATCACAACTTTCTTCGTATCCTCTGTGGATGACTATAAAATGGAGGTGGAGGGAGGGGAATTTTGTAGGCAGAACATTATGTGCATTAGATAAAAAATCAGTTATTTAGTAGCTCATACTTAAAAATATTCACACGCAATTTAACTCACTTCATTCTCTAGAAGGAATGTGGGTGTGTTAATCTTTTGAGTTGATAAAAATCATTCATCTAGATGGACAGTTTAGAAATTGACTTCAAATTTTCAGTTACCTTTGTTCTAATGTGTCCTCTTTGGCTTAAATTTATTCTTCAGACATCATTTGAAAAAAGAGCCCCAGACAGATTGCATATATTGGGTTGAATTACACATTTTAAATTATAGACCTTACAATTGTTAAAAAACCTCACCAAATAACCTTACAATATTTTTCTCTGATATTTTTCCTCAAATTCAAAACCAGACCTCCTTCATTTTGATAGCTTTGTCAAGAACAAGTATTTTGCCATCCCCTACTGTGTTATTTTTCTTTATAATTATTGAATCATGTTGCATATAGAATTATTAAAAAAACCAAAAAACCCAACATAGGAAATCTAGAGATAGCTCAAAGGATTCTGTAATCACAGAATCTCACTGAACGTGCTTAATATACAGCTGATACAGCATCCTTTGAAACAGGCACTGTGTACATATAGACATGTATATACACACATATATGAAACACCATTGCCAAACTCATAAATAGCCATTAGAGATGCTTCAAACCAAAAGCAGAACTTGATCTCATTTTCTTGGCTAGCCAAGTTAAGAAATCTGAGTGCAGGTCAGAGAAAAACACATGGAACTCACAAGCTGATCATACAGAGGCATTCCTTGCAGGAACAAAAGTTGTCCTATGTTAAAAGACTGACAAAAGCTAGTGATAACTGAGGTTAAGGCAAACCTGAATTAACAGGGTTTTGGCCTTTACCTAGCTAATCAGATGCCTGTCTCTTGCAGCTTTGGCACAGTAAATGACCATCAGTCAAAGGCAGCAGCAAATTGGGATAATGTAAATTTCCAAATGGCATCTCTGGCTTGAGTGACTGGGGAAGTCATAACATTTGCCCTCTGAGTTGCCTGAGGCTTTGGGATGCTCAAAGCTCTGCGGATGTTCAGAAACAGCAAGTTTAATGCAAGAGAAAGTGCTTTCTTGGTGCCCTTTTGTTCACAGCTGTTTTTTGTCCTCATAAAATGAAAGGAGTGGGTTTGAGGTTTCTTTTTACCTGCCAGATACTGAACAAATGAGGTGAGTAAATCCAGGGAGATATTGGTCGTGACTGTATGGGCAAGATGGATGGGAATCACAGCAAAGAAGATGGGAAATATAAGAGATTCCTGGGAATAAAAACTATCATGGGGTGTTACTTACAAGGCAGGAAGTCGTTGCATTAACTGAAAACAATCACAAAGTCAAAGCTACAACTTGGGGAACAGATGGGTGGGAGGGAATTGTGCACAAACCCTGTTCCTTTCTTGTCTTTCCCCTTTAAGCACTTTGATGGTTCTCTATATAATAAAGCGAGCCTCTCTAGGTAGGCCCTATTATTATATATAATGCCCAGCTAGCTCAGTAGTCAAGTCTTTAGCAGAGACCCAATAGCTGAGTTAAGCAGGGGCCAAGCCACCGGGCTCCTTCCTAGCGAGCTAGTGATATTCAGCTCAGTGATTGACAGCTCTTTCATGGATTCAGCTCTGCGGCTAGGAAGGATCGCCTCGGGGCAACGGCATAGCAGACGGAGAGAGAGGGGTCAGAGAAGACGCCGTGGTTCCGCACGATGGTTTATTCGGGAAGTCTGCGAAGGGGTACAGCGCTTCTTCTTCTCCAACTTGTGGGGGTACAGAGGGCTATTTTTATAGCCTTGGCATGGATCCAAAACCAGCCAATAGCCGCAGGTTTAAGCATATTCCTTAACTGACCAATAGCTAAAGGTTACAATAGTATTGCCTTAACTGATTAAAGGGCTGGGTTTCAACACGGTCGGGTCAGAGGGACAAGATAACACTTGCTCAGGAATGACTCAGCATTCAATTCTCCAAGGAGCTTTTCCTGTATCTTTGGGGTTCACTACAGTTCTCTGCCTAAAAAGTGAAATAATCTAACTCTTATGCAGTAAATCTTACATTTTGTGTTTCTTTGAAAGCTCACTGCTGAGAAGGTCTGGACAGAAGGTCTGGACCTCAATGGTTTTGCAAATGTTGGATCTTTCTGTACAGATTTGCTGGAATGGACCAGCAAGGTTGATGTCGGTGGCTCTGAGTAGACAAATCCGTACTGGGAGAGGGAAGGAGCTGTGCCCTCAACACTGTGGGGCCAGGTCTGTGTGTAGAGGAGTGTGTGACAGGGCCCTCTGCTCAGAGCCCACAGAATGGATGGGCAGGAGAATCATGGAATAGGCTGGAAAAGATCACTGAGTCCAGCTGTATTTGTGACACTGCCAAGTCCAACACTGAGCCATGTCCCCAGGCACCACATCTGCACATCTTTCAAATGCCTCCAGGGATGGGGACTCCACCACTTCCCTGGGCCCCCTGTTCTAATGCCTGACCACCCTTTTGGCAAAAAAAAATCTCTCTGAATATCCAATATAAACCCCTCACTGTGCAACTTGAGTTCATTTCCTCTTGTGCTTGTTACCTGGCTAAGAGGACTGACCCCCATCTCATTCCACTCTCCTTTCAGATAACTGTAAAGAGTGATAAGGTCTCCTCTAAGTCTCCTTTTTTTCCCAGCATACTGAAAATTAATGTACTTTCCTTCAGTTTAAGCTATTGAAGGAGGTTTTCTACATGTTTTGAACTGGAAGCCCAATTTTACTTTCAACTTGGTGAATTAGAAGATTAATTTGATTAGCGGGTTTACCTATCAACCCTGCCTGAAAATGCTGTCACTTGCTTTGCATTCCTCCAGGTATAGTACTTGGAAAAAAATACTTCCAAGAGTAATGGTTGGGTTTTGCTTTCCAGAAAAACCCTGCCACAAGTCAGTGGTTTAAAGCCATTAGTTAGGTTTGCAGCCCATCATGTTTCAGGTCAATACACTACAGAGAACTGACACAGATCCCGCATAAAGACAGATTGCACTTTCAAGGGAATTTCATGCCATTTAAAAATGGAATTAAGCAAGATGGAAATGCTAAAAATACATGAAAGATAAATTTTAAGCCACTAAAGGAAAACCCTGAGTGTTATTCTACTTATTAAAAGACAACAAACTGCCATAAAATCAATATTCCCTGCTAATTAACTAATATTTAATCATCACAGTGCTCTGTTCTAAAAAAAAAAAGATTCTGCTGGCCACTTTTTGGTAGTGGTCCTTTAAAAAGGTAGATGGAAAACTCAAGCATGCTGTATTTATATTACTTTTTTCTTTTCTTCTATGCACTGAAGCAGGAGCAAGCTCTAGTGCTTCTCATAATTTTATTTATGACCCCATGCCCTCAATCTCAGAGAAAATGGAGGTCATGCTGCTTCTGACATGTGTTGTCATGCAGATATGTGGGCTTTTAAATGGGGTGTTTACCTCTAAATTTCAAGGTAACATATATTTTTTAATGACTTCCAATTTGGCTTGGTTTTTTATTTTTGTTTTTGTTTTTTTTACTCCACAAATGGGACTCCTGGTGCTTGTCCAGTTCATTGAATATGGAAAGGATCTGTCTGCTGACTGCATGAGATGTTAATGTGCTGGGGCTGGGCAGAGTTATCTGTATCTATTTGCACCTTAGGGCCCAGACCCCACCAGCATATTTCTGCAGAGCGAGTGTAACAATGGAGGAAGGGCAACAAAACACACATTGACAAGAAGAAAGGAGATTCTTCCAAAGAACTGCATAAAGAGTGATAAAAACTGGCACAGTGGTAGGCTGAATTTTGATAAATTGCCTTCCACTTTGGCACCTAGGTTTTTCCCACCTTTTCAGGTTTCAAACTGATCTCTCAATGAACTTCTGAAAAGCCAGAAAATGTCTAATTTCCTATTTACAGCTGTGACTGGTGCATGAAAGAGTATTTCAAGCTGTGCAAAATATCACCACCTGGATAAAATTTACCTAACACTCTCTCTCTGCCCCAAGCAGGCCAAAAATTTAATGCTGCTTCCCTTGCTCTCAGTGGATTTTGCACATCCCATAGTATTTCATCAAGGATGAAAGGGCTCTGATATGTTATTTAACCTTTCAGACATGTGCTGGAAACTGAAATAAGAATGCCTTCTAAAGAACAGTTGCCATTTACTGCATAGAGACAGAGATACAATGGTGTGCAAAAAAGTTATAGATCCTCCACATGTAGTGATGCAACAAGATCACTCTGGATGCTGCCTTTGGGCTGGAACAGGGTTCTCTGTGATGGTACAGGACATTTCCTTCCTTCTGTTTGGTATCTCATCCTTCATCTTGGGCAGCCTTCCTTCCTCCAAGCACAGAAATTCTTCTTAGTTTGTATTTCTCGAAAGCAGATCTTTGATTATTTTTGGAGGCTTTTTGTTCAATCTCCTGTGAACTACTGGAGGATGTGGTATCTTCTGGCTCCAGCCAGCTTCCTTTGAAAACCAATTATTTGATCCTGAGTACGGCTGTTGAGTTTTATGATTTCTCTTTGTGTCCAGACTTGGAGAAAGATTACATTTTGCCTTGTCAGAAAATGCTAAATTTAACATGCCCAAAAAGGAGTCTGGTGATACTGCAGTTTGTGTAGAGGTGTCTTCTCATTAACATTTCAATTTCTTTGATTTCACTTAGACAAATTCATGAAACTCTTAACACCAGTCAAAGACAAGAAGAGGTTTTAGGGTCAAAAGGTAACAAATTTCTAATTGGAGGTAAAGTACCTTTGTGTTCCTTCCCTTCTCTAAAGGAATTTTTGTACCCTTTACTAAAATTGCAGTCACTGGCACTAACCACGTCCAGGGGTCACTGGGAATAACCACGTTCACGTGTAGGAAGTAATTAGAGAGGTTCAAAGTTGTGATGGAACGTGTCTGTTCCCTTCAGGGTTGTTTTTGGTGTTTTCAGCTGGAGGTTACAGATCCTTTAAGTTGTAACTTGACCGAGTATAACCTCCTGGACATGGAAGATCAGACTTGTTTTGGGGGCAATATCAGGCCTTTTTATGACAGAAGAGGTGCAAGACTGAAAGCAGTGAGATTTGAGATCCTCTGAGAGCCTCCCTGACCTCCAGCTGGTGCTCCAGAAGAGCAGGTTCCTTCTAGAGGCATGTTATGTCTGCTGGCTCTCACCAAAACTCCTGCACATTTACACATAAAACAGAAATAAATGGATGTTTCTGCTTGTAAAACTGAAGCCTGTCTTAGGTGTCTTCTTTTATGAGCTGAAGTGTTCCCTAGGCCCCAATTAGATTACATTAACTAGATTTACATCAGCTATAATGGAGTTTGGATAGTCTACTCATATAACGACAGCTGCAGATAGACACTTAAATTATGCCTTGTCTTGCACAAAATCCAACCCCAAACCAGTCATCACTAGGAGTGAAAGCAAGAAGTCAGCTACAGTAAATCTTTTCTCTTTTATCTGTTGCACATGTTTTTAAGTTTGGTGAGTTAGTTGTCCTAGCTTTTACTCTAATAGTGCTTGGCTTTTAAAAAAAATTAAAAATCTTGAAAAAAAAAAAAATTTAGGAGATCCTTATAGAAGGCTGTCTAGACTGTTGATCTCAACATCAGATCCACTGTATATGTGAAATGTGTTTGTATAATGGGCCTATGGCTCTGGTGTTCTCAGCTTCCCAGGAGTCTGACTTCCATGAGCACATCAGGCAGATGCCATTTCAAAGAAAAGAGGCTTTGAGGCATCTCCTGTCCACAGGCCCTGTCGTGGGAGCAGCGGGATCTTTGGCTCTTCTAGCTGATCTTGGCTTTTGGATCCTCTCTGGTTCATCCCACCAGGCAGAGTTCCTAGTGGAACAAGAACTCTGTTCCTTCCACTTTTTGGCTGATCTCAATTCTTACAGCCACTAGCTCATGCAGTAGTGAGTCTGAGTAGGAGCACAGATTTTCTGGAAATAAGCCCTCACACTGCCCCTTGATATCCAGATAAAAATATTCTTAGAGCCTTTAGAGTCTCATACAGAGCTGGATGTTATAACTCTTTTTTCCACTACTCTTCTGACTAGTGGCTGAGATTTGCTGTGTAATTTTGCTTGTAATTTTTCTAGCTTATTTTCAAGTCTGTGCTCTTTTTCTCATTCATGGGAGGTTGCCTGGTTGCAAGCTCTCTACCCCTTTGACAGATGATAATCTTCAGAATGTTGCACTGATTCATAAACTGTGTTACCTCTCAAATGCATGTTGGTTGAGCAAGATTCCTTGCTGAGCAGGGTACAAATCAGCAAAATTGGTGGGGTTAGAATGAGATTCTTCAAAAACAATTATTACAGAGATACAAAGCAGGGCGCCACATAAGATTGAAGACCACCTATTACAAAACCAGCTAATCTACTTAAATAAAGTATACCCACTTTGGTGCTGAAGTAGGTATAAATTCACACACTTGATTGCTGTCACTGTTAATACTAGCACAGCCCCTATTATGGGCTGTGTTACCCTATTTTGGACTAGCCAAGAAAGCGGACACAGACTGTCTGGGTTGATGAATCACCTAGAGACAGACTGAAGAGTAACAAACTTCTGAAATTCACCCCACACAAATAAGGAAGAGACAGCAGGTAGGATTTCCCCCCATAATGGTACTCACAGCCCCAGGCATGGTCCAGTCAGACTTCAGAGGATTAATCTCAGCACTTGTGTTGGTGTCAGAGATCAATAACTCTCGGGCTTTTATTTATGATCTCTTTACTGAAAAGCTCTGTGGCTCAGCTCATGTTGTTCTGATTTCTGTTCTCTTGTTCCTGTGAACTCCAGTTGAGAAGTGCAGATAGACAACATTCTCTAGAGGGATGATGTACCTTGAAACTCAGGATATTGAGGCACTGATTCTAAGCAGTAGTACCCTATTGCTCTTTCCTTTTAAGTTTGTTTATTGCGTTGGATCCATGGGGAACTGATCTACATTGCCTGTGAGCTAGAAAAAGTATGTTGGCATGTGTACAAAAATGACTACAGGTGGATGCAATGCTTTGCAGCCAAATGAATTCCCTGACACAGCTGAAGGGGTGGCAGGCATGCCCCAGGACCAAGAGTAAATGCTATGGTGGAAGGAAAGAAAAACTCCTTTAGGCAGTGCTGCTGCTGCGCCTTCTGTGTTTTAAACAATTCCAAAATCCTTTGTTCAGGCACAGTCATAAATATGAGAGATCTAAAGATTCTTTTTTTAATAAATACAGTATACATCCAAAGGGAGTGCATTGCCTGTTTGCTAAGCAGCTACGAGGTGTGCTTTGGGATTTGACACACACATCTGCATGACTATGTCTGTACTGTTTGCATGGCATCCTTGCCATGTTTGGATCTCTTATGACTTACAAATTGCTTTCTGAAGCAGATTTTATAGGGTTTCTGTCCTTAAATTGAGGTTGGGGAAGTTAACCTGCAAGTCCCTTGTTCATAATTTGGTACAGATATTCTAATACAGATTTATTTAGTCTTACCCATCTAAGAACAAATCTGCTGGAGCAATTGAGGACTCCTCTGTATGTTGTTTCATATATTGTTTATGCTTGCTGGTTTTGGCTGTGGTAGAGTAAATTTTCTTCACAGTAGCTGGTATGGGGCTGTGGTTTGGATTTGTGCTGAAAACACTATTGATAATTGAAGGGTGTTTTTGTTACTACTGAGCAGGGCTTACACAGTCAAATCCTTTTCTGCTCTTCACCACCAACCCACCAGCAAGGAGGGTGGGACTGCACAAGGATTTGGGAGGGGACACAGAGAGGACAGCTGACCCCAGCTGAGCTAAGGGATATCCAGGCTGTATCATGTCATACTCAGAATACAAGGCTGGGGGAGGAAGCAGGAAGAGGAGACCATTCAGCATGATGGTGTTTGCACTGTTATGCATGATGCAGTCCTGCTTTCCTGATGATGGCTGAACACCTGCCTACTCTTGGGAAATGATGAATGAATTCTGTGTTTTGATTTGCTTTTCTCTATCTATTAACTCTTACTTTTCCCACCCTTACCTTTCTGATCTCCCTGGTCCCATAGGGGCTGGGCTGGAGTGTGCAACTGTGTTGGGGCTGAGTTTCCAGCTGGGGTTAAACCAGGACTGTTTGCATATTATTTGTAGCTGTATGATGAAAAAAGAAGGCAGACGGGAGTTGCTGAATATGAAATGTGCCCTAAAACCATCTGGAAAAAAGAAGATTAGATACTATCCAAACGTATTTGGCGTAACAGAGTAGGCTGCTGACAGAGGCTGTACCAATCCTATTCAAGGGTTATAAAGGACTTGTTCTTTGCAGAGGCTGCATGATAAACTCTTGACTTTGCAAAGTCAAGAACAGGAACAGCTCCTTGGTCGCAAGGTAGGCTCTGTTATTAGATGGTTTTCAGATACTTTAATTAAGCTATGTGCAAAGGAATGCTTTAAAAAGCATGTTGATGACTATTTACAACACACTTAACAAATAGAGCAAGCACAGCTCTTTAGAGTGTGAGTGCAAAGTGGGATTCTGTACAGTCTTCCATGAGCCAAGATTGTTTACTCATTTATCCAAAAGCAGAGGAAAAATTCAGGCTGCGTAAAACAGGCTAAACCGAATTTCCATTGGTTACAGTGTAAAACAACTTTCATCTCAGGTGATTGTTCAGCTACAAGGTTTAGATAAAATAATTATTTAGGTATCATTGCAATATGCACTGGATGACAAGTTGGTTGCTCTGGTAACTCGTTATTTAATGTTTGAATGTTGATATAAATAGCAACACAGCATATCTTAGATGTCATGCATTATCATGGTAAGTCATGCAAGAGGTGTCACCAAATTCAGTTTTGAGATTTCTACAAAGTACAGTATGTTGATACTTGTATGTGTGTGAGAGAGAAAGGGCTCAAAGTTCCCTTTTTAATAATGCAGTCCCAATGTAAAGGCTGCATAGAAATATTCTTCTATTCAGATAACAATTTGAAATGTCATCAGAAGTATCTTTCATATAAGTCCACAAGAAATTAAAACAAACAAACAAACAAACACAAACCTCTGCTTCCCTAAAGCAATGGAAGCTGCTGTATTAAAAAATACAGAAACACTGCTCTCCAAGACAGCCTGGCTTTCAAGAAAAACAAGTTGCCTAAAAGTTTCATTTAAAAACTAAAACACAAAGAGTAAAATTGATAAGGAGTAGAAACGAGATCTTGATTTCCCCTTTAGTTTGGTTTGGTGAAGAGCTGGATAAAAAAGCAAGGAAGAATAAAGAGTAATTTTAATAATAAAATGTGCTCACCTCTCAGGATGGGTGCATGCCATGATAAATTATTTCAATCTGTAACCTTTTTAGTTCTCAGTAAAATTGTTCTTTCCAGACAAACCATCCACCACTGAACTGAATTTCCCGAAGTTCTCTGTATCGGTGATGAGGGCCCAAAAAACAGGCTCTGAACATGTGCCCAGAGAGTTTGGTCTGGTACTGGAATTATTAGAGGTTATCATGACAAAGTTTGTAGTCTGTTATTATTAAGACATTATAAAAAGTTAAAAGAGACCTGGTTAGACCCTAAATATACCCTAAATACCCTAAAAGCATCCTTTGTATAAATAGTTTACAAATAGTATCACTCCTACTGGGGATTTAGCATGGTTAGTGGGTGTCTCTACTCTGTACAATCCATTCATTGGACAGTGTTGAGAGGTAATTATAGAAGTAAATTACAGAGACCTGAAGATGCAGGTATTTTACAGTGCCCTGTGTAACTGCTCCTCACGGGTGACTGAGGTGGCTGAGTATCTGAGGTGGCTTTTCATAACTCAGTACTGAGGCCAGCCTGGAGTCCAATGGTGGCCAGGGTGTCTTGAAACTTGAAACCATTTTACCAGGTCTTTCTTGCAAACTGTGCTGAATTTATCATAATTAGACTCACACTTCTCCAAATCCATTAATTTTAAATGTCATTGTTTTAGCTACACAAGCTTTAGTCACATAAATTATGGCAGTGTAACCTTTTATAGAGTGACACGACCAAAACAGCTTGTGGCTAAATTATTGCTTTCCCTGTTGAGTTGCATCTGTAGAATTGAGGTGTCCAGCTTCTCTGTGACTATTTCAGGAGTGAAAAAGAAAGAGTTCTGAGAAGAAAAAAAAAAGTGCTTAAGTTCACTCTTCTCATATCTTTTGGGGGTGTTAGAAAGTAATCACAGACAAGTCAGCTCTTTTTGTTTCAGCTGCAAGGGAAGGAATTCTTTGGTGTGCAAACATACTCTTTCCTACTGTACTTTGTGCCTCAAAATTTTCACAATAGTAAAAATAAAGGTGATTTTATAGGTACAATATTTCCTGACAACTTTTTGTGTGCAGCAAATCTTTCCGATGAGTCCTTTCATGTGAATGTGATGGGAAGGTTAGACGGCACAAAGGTAACTCATGTAACTGGAGCTTATTTATTTCCTCTTTTAGCTAGAGACAACCTAGAAAGTCAGAATCATGTTTCTAACTAGCAGGAAGTAAAGACAAAGTTGGTCAGCCAATTGCAGCTCTATATTTGCTTTTCCTTTCTCAAGCACAAGAAAATCAAATTAAGGAAAACATAGAAAATGCAATGAGAAGAGTGGGTAGCTGACTTCTAAGCCATATTCTGACGAAGAAAGCAGGAGGGACTGTGAAATAAGAGGATGCAGGCAGAAATCTGAGCATACTCGAGAAGACACTGAGCTCTGAGCACAATCTGTCCCCTTTGGCAGCACAGCAGACTGTTGTTCACTCAGTGTGGGACAGATATCTTTTTGTATGGAAATGTATTACACTGCTTTAAAAAGGGGCTCCATATAAATAATTTCTACGTCCAGGAGGTATTTTTTGGAAAACTTCAATAGCACTGCTCATGCTATCCACATTCATTCCTAAGAGGATGGATTGCACTGCTGTTTGAACTCATAGCTCAACACATGAATGGCATTTTTTGAAATATATACAGAGTTTGCTTGTTACAGCAATTCCTTTTGTTACACATTCCATATAGTAACATGTGTACATTAGTGGTAAGATGTTCCAAGGGAAAAAGTTGTAATTGCACATATTTAAAGGGTACATCATTTACCTTTATTACAACTCTAGTTGCAGCTGTGGTCTGAAAAATTATCCCAGTGTGCACCATGCTGGTGCAATTAGGAGAGACTGGTTCTTTGTCCCTATAATCCTCTCTGGATGAGAAATAAGAACATTGATAGAACAGAGAAAGCATTGTACTGTATTACAACTCAGTAGGTCAGTCTGGCCCCATGACAGTTCCTGGAGTAGTGAATCAGACTTGGGGAAGAGTTTGGGAATGGAAACCTAGTTAGAGTGTTTGCAGCAAATATAAAAGCTGATGTGCTGGTGTTGCAGCCACAAATCCTGTTATATGCTAATGTGATTTATGCACATAACACCCAAATATAATAATCAGCATTAACCCCTGTGTACCTGCTGTATTTAAAATTAAAATGAAGTTATGCTATTTGCACTTTCAGAACAGTTGATTTATATAACACATGGACATTTAATAATTTGGCTTTTTTTTTGCTGACTGAATACACTGTGCCAGATTCTTTCATTTGAGCAGTGATTGGCATTCTTCTTGAACCTGATGAATCTTGAATTCAAATGAACTATTTAATTGCAAATTCTTTTTTTTTTAAAAAAAGAGTTTAAATGGAGGTATTCCTTAGGCGGGGAATGAAGGATATCATAGGAGGAAGTTTAATACATTGTGCTGTGTGAAACTGATGTTTAGCAACAACCTTTCGACACAACCTTAATTCTGGAGTGAACTCTGAGTAAGTGGACCTGAGACACCCAACACAACCAAGTAAATGAGCATCTTTCAGTCTAGAGCTCTCTTCAAGATCATGGTGTTAACCAGTGTGTCTATACTGACTTCGTTCTCTGCTCCAGGAGAAACAGTATTTATCTTCTGGACCTCTTTTTGCAGAACTGTTTGCATCCTTTATGGTTAACAAATTGGCTTTTCCCCCTGAATAGCATTTAGGGCAGTCCTGGATTTGATCACTCCCAGACCATTCTTCACTCATTGTGTTTTGTGTGCCCAGTTAAATATGTGTATCAGCCAGCTTTGTTGAGGAAAAACCTTGCTGATCTGCAGTAGAGAAAAATCCTGGCTGATAAAGTTGAGGGCAAGCAGGAGACTAGAGAGTGATCCAGCTGCTGGTGTTGACATTCTCATCTTGAGTGTTTAGGCTTTGGTCTAGCAAAGCATTCCTACTCCATTTTTATTTAATAGAATCACTACTTCTCTCTACTGGGGACTAATCTTCCTTCCTACAAACTGCTAGGGACCTCTAAGAAATATCTGTTAGTGCAAAATGGAAAAATTACACTTACATTTTTAAAGACTAAGGCATTCTAGAATGCAAATGGATCTGCACACACCCTGAGAGCAGAAATTGTGGCATTGCATATGCCTTATGGGTAATACTCCTTCCAAAAATCTGCAACCTTCTACACCTGTAAGTGATGTCAGATATAATTCTATTTTGACTAGCAAACCAAAAATTGTATTGACTTAAGAAAGCAGCATTTTTTATTTTGAAAATGTCAAAACAAACTGTTGGCAATTTTGAAAAAAAGTCCCTAAGATCTGTTTGTTTACCCCTTCTGATTAGAACCAAGACTCACAAAAACTCACTGTGAGAAAGTTTATTGTCTTGTTGAGTCATTATTTTCTGAGAAGAAAAATATTTTCAAAATCTTCTCAGCCGTCCTGCTAATTCTTGATTTTTGCTGCTCTAATTTCCATAGGTAAAGAAGCATGTGCTAGTGATTCCAGAATTACATATAAATATTTTAGTTTGTCATCTTGAACTCAGATCAGATTAAAATTCTAAGACCTTCAACATCCAGCATCTTTCTGTGAAGGGATTTATTCCTTTTAGTTTGACTCTTGTGCTCTTAACTTTGATACAGGCTTTTTGCTTTCATGAAAGGATTTCTGTAGTAACTCTGTTAACCAAGTTATATATGGATTTGTAGAGTTTATTATTCTACTCAATTCAGTTTGAAAACTCCTGTAGTAACTAGACCTTTATTCCACATCTCTGATCAAAATACTGATAGAGGTGATAGAGACTTTCTCCCTCAATGTATAATGTTGTATGTGTTACTAGACCCATCAGAGGGAAACTGTGCTGAAATCTCATAAAAATGGTCAAGACTGCAGCTTAGCATCTCACAGAACACCAAACAGAAGACTGTAGTGGATTCACACAGGAACAGGCTATTTTTCCAAGAAAGACCTGGTCCAGCACACCTGACCTGGCTTGCATTGGCCACACAGGTGATGGGCTGTCCTTGGCATGGCCATCTCTTGTAGCCACTACTGAGAGCTGTCACCACATTTCTCTTCACAGAGAAATGCAAGGCACAACTTCCCAAGGATATTCCGGGATTCACATTCTCTGAACCTCAAAGAAAGGAAAAACAATTCTTATCTCATTTGCTGTGCTGTGTTTGTTCACAAATGGAATGCCTCGTGGAAGATTGTTTACCTGAAGGGAATTGGTAATTGGATTCTGGTGTGAGTGTTTTGATTCCCCGACCAATTGGATCCAGGTGTGTGTGTGTTAGGACTGTTGGCTGACAGTCATGACATGAGGGCAGTTGAGTGCTTGGCAGATTCAGTTTAGATGTAATGTAATATAGTATAGGAAAATACAGTATAATAAAATAATTAATTAGCCTTCTGATAAGATGGAGTCCTCCTTATCATTCCTTCCAGATGTTGGGCAAAAATGTCTACAGTAGAGTGCCACATGGAAACACTCTTCATGCCATGGCTTCCTGAGCCAGCTGTGCCAAGGGCTGCATGCACTACAGCCTGATGCTTTGGTTTCATCACAAAATGTAGAGACTTCATCAGTCTCATCTTAAAAATGGTAGCCTCAGAGTGCATGATGGTTTCAGCAATAGTCAATCCCTCCCCCAGGCTCAGATGGGTGGTTAGCAACAAAAGTAGTTGATGCAAGCCTGTGAAAGACACATAAAATAATCTGGGAACCAATTAAGAGTTTAATTGGCAAATGAACCTATTCTTTACCCCCAAATGTTTCTGAGGATTGTGCAAGTAATGAGGTGGAAAAGATTAGCATCAAATAAAATTCCAAAAATAGGACAGCAAAAAAAAGTGCAAGACATTAAAAGGTCAGCTCAAGGAACATGAAAATCAACATTAAACCTTGACTTGTCTGGCTGGGAAATATGACGGGTTGAAAACTGTATTTCTGACTAACACAGCATAAGGTCTGAAGTTTTTGTAGTGAGATTGCTCTCATTTACAAAAAAATTAAAAAATATTAGAAGGAATATCCTTTTTAAATTGCAAATAATAACCCCTCAAGCTCACTAGCACAAAATTTTACATGGCCATTAACAGGATCCTGATAAAGATTAGTCCTCCCCAGAAAAAGCAACAGCTATTTTCCAGAGAATGGAAGTCATAAAGCTGTAAGGTCCTTTCTTCAGGGCATAAACCAGCTGCAGACACAGGAAGTTAAGAACAAACTTCTCCCCATGAGCTGATTATTATTTAATGAGCCCTCATCATTTTAGTAATGAATGACTGATTGGAAAATTAACTTATTTATCTTCTAGTGTTATACTAACTTGAAGAAAAGAAATCCACAGGAACCAATGTCTAATTTTTTGAAGATCTAGGCACTAGTCTGATGCCTGTCAGGGCTGGAATTAAAACAAATTTGGTCCCTTGCAAGTTATATTAGGCTGTAATAACATGAAATGTGTGAAAAACTTCCAGTTGTGATACCATGACAAACTCATGCAAACACATACAGTTTTTAACTCCTGCATATCTCTGGTTTTGTGCACTTTTACATGATTCAAGCAGAAAAATCACAACTGTGTGGATTGACACTATCTCCAGGGAACCAGCACATTCAGACCATTGAGGGGATTCCCAGGAAAAGTGCCATCCATTTGGTCTTAAACAAATAGTGAAAGCTGCATTTTCTTCTCCAGAAATACATATGGATATTGAATACCAAGTAACAATATGAGCTGCTTTTTCTATAGGCTCAGAAGAACTGACCGATAAATTGCATTATTTCCACGCTTAGGACATTTGAGTCTGCAGGAAAGACTTAATATGAAGCTGGATTATAAAAACTGTGGGATATGTCTAGACTAAGCCAGAAAAGCAGATTCTTCAGTGCTGCAGTTTGCTTCCACCCAGCAGAATAAAACTGGAATCAAGCAAAGAACAAATTCTGAAAATCAAATTAAGAGCTTCTAGCTCTTCCCTCTATCAGCTGTTGCTAATACAGAGAGAAGCAAAAGAGCAAAGGCAATTCCCCAGAAGGCCTTTGGGGAAGATTTGGACTTCCAAACCACTGTAAGATTCTTAGAAAAGGACTTCAAAACAAATCACTTATCTTTTCCTCAGAGATCTACACAGAATCAGAAAAGAATTAAGTCTCCTTATCCAGCCAGTTAGAGTTGGTTCTGGTTTTACCTCTGAGGTCCTGTTCTCCACTATCACAATTTCCAGTGAGGAGTGGCAAATTAGTTCTGCCTCTTGAGTGTGAGGTTTTGAGAGATACCAAGTATCACTTTCCTTTCAGAGAATTTGGGCTTGACTTCTGATTTCATTGATCAAAGTGAAAGATTTTCTTCAGACTGTGTCCTCTGTGTCCTCTATAGCTCCAGAGAAAGACAAAAGGAATTAGAGGAGAGAACTCAATCCCATGCAGTAACAAAAAGTGAGAGGATGATGAATACCACCAATCTTCCCCAAAGAAGGAGAATGACAGACTAGAGAAGAGTACTGAGGAAATATAAAGTGGATGCTGGACAACCCAGGGCTTCCAGAGCTCACAGCTCTGATCAGGTTGACTACAAATGCCCAGATGTTCAGGGAGTAAAACATGGGATAAGCCTTTCACAGTCAGTTTCCAAATGATCAGTTGTGTGTTGAGTTTCCTTCCTATTACAAATGCATAAGAGATAAATAAAAGGACAGGTACTTCACCAGGTAGAGCTACCTTTCTCCAAAATGCACTGCAGCACCATATCCTAGAAAAATATATGGTACAAGTTAGCAGGTAATATATATATATAGATTATAAGCTAATATACTTAATTAGAAATAACTTGAATCTAGGAAGTTTCAAATGAAACAGGACAATTCACCCAGCAGGCTGCAAATGAATCCAAACTCAGCAGTAGGTGCTGTCTCTCACAAGTACAGTCTGTCTTCAGAGTACCAAAACCAAAAATTTCAGCTCTACCATTCCAGGACTGCAGTGCAGGCTGCATCAGCAGCCTCAGCCTGGAGTCTTGAGAGGTTCTCCCTCATATAAAGTTTGAAAAATATCAGGATCACCTGGTGTGAGCTTCCAGCAATACAGGTGCAGTTTGGATGTCTGCAGGAGCACCATGGAATTAGTCCAAACTCTGCTTCTGAGTTATGCAGTTCTTACTTGGAGCTCCATCAATCTTCCAGGGCTTATCCAGCTGTCATGCCCGAGATTTGTAATTTAATTTTTTTGTAATTTAAGTCTTCCAGATTTAAATTACATTCTTCACATTTTTTTACAAAACTCCTTATTGAAGTTTCTTTTTTCTTCCCTGTAGAAAAAATTGAAATTACTGTTTTATTATTTCTTTTAAGCCCTCAGAACTTACACAATTAAATATGTCTACACTTGAAAACTTTTATTCTTCCATCACCTCTGGGTTTCTTTTTGCTCTCCTTAATTTTGTTTTGTCATTGTCCGTCTCCTTTCCTTCCTTTCCTTCCTCCCTTTCTTTCCTTTCCTTCCTTTCCTTCCTTCCTTCCTCACATAAATGCTGAAACAAAGGCCTGTTGTTTTCCTCTGATTTCTCTTTTCATGCATGTCAGTGAAGGTGTGTTTCCATGGCACAAAGGAGCACTATTTGATTTTCAAAGCATTTTATCATGTATTTGAAGCTCACCAATATGTGTGGGACATCTACCCTCTGCAGCAGCAACTGGAAGCCACATGAGCTATTATAAGATGTCTGAAATGAAATGAGATATTTAAGTCTGGGCAACTGAATCCTGAACCGGATTGTCTTGCTGCAAATTCAGAGATTGCCCTGACACAAATTCCATAATCTTCTCGATTCATCCACCTGCATCCAGTGGCTCAATCATCAGACCTGAGCCCTCTGGTGTTTCATTGGTAAATGCTGACATATTTCAATATCTGTGCTTGTGTACTAGAATAAAGTTGGTTTTGGCCTTTGTCACTTTTAGTTCTCAGAAGTAATCAACACAGCACTCTGTAAATTCTTTGGAGCCTTTCCTGCTACAGGCAATAAAAGATTTGCCACTAACTTCAGCACAACCATTTATGAGTGCCACGTTTAATTAACACGTAATTCAGAGTGTCTAATAGGATTGATGTGTATCTGAATTAAAATTGCAAATAAAATGGTGGTAAGGGATAGAAGCAGAGAACAGACTTTAAATCTCATTTGAGGACTTGAGTGCGAATGGCCGAAAATACCATGGGCTTCACAGACAGGGAAGAACTTGGCATGAGATAAAAGGCTTAAGCCAGGATTCATCCAACTTCCAGTGTTGCTCAAAGGATGAAACCATCTGAGATTTATATATTCATTTCTTGACTTGCCCACACAAGGCTTTGAATGCCACTGGAATTTGATTTTTAGAGGACATCAGAAAAACCGACACAAAATGTTGGATGAAGAGTCTGCAGGAGGCTTCTGGCTGGTCCACCAGGCTTCTGAGCAGTTTTGGGATGGGAGTGGCTCTCTTCAAGATTCACATAATCTCATTTGGAGCTTTCCCTCTGTTAGAATGCAATGTGAGACAGGCTTTCAAGCCCTTTCCTCCGGTGCTAATCCTCCAGTGAATATTGACTCAGGGTTTTGAAAAGCTGCTGGAAAAATGACAAGTCAACGAGCATCGCTCCCTTCCCTGCCTGACTGCTCAAACGAGCCCACTGGGGCTAGGAGAAGGAGAAATAAAAGAAAAAAACACACCAAACAAAAAGCCCCTAAACCAGAAACATTATATTGCTGTTTAAATTAGGAAGATCAGGTCAACGGGAGGATAGGCTATTTGTGACAGCTTAAGAAATCCTATTGTTCTTGCTGTCACTGTAACTCTGCTGTCTAGACCAAAGCAAGTGGCTGCTGCAGTCTGTAACACATCTCTCCCTCATGCCCTAATGTCAGGGTAGGATAGTGCCACACTCCTGTTTTTTCAAGAATTGAACACTGGCACAACATCCCTCCCTTCTTTTCCCTGCGTTTGGAAGGAACATCTGCATTGACCCTGCAGAGGTGTGTCACAGAGAGCCAGGTGCCTCATGCTGCTGGGAGAAACAGCTGCTTCTGCTTTTCCTGGGGGGTGCTGGGAATGGCTGAAAGCCACATTGCCTCTTGCAGAAGTAAAATCCTCAGTTTGCCAGTTCTGTCCCAATGGGTGAGAGACAGAGGGAACTCCCTGTCCCGGGACCATGGCACAAACCAGCAGCCAGAGCTCCCAGATGGGACCCAAGGAAGCAAAGAGCTGCATAAGCTCAGCCTTGGTGTCTTGCCTGCATTTATTTAGGTCCCAAATGGCTTCAAGGTTCAAATTTACATTCCTGCTTTCTTTCCCTCCTGCCAGTTTTGTCTCAGCTCGAGTCTTTTCTCTTGGTGTTGGTTTACGAATCTCCACCCCCTCTTTATCAAGTGTTAATTGTTGTCTGGAAAACTGCAGAATTCACAGCCCTGGGAATTGAGATTTTCAATTTTCACATTTCAATTTCACATTGAGGTTTTCACATTCACAGGCCAAGAAATAAGGACTTCTTTATGTGTGTCACAGGGCAATGTTGTGTGGAGGATCTAAATTTCCTGCATTGTCCCCTTAATTCCCTGATAACTCAGCAGGGGTTATCATCACTGGGAGGCATAGAGGCATTGATATCTGATACTTAGACTGGACAAGAGCAAGAATTGTTATGGGTATTAAGAAGAGGTTACTAACTACTGACAACCTGAGCAGCCAGCTCTGATTCACACTGACAAACTCTCCATCCTTTCTCCCTCCATCCCTCCTCTCACGTTCTTCCTCTTTTGCTTGATGTCTGCTTCACTTTTTTTTGTCTTTTAAAACTAAAGATATTAAAAAATTTTCTCAATTTCTCCCTCTTGTAGAAAATATCCTGACAGCACAGATTTTAGTCAATATGTCATCAACCCCTAGTACTGAGCAGGAGATTAATGTTCCAAGTATAATATATAGTTTGTTACTTTGGGTTAAAGAGATTATTACAGGTTGCATATAATTATTCTTGTTTATCAATTTCAACTAATAGTAGGTGTGGAAGTGCAGCAAAGATTAATTAAGGAGGCAAAGGAAAATCCAGCAGGAATGACGTCTGAACAACAGAATTTGTTTTATGTGACGTACAAATTCCGGAAAAGAATGTTCTGCTCTTCATCCTAAAATGGAAATAAGAATCAGGGAAGTGAAATGGAGAAGAACTGGTAAGGGTGTAAGGGTGGTGTTAGTGGCATGACTAATCAAGCAGAGAGAATAAATTGAATAAGAGTCACACTTTCTACAGTCACAAAATGATGGAAATAGAACTGTCATTACAGATGCTAATTAACAGGGCTCAGTGTCTCTCAGCTTTGGAGTTCAAAACAGTGGGAAGTCTAGGCAACCAGCAGCAGCAGTTTCACACACCCTGACTAGTCCTGGAGGAATTCCTTGTGGCTGCCAGTGGCATAACATTATCACAGACTGCTGTTATTATTATCTTTGAGAAAATGTGTTTTCATGTAAAAGCACGTTATTAACTTTTCAAACTATCAAACATATATATGTAAATCCCTAATAAGTTTACATGTTTTCTGTGCCCATCTGGCCTCAACATTAGTAAGGTCAGAACTTGATTATTGCATTCATCTTCTGGTAGGATGCCTTAAAGGTGAGGTTCCTAGAGATGTTCTCTTTAACTCCATGTTAAAGAGTAATTATAGACGTCTTCCAGCCAGGAAATCCAGGCTCTTGCACTTGGGAGTTTGTTGCATCAAGAAACTCTTGGTAATGTTCATGCTCCATTTCCAATAACCACCGAATAGAAGGGAGTTCAGAATCTTGTAGGGATGTTCATGTTATACCATGTTTTTAAGGGATAAATGAGAAAATAAATTTGTCTTACTGTCAGTCTGATACTGACAGACTCAGGACTTGAATAGAAAGGATTTAAAGGAGTGAGATACTACCAACCAAAAAGGAAAATAGATATTCTTGAACTGACTTTTACAGAGTCCTCTAAATAAGTATATAAATGGCAAGTTAATGTTGAACAGATTTCTTTCTGTTAGACTGCCCAAAGATGAGCTATTTGATCTGTATTATTCATGGTATTTTTTAAATGTTTAGGAACTAAATGCAGTCTCATAGCTGATAAATTTGGTGTTGACTGCAAGGTCAGGAAAGTGGGATGAAATAAACTGAGAGGTGGTTGATATGGAGTTATTAAAATTACCTGTTAAAGAGAGTTTGTGTCAATTAGATTACATTAATTTGCCCCTCTTTGGTCCTTTGCAAATCAGACATCCAAACCTGACCCCTGGGTTCCCTTTGTGATCAGCAGAGAGCAATGCACACTTCCAAAGAATGCTTTTTCTCATCCTAAGAGGATGATGATGATCGCAGCCTTTTCCCCCTTAATCAGAAAAGAAACATGGCTGTTAACTTGAAAGTACAGCAATTACCAGCATCAAACTGATTAAAACTCTGAGAGTTGCTAAAGGATAGGAATGTGAGCGCTGCTGCTCAATCCACTTACTTAGCAGGGTATTGAGGGATGATTTTGTCCTATGCATAAAGAGAAGTGATGGCTGATGGTTACATGCCTATATTTTCAGATTGGAAGTAAAGCACTTATTTTTAACAACAAATATTACTTATTTCTCAAATGCTTTAAGGATAGTTGCTCTAGATCTTGCATAAGGTTTTTGCATAATTAAATAGGACTAGTTTTAAAACTGTGATCATGTAAAAAGGAACAAATTCAATGAAATTCATGACCTGCAATTCCTAAGTCCAATCAGAAGCTCACAGCACAGCTTTTTTACTCTACCAATGACTAACTGTACACAACCCTCTCTTTAGGCACTAACAGAATAAGGACAGGAATAGAGGAATGGGAGAAGGAACAGTATTGAGCATGGTCACTGCAGCAAAATACACTTGAATTCTTTGTTAGGGTTTTACTTCACATTAGGAAGCCAGCTGTAGCTTCTGATCAGCTAGTCTAAATTGAATTTAAAAAAACTATTTTTGCATGTACATATTTCCCCTTTATTATTTTTCAGAAATACAAAGCTGCTTTCCTGTGGACTATGATTTCCTGTTCTGACCATAGCTCCAAAAATCAGGCTGTTAGCCAAAATTAATATAGCATTCCTGCATTTTTTCAGAATAATTAATGAGGATATGCAAAATCAATCCAATACCGATCCCTGAGGATGTCCAACCCAATTTGTCTCAAGTCCTTTTATTTCACCAGGCTGACCCTCCCTTTTAGTCATGCTCAAATCTCTTCTTATTCATGAATTTTCCTTATGAAGTACTCATGTCCTGTGGGGCACCACCACTGTCAGTGTGATCCCAAACAGGTTTTTGTGCATGTCAGATAAAGTTTTCCAATTCCCAGGAATCCATCCCCAGAAGGGTCGAGGCAGTGATACAAACAGGCAGGGAGGCCCATGGCACTCCCAGCCTTCAGTGAGCAGGAATAGAGGAATGAGAGAAGGAACAGTATTGAGCATGGTCACTGCAGCAAAATACACTTGAATTCTTTGTTAGGATTTTACTTCACATTAGGAAGCCAGCTGTGGCTTCTGATCAGCTAGTCTAAATTGAATTTAAAAAAATCTATTTTTGCATGTACATATTTCCCCTTTATTATTTTTCAGAAATACAAAGCTGCTTTCCTGTGGACTATGATTTCCTGTTCTGACCATAGCTCCAAAAATCAGGCTGTTAGCCAAAATTAATATAGCATTCCTGCATTTTTTCAGAATAATTAATGAGGATATGCAAAATCAATCCAATACCGATCCCTGAGGATGTCCAACCCAATTTGTCTCAAGTCCTTTTATTTCACCAGGCTGACCCCTCCCTTTTAGTCATGCTCCAAATCTCTTCTTATTCATGAATTTTCCTTATGAAGTACTCATGTCCCGTGGGGCACCACCACTGTCAGTGTGATCCCAAACAGGTTTTTGTGCATGTCAGATAAAGTTTTCCAATTCCCAGGGAATCCATCCCCAGAAGGGTCGAGGCAGTGATACAAACAGGCAGGGAGGCCCATGGCACTCCCCAGCCTTCAGTGAGTTCACTTTTGGGTCTGCTGCTCTGCTGTGATAGGCATGAGAACCAGATCTGAGCACTTCTCATTTTCAGCAGACTTGGAGTTTTAACTCAAGCTGGATTTTCTCAGGGAGGATCTGCTGCAGCTAACTCTGGCTCCTTGCCTGGGAGGAGCATCTCTGTTCCAGCAGAGATGAATTTCCTTTGATAGGAAAGTAATTTGTTTCAAAACCAGAAGCAAATTACTTCAGCATCTACTAATAATGTCTCTATTTATGAACTCAAAAGTTAAAATATTTTATTTATTATATTCAGCTATTTGTGTTCCAAAACAGCAACAACAACAAAAAAGTAAAATAAAACCAATATTTTTTATTCCTCACTTTAGGTATAGAAAACATGAATTCCTAATTAATATTAAAGTGCTGCTGATACTTTACATTATAGACTGTAAAGGTTATTGTTAAGAAGAAGTCACTACATATACAGATATATACAAACGTATGGCTTCCATTTCAAAGTCCTGGCTGGGCTAGAGTAAAAGGTCTTTAGAATTAATTGTGTCTGTAGATGAATCAGATGGCATCTTCAGAATTGCTTTGGGGCAGATTTTTCAGACGCTTTCATATTTCCTCAGTTGGGTGCTGCCCATTTAACGCCACATTTGGGCAGAGCTCCAGAATCCCAGTTCTGCCACTGCCTGCCCCCATTGCACAAACCCCTCTGCTTCTCTGAGCTAACTCTGAGCTTTTCAGCCTTGAAAATGGAATCACAATGCTGATGATAATGCATTCAAAATGTGCTAATAAAGTTTATGCTAGTTAAGCTGGAAATGATCAATGAAGGTGGCATTTATGTCTCCTGATATCCATGTTTTATCTGTGCAACTTGTAGGATGGGTTTCATCTGAGCACAGAGGTTATCTGAAGTACTTGAAGCCCCTTTAAAAACAGTGGTGAGAAATAACCAATCCTAAATCATAACTCATCTGATTTGGATTAGGTGTCTACCCTCAGACAGCCTTAGCAAAGAAAAAAAGACTCCTACTATATGGTTGTATAAAGTTAGAAGATGCCAACACTACCCAAAGTGCTAAGCAGTCAGATCCTATGGCTTCCAGAGATTTAGATTCCTTTATCCATTTTATATTAAAGAGTTTTATCTGGATAATTTTGCTTCAACTTGCATGCTCAGAAGTCAGTAATAAAACACTGGGCCCTTGAAATACCCTCATGTCATGTCACTTAATTCAAAGGTTGATTTTCTCCCTTTGACTGAGAAATAACTAAAGAACAAAGCTTTCATGAATTCTCATTTGCAAATTGTAATTGCTTCAGGAATAGAAACACTTATCACACATTTCTGACATAGTTGGTGGGTTTTTTTTTAAAAAGGAGGAAAAAAAATCCCAATTAAAGGAAAAACCACTACCTACTCCTGGAATCCATTAACAAGACTCAGACCTTATAGTAACAAATGAAAAGGTTCTATAGCCTAATTTATTTAGACTCTGATGCCCAACTAAAATTGTGTAAAAAAATGCCAGTAAAAATACAATTTGAATAGCAATATAGTTGAAATGCATGCATATGATACAATTTATAATAAGATTTACTGACTGTAATTGCCACACACTTTTTATGCCTCCAAGAACTATGTGAAGCATAAGGATTTACCCACTGTGCTGAATTTTCAATATGTGTCAGAACTATGGCTGTACAAAACATAGGATCATAGAACAGTTTGATTGGAAAGGAACCTGAAAGTTCACCTTGTGTCAACCCCCTGCCCTGTGCCAACATTCCACCAGACCAGGCTGCTCCAAGTTCCATCCAACCTGGCCTTGAACACTTCCAGGGATGGAGCATCTACAGCTTCTCTGGGCAACCTGTTCCAGTGTCTCCTCACCCTCATATTAAAGAATTTCTTCCTAATACCCAATCTAAATCTACCCTCTGTCAGTTTAAAACCATTTCCCCCTGTTCTATCATCACGTGCCCTGTAGAAGATCCCCCTCCAGCTCCCTTGTGGGCCCCCTTCAAACATGAAAGGCTGCAGTAAGCCACCCTGGAGCCTTCTCTCGTCTAGGCTGAGCAATCCCAACCTCTCAGCCTTTCCTCACAGGAGACGTTTGTGGGTTTTTGGGGTCCCTTGATGAAGGGAGGAATGATGAATCTGACTCTATGTTCTTAGAAGGCTAATTTATTATTTTATGATATTATATTATATTAAAGAATACTATACTAAACTATAGTAAAGAATAGAGAAAGGATACTCACAGAAGGCTAGAAGATTCTAATGAAATCTCATTACTCCTTCCAGAGTCCTGACACAGCCTGGCACTGATTGGTCATTAAGTCAGAACCAATTCACATGTTGGATAAAAATCTCCAACCACATTCCAAAGCAGCAAAACACATGAGAAGCAAATGAGATAATATTGTTTTCCTTTTTCTCTGAGGCTTCTCAGCTTCCCAAGAGAAAATCCTGGGCAAAGAGATTTTTCAGAAAATATGACAGTGACAGAGATTTCCACCCACCTAAGCACCTTCCTGGCTCCTCTCTGACCCTGTCCAACAAAACATGGCAGTGAATCTTCACAGGGGCTCACCTAAGATCTCCCTTCTTTATGTCAAACCTGAAACCAGAACTTTCCTTTTTCTCTTAAATTCCTCAGAAGCCCAAACCTCAAAACAAAACCTAAGGTCAGAGCCAGGGCTCCCTCTTTCCTCTGTCAAACCTACAGTTTACCCACAGAGTTCAGAACTTCAAGGCAGAATTAACATATCAGAAAATTATTAAGTCTCACATGTAAAGGGTAAGGAGAATAACCTCCTCTCACTGGAGTGTTTTAGAAGTTGCATGTTTAATTTGACCATACTATTTAAGATCTTTTGTGGCCAAAGGAAAAGAGGAATTTCTGAAAAGGCAACTCCTCCCATGGTAATGAGGTTTCTGCACCTATGTTTGTAAGATAAGCAGGACAAATCATGCTTTGGAGATGCCTGTCTTTCCTGATGGATTAAAAAGAAAGTCTAGACAATTAGCTTAGGCTTATCAGCTTTTAAATGTCTCTAGTGAGATGAAACAAAGGAGATCCTAAGGCTGCAATCTAATGTAGTGTGTGCTCCAAAACCGTGGTTGTAGCAGGTGCTTAACTTCTGCTTACAGGGGAAAAGAAACTTCAACTTTTATCTTAACTGCACACAAAAGTATGAGCAAAGAGCTAGGATTTTCTTTTGTGAGCACTGTTATCACATTTGGCAAAATGAAAGCTTTGTAATGAGGTTTTGTTTTTCCCTCATAAAAATTTCATTGAATTTCTGCTTAAATAGTCCACAAGGAAGAGATTATTAAGACAAAGCATTTTCATTTATTAGTACTCTCAATATCACAAGAAGCAAAGATTTAAATTTGTTTCCTTTGTTACGTATTTTTAGCTATATGTACTAAACTATGCTATTTTTTAAAGTTAAGACCTTTGAGTGAGACCTTTCTATTTTATCAACAGGATTTTTTTAAGTGGATCAGGTAATAGCATCTTAAAATGCAGGTTCATGGAAAATGATGTAAGTTTAAAATTTGATTTAGATAGCCATATATAAATGCAGAAATGTCAACATATGGAATAAAAGAAAATCTTTAGTTTTAACTAGTAAAAAAATTAGTCTAATATATGTTTTTATGAAAGTCAATATATGGCTTTAAAAAGACAGTTTCCTGAAAAGTTTGACAATTAAAGATGAAAAGGGAAGACATTCCCATTCTCTCTGAACAGCAGATTAGTGAGTAAGTTGTAGATAAAGAAACATAAAACATCTTATCCAGTTCAATTTCAAAGGGTCAATATTTACAAATACATATAAATCCATGTTAACTTAACCTACAGGATATATTTTTTCAGGCACAGAGGGAAAAGGAAATATATTCAAACTGCAAAAGTATTTGAAATCATGTACAGTCTTTACAATGCTCAGGAACAACCAACCTACATGTTTGGCTGTGAAATCAGATTTCTTTTTCTTTGTGATTACCAAGGTAAGATGGAGACTGGCTCAACTTCTTTGTGCATTTTGGTTTAATGCTAGCCACTAGAAAACCTGAAAACACATATTCTTTTAATGTGATAGAAACAGTAGAAGCAAAGATGAAATAAAGCCTTTATGCAAGTCTTTATGGAGAAAGTCAGATGATAATAACTTCTACTGATTTGATTTTGAGCCCTTTGAATTTCAGCTGTGTGCTACTTTGACAGAATAGTCATGTCTGTCTCAGACACATTGTTCTGAATCTCATTATTGGACAACTGTAATAACTGCATATGGAAAATATTTATCTGAATCAAATAAACTGCTGAAAATTTATATCATAAAACTGTAGAAAATAAATCTATTTCTATTTTCAAAGATGGTTACTTTGCTTAATTTCTTGGCAATTTAACCTGGGAATTTTAGATTAAAAAAACTTGAAAATGTTTCTTCATTTGTTTTTTGATGATTTTCTTTTTCTACCTCTTAGTTTTGTATATTTTTGTATGCTCTTCTGAATATACATCTGGGGAAAAAAGGATTGATATAATAGTCTAGATTACCTTGGATAAATAATGTGTTGTTATTGTATTTCATTTTGATCCTATTATATGTGTGGATTAAAAATAAAAAAAGAAAAACCACCCCTACCCTGGTGTAGATTTTCCCCCACATGATCATATCACAGACTGGGAAGCATGTGGCAGTGTTTCTAATATCATAAACAGAGCCATAACTGTTTAGTCAGAGACATTTTGAATTACAACATTTCCTCCTTCAGGTCTTTGGATTCAATTCAAAACTGAAGCCAATAGATGTTGCATCATAAAATCTGTGGCTTTTATCTGTCAGTTTAATTCAGAATTTTGCTCTTAACCATTCATGAAATAACAATACATTTTGATAAATGTAAAATAACAGTTGCTTAAGAAAATGGCATTTGATTAAACAGTATTTTCTTTGAATAACTTTAATTATCCAATTAATAGGTATTCAAAATCAAAATGGATGCAATTGAAGAAAAGCTCAGAAAATTAATAATACCTTGAATGTATCCTCTAATCTCTTTAATAACAAAAGCTGACAGCATTTTTCTGAGTTTGGTAAGAAAATTGCTTGGTTATTGTTCCTACTTAAATTAATAATATTTTTGCTATTATGTGCATTTTCACATCACTGAGTCATAAATCTTGGAAAATAAATATTCTGAAGTGGAAATATAGAGACAATAAAGAAGACAGGGGAAGAGCTATGGATGTCATCTATCTGGATTTCTGGAAGGCCTTTGACAGAGGATCCTAAAATATCCACCCCTAAACTGAGAGATATGTATTTGATGGATAGGCAGCTCAGGAATATGGAATTGTCTGGATGGCTGTGTCCAGTGGGCTGTGGGCAACAACTCCATCGGGGGTCCATGTTTGAACCAGCACCATTTCACATCTCAGAATCGTCAGCTGGGGTTGGATGGACCTTAAAGGTCAGGCAGGGACCTGGTGAAGGGAGTCCAGAGGAGGAGGATGAGGATGATCATAGGGATGGAGCACCTCTCTTGTGAGGAAAGGCTGAGAGCATCAAGGCTGTTCAACCTGGGCAAGAGGAAGGCTCTGGGGAATTTTATTGCGGCTTTTCCATGCTTAAAGGCAGTATATAAGAAAGATCAGGCCAGGGCATGGTGTGATAGGGAAAGAGGCAATGATTTTGAATTAAAGGAGGGTTGATAGATATAGGGAAGACTTTTTCACTAAGAGGAGGTGAAACACTGGTAGAGTTTGCCCAGAGAGGTGTTGGAAAGTTTCCACACCTGGAAATATTGAAAAAGGCTCTAAGTGACCTGGTCTAGCTGAAGATGTCCCTGCTCCCTGCAGAGGAGTTGTGCTACATGACCTTTAAAGGTCCCTTCTAGCCCAAATTATGCTATCTTCCCATGACAAGGGAAAAAAGATATAATTGTTTTAAGGATTCAGATACACGTTCTGCATATCTATAGAACACAGGTCATGAATTTAGATCCAAGATATGCATTCAGACCTTCAGATAGTGAGAAACTGTTCTGCTGAAGTGCAGACATCTCTGCACCTATCTTGTATATACCTCTCTTCATTTAATAATCCACAAGTAAGTTTATTCCTATCACTGGCAACAACAACAGCAATGACAACAACAAGACTTACAATTTGTTATTGCCTACATAAAAGCTATTTTTGTACCTGATTATGTCTTGGGCATGTTTTGGTGCACCCTTGACTGCCACTGACTGAAATTTCTCAGCACCCTGTAGAGCAGGGCTGCTGTCTTGGAAGGCCAAGCAGAGGAGAAAGTGCAATGTTCGCAGCATGTGCTCTTCATGGCCCACATGCCAGCAACATCAGGATTTTCACAGTATTCCTTTGAGACATTTAGCTTCCACATCATGTAGCTGCGCTGAAGGTCAGCACAGGGGATACAGCTTCAATTTTCTCTCATCTGGAGCTTCCAAACCAATGCTCTCTGTGGATTTGTGTTTCTAATCTCCCCAGGCTGTGGATATTTGACCAACTTTTAATCTCTCCCCGAGCTCTCCCTTGGGGTTTCAGCCTGGGCATTCACTGAATGACCTGCCCTGGGCTGCTCACCTGACTACATGAGACAGCAAGGGCTACCAATCTAGTGGGGTCAGGGAAGGAAGGAGAACTTGGGCTAGACCTTCCTTCTGTGGAAATAAAAGTTATTTTGTTACTTCCAGAGTAAAAGTCTACATGGTGTTTTATTCAACAAATATGTTTCAACCAGTAAAAATACACCTTAATGAGGTTTATGCACTTTAATTGAAGCTCTTGTGAAATTACCTCTATGTTTCTTTTATCATATTTTTTTCTGTGCTCTTTTTAAAAAATATTTTTGTTTTCTTTTTCTTATATCCTCTTACATCCCTTCTTAAAAACTAATGACCCAGGAAAACTCCTCCAGAGCTACAATAAATGAAAGGGAACAGATAAGAAAATCTCTGCATCTCCCTTAGAGCCAGAGCATCCTGCAGATAACTCCCAGTGGTTGTCATTAGCCCTAATGGAAAACAGCTGAGCCCCAGCACAGCTGTCCTGCTCTTCACCAGGCAGGTACTCGTGCCTGAAAGGGGATGGATTTGCAAATATTCCCTCTGTGTTGCCAGTGTAAGATGTTTAACCACACAGAGTAACTTTGGTGCCACAGGGATAAGCTAAGCTCAAACTTCACTCCAGAAGGAAAACTTCTCACTGCATGAGGAATTTCTTCTTTCCCTTAAAGAACACATGCATAATGTGTGCAAGACTTATTTATGTCTGGCATCTCATATTATAATGAAATAGTTATCAAGGAAATGTCTATACACAGGAAAAATACAAAGATAGCTCTAGGGGAAAGATACAAAGATAGCTCTGGGATGAAGCATAACCCGTCCTTAAAAAGGCACCTAGCATAGGTAGGGTGATTCATTATCTCTGGTGCCTTCTCTTCTCCATTGATGGTATGAAAACTAAGGACATGATTCATCTGATCTCAGTTAAATGTCAGATTAGAGGAGAGAGGATCTATTCCCCTAAAATACATTTTTCTCCAGTGATGACTATAAAAGAAAGGAAGAATGATGTTCTCGGGGACAGATATTCACTTTTAGTTAGATGAACCTTATTTATCTAAATATGTGATTCATGGATTTCTTGACAAGGGCCAGGAGTTGAACTTGATGATCCTGCTGGCTCCTTTTCCACCAGAACTATGATTCTATCAAATTTTATAGGACTGAAGTTATGTAAGATCAATTCATTTGACATTATTGCACACCAAGAATGCATTAAATTCCAGCTGTTATAAGGTTTCCTCACTTTGCTTCTAGACTATTTTTGGTCTTTTTATGCACACTGCAAATCATATTAGCTCCTTATTCTTTATGGGTTTTGAGTTACAACCCCTACACAGAAGATCAGTACACTCACGTTGGATGAGACCAGAAATAATCTCTGGAGTGATGGCCAAGAGAAGATCCCTTCCAGAAGAGCATAAGAACCTGAAAACATCTCTGTCACCTGTTACAGTCCACAGCCAAATAGTTGTAGCTCAGGCGCTTTAGAAACCTGTAGAAACATCAGCTGCGTTGGAAGTACCTATCCTCTATGAAATTCACCAAGATTTAAAACACTTTCATGTTCCTCATTAGCATATAACTAGACTTTGAGAACTAGGGAGATTTGGGATGTTTTATAGAACTGTCAGAGTCCTTTGGAAATGCATTTACATGGTAGTGACTTTGGTGACTTTAAACCACAGAAGTTTTCTTGATTGTTTGTTCTATGGGATTTTTAAAAATCATTTTTATTTAAACCTATGTTACGTCTCCTACCAGGGGGGCATACCTCATTCTAAACCTCGACCTCATTTTCTCAGTGTGTTCTCTTTGTAAAGATAAAAAATCCTTAAAGAGGTTGGTGATGAAATCAAAGACTTGCTAGAGTATGTTACATAAACATGGATTTTACTTCCAGATAAATTTCAGGCCTTACTAGAAGCCAAGGTTTAACTTTGAGCTGGATCTCCATTAAAAGGCAAATTTCTCTGGCTGAGATATTAACAGATCTGTGTTCCCTTTCCATGAGTGTCACAAAGTCACTGGAGGCACAGATTACACCGTGGGCTGTCTGTGGGCCAGGAGGGAGCCCCTGACAGGAAACAGCAATGCCTCATCTGCGCTACCCTCATGGGTTGGGTATCTGAGTTTGATCAGGTAAGCATGCAGGGGGATCAGACAGACCGAAACTTTGTGCAATATTTTATCTCCTGCACATAGTGCTTTAAAGCTCAGAAAGTCATTAAACTCCAAGCTGACACAGGGAATGCCTAGTGGGATTAACCTTCAAAAACTAATTACCAAGGAGATCAACAGAAGGCAGCCTGCATCACCACAGTTGTGACAGCCTACTCGAGGAGTGAGCGGTGTCACAAAATGCTGAATAAAAAATCTGCTTCACTGCAGATCCTTTCCCCATGTAGGCAGAGTTTTCCAAATGATTACCAATGACAGATCAATGGAAATCAGGTTTCTAATTACAGATAGGGTATGGTCTGGGTACAATTGCCATGATAATTATTTTTATTTTATCTTTTTTCCTGTAGTTTAGAGGAAAGGTTTTGAATAAAGTACTACACTAGCAACTAGGAAGGATCAACTCCCGTATTAAAGAAAAGGGGTGGGTCTGGCTCATCTCATTTAGACACCCACTGAGCAAATAACCCTGAAGTTTCAGTGATGATTAGTGAAGAGATAAAGACATGATGAGTATCTGATTTGTCTGAATCATCTAAGGCAAATAACATCTTCAATATGCATGCCTTTTTTTCCCCCTACTCTATCTCTCTTGAATATTAAAAGAGCCTATGATGGCTGCCTGGAATATCCAATATGGGTTTTAAATGTGAGATGAATTCCAACTGCATACCAAACATACAGCACAAATAAATGCTGAGCTTATGGAAGGGGCAGTGCTCCATCAGCTGCCAACACCAAACCAATACAGACCAATATTATCTGGAAATCTGTTAATTTCTCCTCCTACTCCATGTCCCTTGGATGAACCTGATCTTAGGTGGTATGACAAAGAGCCGGGCAGCAGATTGTTACACAACACCATATACATCACTATATATGTTACACACACATATAGGCATGTAAGTTGTGTGTCTGTGTGTACAACTGTGTATAACAGGACAGTATTAAAGATAAAATGTTACACATTATTTCATATACAATAATTCTTTTGTATATGTTCTTTTGTTCGTGTGTGTATATACAGAGAGAGAGATGTTTTATCATGACTAACTTAACTCCAGTTTATGGACACAGAACTTCTAGACTTATGCAAGTAAAAACATCCTCAAGAAGCAAAGACAGCTTTTCTCAATTTTCTACAAATGCTATAAGGTTAACAATCTCTCTTGAATATCAAGGATACTGAAGCTTGAGCAAAGCATTGGAAAGCAGAAATCCCAGAGTTCACATCAGCAGAGGTAAAGAATTCCAGTAAGCTCAGAATTCTGCACAGTCTTGCAAGCTGAACACATTTCCAAAAGCTACCATCTAGTTGATGCTGTGATCAGAATTCTTGGAACATGTATTAGTTATATAAATATTTTTAAATCAATCTGATGATAGCAGTAGTTCAGACCATGCCCTGATTTTAAGAGATCCTCAGGGAGGACTCAAAACAAATTAGTGCATTTAATTACCTTCCTGACGTTCCCAAATAAAATAAATGTCTATTGAATTTCCCCCCTCTGTTTAAGTCTAAATTCACAAATGCTATTACATTTTAATTAAAGTTAACTAATTTTTTCATTTGGTGGTTATTCTATCTTGATTTCTCATTTTATTTTTCATTATTATTCTTACAATTGAATAAAGATGCTAATGGGGGATTAGTTTGTAATAACAGCTGGCAGGCCCCAAGGATCCATTCTGCTGTCTATGGATGCAGAACAATCCATAAGGACTGGGGGAACCCTTCTGTTACCAGGAGGGATCCTCTATTCTCAACCAGAGGCTGCACACTGCAGTGGCCCTGTTCTGGTGAGGGATTCCTCTGCCCTAGAACCTGCACACTCCTGCCTTTGAGAAGCTGCTTGCTTGCTTTGGGCCAGGCAGAATAAGGGGAATTTAGCTTTTACAGGATCTATTTACATGACCCACAGGGAGAGCTCGTGTTCTGAGCTGTCTGGAGATGAATCAGCTTTGGAACAGGAGCATGGTATTTGATTGAGCATTGAAAATGTTCAAAATGCTTCAAAATGTTAATAAGGACATTGCACAATATCTGGATAAGAGCAAAGGGATTTGTCTCTTTGAGGTTATTTAGTTTGACATTTCTCACATTAGAAAGATGATGTTCAGCAGTGTCATTTTATTCATTTGCAAAAAAAAAAAACAAAACCACCTTGGATAATTCAATATTGGGTAAAGACTGTGAAAGGGAAGCTTATATCCTCTCACAATGTGAAGTTACCAAAACTTAAACCACTGAAGATCAGGCAAGTCAGAATGGAGTTCTTCAAGTAACTTGTCTGACCCTAAAACAGCAAAGATCTTTATGAGTCGTATTAATTCATCATTTTATTTGGTATTGTACTGAAGGGACACAAGTTAATCATCAGGCCTGCATAAAAATAGGGGTTCTATTTGTTAATGTTTACTTACATAGTCCAGCTGGAGGAAAAAGCACAATCTCAGAAAATCTTTGACTTAAATTACATGACCTTTAGACCAAATATTTCCCTGAAGAGATGAAACACTATAGAATCTCCATGAAATCCAACAAAATAGATTAATTTTGGTGAAATTTATAGAAAGCAAACCAACATTAAACAGATTGATATCTATATTTTGAGCTCACTGACAGACCAGTGCACTGTAAGCTTACCTATGGATCAAGAATACAAAATTTCTGCTTTCCAGCTGCCTGCTTGTGGGGGGTTATCTTCAGCCTTATGAAAATGTTGTAGCCTCAGTGAGACAAAAGTCTTTGAAGTTTGACTGAGCACAGATGCTTTCCTTAGGCTTTAATTGAAAGCAGTGACAACCAAACTCTCTCTACAGTGTGATCCATGTTTTAAAAGAGATTTCTACAAATAGGACAGGACTGAATTCTAAACTTGTTTTCTTTTCCAAAACTCTATCCCTAAAAGGTTCAAAAAGAAGGAAATTCATATAACACATTTACATAAGACACCAGTGTATATCAGATAACATATCAACAGGAAGAAATCAAGAAATACAGAATATTTCATTCTTTAATCTTTTTCTTACTCTGAGCATTTGAACAAGATATCTTTCAGCAACAATGAAGCAGAGTTAATTTGGATTTTATTAAGTTTTCAACGTGGAATTTGTTTTACTGACTCTTAAGCAAGATGCAGTGTTCATGGTATAATGTAATGAGTTAATAGAATTCTTAACTCTGGAAAATTTGAAGACAATGTATTTGGCAAGATTTCTCTCTTTTTTTTTCTTTTTTTAAATTAAATTGATTTTTCTAAATCTTGGTTGATAACAATGAAAAAGGTAATTAACTAGGTTAAAATACTTTTATGTACAATTCATATAAGTATGACTTGTACTTATTTTCAAATCTTCCAACTGATTTCAACTTCATTGGGTCAACATTTGAAACTCAGTGCAGAGACTGTCTGATACAGCTTAAGGAGAGTACATATGCTGAGGAAATGTTGAAAGTGGTTCTGTAAGAAAAGAGTGAATGGCATAATCTGGGTTTAGCTGTCTACTACAGAAGTAATTTTCAGAAGCAGACCCAAGGGTACCTATTTTCTGGAAAATAGGAAAATGTCATTGTAGTAAGCAATAGCTTTGTGAAACAAAAAGAGGACATCTGTGTTTTCATGTGGACTAAAAAAGCTCCCCACAGGGTTTGGGAGCTCATGTGAGAGGCGCTGGAGGCAGGTTCTGGTGGGAAGCCCTGCTGGAAAGGACCTTCCAGCTCTCCCTGCACAGCATCTGCCTCCTGCTGGTACCAGCAGAACCCGCACCACTGATTCCCTGCTCCTGCCTAATCTGGGTTTGCAAATCCCTAAAGATGGAGACAGCTCAGCTCTTCAGGCAGCCTCTTCTGATGTTTGGCTGTTCCCATCCCAGCTCAGCCCAGGCTGCTGAGAGCAGGAGCACAGGACCAGGTGATGTAGAAGCGCATGAGTGCCTGCAGGCTTCTGTGGGGCTCACAGCTCCACGCACAGCAAAGCTGTTCCCCTGTCTGGTGTTGGTCCTCTCTGAGCCCCAGCGCCTGCTGTGGCGCTGGTGAGGAGGGCTGGTGAGTCATTCCAGCCTCCTACAATCCAGCAGAGCTGTGAGTCTATTTCTGCACACAGCCAACAGATGGGACAATTCACAAAAAGCTAAATTTGGCAAGCATTACTGGAAGTCAACAGTCAATTAGGTAACTCAGTCTTATGAACAGAAGTGACTAAGGGCCATTAGCTTATGAGAACCAAAGAAAGTCAACTTCTTAACCCCAGAGGCACAACAACTCTATATAGGTTTCAAAATTGGTTTGTCAGAAGCAAGTAATCAAGAAAAGAAGGAAGTGATTTACTGAGGGGTTTAAAATAGAACAGGTTGGCCAACAACAGCGGCAGCTTAGCTCTCCAGAGCACCTTGTGCTCACATTGTACCTAAACCAAGCTTTGCATAATAGAGGAGAGTTCACTTCCACATGATTACAGTTATGGGGTCCCTGGAGGGAAAAGAACAAGCAAAGAGAGCAGGCTTTTCATCATCATTTATAAAGACTTTAGGGGGCTGTTTAAAACGGTGAAGTGATGCTTACCTCCTTTTAACAACGCTTTGAGGTACAGACCTTTGCAGAACACACTATTTAACTGTTTGGGATTATTACTGGTTAGGGTCTTTCCATTTAGCAACCTGCCTCATTTCAAAACCCTTCATATTTTCACATTACCATACTAACTGTATTAAAAAAAAAAAAAAAAACAAAAAAAAACCCCTGTGCCTAATTAAAGTAACAAAGAGCCCTGAATGCAAACATATTTAAAATCAAAAATAATTTTACAAGTAAATCTGAAAAGTATAATGCTGGTTCCTCTATTTAAATGGTAAATTGAAAATTAATACTCATGCAGACTAAATCAACTCATCTAATCATGGAATAAAAGGTAATTAAGTGGACCTGTCAAATGAAAGTTAGAGCTAAATACAGCAACCCTTGATCCTGCAGAGTAAGTCTTGACTTGTGTGATTAGTTGCTCTGCTTTACTTGAGGAAATGACTTGTGGCATCACACCCAGAAATTACTGCTTGATCCTGGAACTTGGACTGAATCTGTTGCATCTCTGCAGCTCTATGATAGATGTAGAAATGCATATGTAAGTATCTCTTGAATCAGGCAGAATCCAAAATTAAAGTCATATATTCTATTCAGTGTCCAAATGAAAATCTCTGATTATTTGAATATGATATTACTTGCCTCTGGCGTGAACAATGACACATTGAATTTCAACACAGAAATTCTATTATTTTGCATTTTCCATTGTTTGCTCATTCTATTTTTGCTTCAGATGTATCAGCTGTACAACAGAGAGTTGCTGGATACACTCTCTGGGCTGGTGCTGTACTTTTAGAGACCATTGCCAGTTACAGGGGGTTTGGAAACAAGTATTGCATCCCAGTTTGAGCCACTGGAGATCTGTGTGTGATTGCACTGTGGAAATCCACTTGGATTTCACACAGGTAAAGTCAGCTGATCTAGGATTAAGGAATAAGAAGGAATCCTCCAAGGCTGCAACCTGCTTCTCCTGCTATCTTGAAGAATCCATACTGCACTGTCCAGGGGTAAATGCTGACAAGGTTAGACAGGCTCCAAAGTTCATTTGCTCCAAGAATTTTTCCATTTAGACATCCAGCCTAAACTAATCCTCTAGGAGCCCTCAAAAACCAACAAAGATGAAAAGCACCTAAAAGTTATTTTCATTTTACCTCTCTTTATCTCTCAGCTTAGGGCAACAAGAAGCATTTCTCTCCTGAGGCCATGTGGAGCCCTTAAGCTGAACTTTAGCATTATCTTCCAGTGAACTTCCAATGGTTTGATGGTTAAAATCAGGTACTAATATTACCCTGTGTAGGAAAACTATTCAGTTCCCTCATCAAGATGTAAAAGAATATTCAGACTGTGCAAAATTTTTGGATTAATATTTAAAATGACACCTTATGTTCTCTCCTGCTAGAGAACAGGAAACTGGAGAGAACACATTTCAAATAGGGAACAGGTTGAAGAGGTCAATGATCTCCTCTGTGTTCATCACACAGTCCAGATCCAGTGCATGGATTTTTCCTCCCACTTCCCTGAAATGCAACAAGCAATTATCCTGTAAGAGAATTATGTATTTAAAATGAGCCTCCTATTTTTTTTTTTTTCCCAAGAAGGGCAGTTTTGCTGAAGGTTTATTTACTGGTATTCACACTTGAGTTCAAATGTCTTTCTTGACAAGAGAAAGGAAGATAAAGGTTTCCTGACACGTTCATTCTCTTCCAGTGCCTCTGTGGACTTCAAGGGGTCTATGTTCATAGAAACATCTAGAAAATGTATAGGAAAATTACTCCTTCTGAGTACTTCACTTGAACTATGATTCTCTATTAGAAAATGTGGCTTGTGTATTCACAGATAGCAAATCAGTTAGTGTTAGACATAAAAACAGCATTCTCCCCATTTTCTTAAATGTCTCAAGAAGGGACACTCCATACTTCGTGTGTGTGCCTCTTTTTATAATTTAATTTATTTTTGTGTGTATTCATAGTAGAAATGTATAATAATTTTACACCTCTTATCTTTTTTCCTAAACTTTTGCTATTTTAATTTTTTCCTATTAAAGTTTTTTTTTAATTTATTTTTATCTATTTTGCTGAAGATGATGGGGATAATGGGGCTTTGAAAGGGAAGTGTTTCTTCCCAGTGAAATTTCTTAGTGAAATTTTTAAGTTCCAGACAGGGGCTGGACCAAATAACCCCCAGACATTCCTTCCATCTTTACTTTTTATGTGACTCCATGATTTAAGATATTAAATAATAGAACACCAAGTTTAACCAAATTGATTTTCTTAAGTCAGTATGAAAAAGATTTACTTGAGCTCAAAGAAAATTAGGTCTCACTCACAATGGGTTTGTATGATCACCCCTACTTATGAAGTAGAAAGTGAAGGAAAAACCAGTGTGTAACCCAGCAACTCCAGTTTAATTATTTGCTTTCCTTTTCACATCTTCTATGGTCTTAAATATCTTTCTCTGTGTTTCAGATTTCTGTAAATAAAATAGCAAAAATATTCACCTGCCAAGTGTTGATATGAGGGGAAAACCATAAAAGTTCCTTAGATTCCCCAGTTATGCAAGCCATGTACTTTTGCCACAGATAAAAGCCAAGATACATTGGTATATCTCTCTATATAAACACTTACTTTTACTTCCAGGCTGTAAAATACTGCACGTGGTTGAAAGCTGGAAAGGGACTGCTTCCCAACAGGGCACAAAAAGGCAACAATCAAACTTACAAACAAAATGCTCCATGCTGGAGAATATGACATTATTTTCTGCAAATTTTGCCTGTGAGAACCTGAGAGACAACAGGTTTGTGGCAGCAGGAGGTGCCTCCAGCTGGCTCCACTTTGTGCCCAAATTGCAATGAGGTTCTAACCTGGCATGCTGAAATGAACAGCTCTCAGAGTACAATACATTCCTGACACAGCTCTGCCTCCCAAAATTTTAAAGGTCAATCTGAAAGTCTGAGGCAGACACATTCTACACACAGAAAAAGGCCTGACTCAGACTGGGAAGAAATAACTTTGCTCTAAGAAATCAGATCAGCTAAAAAAAAATTGCATTTCCATGGCTTCTTAGCACCTCTGGTTTGAAGGTATGAGTTACCTAAAAGATTTATTGGTGTGATAAATACAGATCTTTACTACCCAGCCAATAATTTGAAACTTGCAGACTCAACTGCAAGAGAACGTGAAATGCCATAAAATAGCAAACTGGATTAGTTTCCCCTGTATTCTGAATCATAGATGCAAAATAGCCTTTAAAAAGTTATGTCAAATTTCCACCAAGCTCTTGCTACCTGCAAGATCTCCCTACACAGGCATAAAAGTTTCTGTTTCAAATAAATTTTTCATTTTAAAAACTGCTGAGACCACAACTCTCATTTCTGTTGGTAGGAGGTGTTGGTGATATGTCTCTTTGAAAATTAGGCCACTTATTTTAGGCACATAAATATATTGGCCCAGGCTTCTTTGTGCCACTCTGGAGATGCAAAGCAGCCACATACCTGTCTTAGGTGGTCAATTAGGATGAGAAACAGGCTTGAAACAAAAGCAAGACTTGTGAAATTAACCTGCTATAATTTTTTTTTTCTTCTGATGTGCTATAAAATGTTTGCTAGGTGTGCTAGATTTATCACCAAAATGTCTAGAGTTGAGGAAATGATCCAAAAATCTTAAAGCTCTGGACTGAGATAAGTAGCCTGTCATAGCAGATTTAGCAAGTGATCATGCAAACCATAGGAAAAATACTCAGTGGCATAGAAAGAATGTCCTATTTACAGAAATGCTGTGTTACTTGCTTTTGGTGGAAATCAGAAGATTCAGTGCCTTTGGGGTCTATTAAGCAAAGCCTTTAAGTGCAGCTGCAGTGCCAGCTCTCACTGCTTTACTGATATTGTAAGGATATTTGTTGCTTTGGAGAAGCACCTGCTTTAGTTTGAGTCCTGGGAAATATTTCTTTTGCAAGAAAAATGCAAACATCTCACCAGAACGAAACTTTAAACAGTGGCCTGAGTCAAATATAATTGATCCAAAAAATGTGTGCATGTGTACTGTACACATGCATACTATATATATTTATTTATTTATTTACAAAAATGCACATGCTAATGAGATCAGGACAATCATGATTCAGGATGGGACCATGATTAAGACATTTTTAAAACAAGATTGTTTCATTGAATCCAGACTAAGGAGCCACCATTGGCAGATATACCTACTAGCTTAGACACTTGAACTTCCTCTTCATCAGGCAGCAAAAACAGGATGGGGTTTTTTTGTCTTTTTTTTTTTTTTTTTTTTGAGGGGTAGGAAGGCATTTGCAGGGGGATGCTATAACTTTTGTGACTTCTAATGAGCACAAAAGGGTTTTTAGAAGGGGTAGATGTGGGGGTGTTCTTATGGAGAACATGTTTCCTGTCATTTCTCTTGAAAGCAAGACCAAGGCTCAGTAGAAAAATTTGCATCTCATTTGGCCACAATAACCATAGTAGGATCTCTATTTCACTAGAAATAGACATGAATGAATGAAGTGGCATTTTGTGCTTAAGAAGATGTAATTTTTTTTTTTGCCTGAAATACATTAAATCTGGCTACAGAACCTATAATTACATCTCCTGCTATTACAGTTATAATTATTGAGGGACTTTGCCATATGTCTTTGTAGCCTCAGAAATATGAAAACCTTGGCACAAAAATATAATGTATGAGATCATTTAAAGGATTTAAAGGCTTCTCATCACAGGTGCTTCTGGTATTTTACTGCAGACCAAAAGCAGAGTTCAGTGCCATTTCAGCTATTAATGTTGTGTATTGTTTCCATGGAAACTTCTCAACACAATTCTCATTATGGGATCATCAAAACCATTGTTTAAATAATGCTTTTATAATAGGAGGCTATCAAGTAATAATGAAGCAATGAAAAGATTTTTTGTTATAAGGCAGACTGTCTACAGAAAGCAGAAATCAAAAATCAGGCTGCTTCTTGCACTAAAACACTTGGACAATGTATATTTTGCAACATGTTATAATGTAGGTTTATGGGGACAATTCAGCTGCTTTTTTTGAGAGACTAGCAGACAGGAATAAAATAAAAGGATCACTTAAAAATGCTTTTTATTTTTTTTTATTAAGAGGTTTTGTTCTTAAAGAAGGTAAAGATCATTCCAGTATCATATTGGATATATAATAGATACCAAATAGAGCAAGGCTGTACATGGATCTCCTAAACTGTCACAGAAATCCAGGGTGCTACAAGACAGGCTCTTACAGAACAAAAGAATCCCTACATTTCCAAGGTTAAACCCCAATCAATATCCCAGGCAGGAGTCACTCTTTGAAGGACAGCACTTGAGAATCAAAGTGTTTTACAGATATTCCTCCTTTCTCTGATGTCAAAAAATGCCTCTGGTATGCCAGGCCATGGGATGGCTTCATCAGTGGCAGCTGAATTTTCTACAGGTCCCAGATTCCTTCCAACTCTTTTCGTCTTTCTCCAAGGTCAATGTCAGAGACGCTCTGAGCTGATGGTTACACCTTTGTGTGTTCTCCTTTGTCAAGAACTTGCTTTGCATGTTCAGAGCATTTTTGGAGGGTTTTTTCAGGTTTAAAGTCTATGAAAGTGAAGGAAGAAACATGATACTAAGAGAAAAACTAAATCTAAGGAAAAGTAGTGCTGCAAATCAATAATGGTAGTGACTGTAATTCAAGACAAGGTTGGGAACATGAGGGGGGAATTAATTTACAGCACTACTAGTTTTTCTTAATAAGAAATCAGTTCTGCTGTATCTTCTAATGAGATGTCACTGAACCATTTATATTTGTAAACTGCATGGTCTGGAGTATTTTTTTTTAAATTGTAAGAAACTTAGTGAAAATATATTTCTAATTTTAAGTTTGATTTTGTTCTATATTCTTGTAAAAAGTTGTTGCACTAATGTGCAATACAGATTTTTTAATTTCATTATATGCGTGTTTCATTTTATTAAATTTTCAATAGCTCTATTATTCAAGGTGTTGGAGACTAGTTGTGGGTTTCAAAATCAAATGATGATTTTGGAAGGTAATATAACATTAAAGAGTGTCAGGATAGCACATAGATTAGTTAAAAATCCAGATGGGCAACTGCAACAAACTCTTAATGGTTTATCATTAGTATGCAGCTCTGTAAAGTATCTTGCAAAAGACCAGCAACTTTTCCCATGACAGAGACTATACTTTTTTAAAAATTACTATCAACATGCACCCATTCACTTTTCTGGCCTCTATTTTCACCACAAAGTAAACATAAATAGCATTGTTGTTAGATTTAATTCACTGCACTCAGTGAAGAATTCTCCTAATTTTTTTCTTCTTTTAGTTTTTGGGGGAAGCTTTCTGTTGGTATTGTCTTGGGATGTATTTTCATAATTCTTTTAAACCAGAGATAGTTAATTTCCTAGGTTAACCCCTTGCACTTAATTATGAAGGCACAATGTGGCCAAAGGAGCCTGGTTTTGTAGTAGATGTGGATATGTCCTGTCTGGGTATAATGGGCATTAATAGTTATAACTGTGTTGGTTTCATTCTGTGCCATTGGGTCTGGAAATTCCCATTCACCTTTCCTATGAGCCTGGACACTATTTCCTTTCCTTCTCTTGGACTGAAATGGGTTAAAAATAAAACTGACCTTTTCTCTGCAGATAATTTTGATGCCTTTTTCATTCATCTTCCAAAATTCCTAAGAGCTTGTATTCAATTAGGAAATTGCAAATTAATAGCTTCAAAATTAATATTGACAATTCACAGGAAGGAAGAAGTTGAACTGCATTCATCACTTCTGTTTCTGGCCACAACACAATATCAGCTGGAGCCCACAAACCTGGGCAAGGATAGAAAATTGCCCAGCCCAAATCAGATCAGACCCTTCCTCTGTAACGAGTGCATGGAAAGCACTTTTAGCAGCACTGATTCATACATCACTCCTTTCTCATTTTTCAGCTTTGTTGGGCACTCCTTGGATGCACCTGTAATGTACTTTTGGCATTTACACTGGGATGAGATGATTAATCTTGTAGAGATGCCTGATTTGCTATGATAATCAGTGGCCTTACTAAAAGGCTTTTAAGCAGCTAGCTTGGATAAATGTTGTTATTTTGTAGAGATAAGAAGCCTCCATGCCTGCATCAGAGGCTGTGGTTTAAACTCATGTGTTGAATGCCAGAAAACAATTTCCAGAATTAATTCTGTTCCCTGCAACAAATGATTTCCCCCTAACAAATTGCAGGAAGAATGAAAACACCAAACAAAGGGCATCACAGCAACTCGATTAGCTACCAACAATTCCTTTGTAAGCCTCTATTTTTAATTGCTTTTGTGTCCCTCTCCCTTCATCATCCCCTAGTTAAAGAAGTATAAATGAGAGGTTAGACTCTCTCATGCTTCTCTGTTTAAAGACAGTCAATAATAGGCCCTCCCCCTTCCTTAGCAGCCCTTGAATGCAAATGTTTTTCAGTAAGACTGACTCAGAGTTACCTCTGGAGATGTGGACTTTGTGATTGCCAGAAGATAATTGCTATGGCAAGTAAGAAGCTTGTCTATTTATTTTGATTGTTCTGCTCTGATCAACAGAAAAATAATAGTAATAGAAAAATATCTGTTGATCTGGGGGTTTACTACATGTTATTAGAGATAATTCAACCAAAACAAAATCAGCAGCCTGGTTTAATTAGCACTCCAATCCAACAGCATCAAGGATGGGAATTTTAAACAAGTATTCATTTGCCAGAAATTCTCACAATTGTCTTGAAAAAATGAGGCTGTTATGGCCTCTAAAAATGTCCTGTATATGACACCCTACTATGAATCTAAGGAAAAAGCTGGATCTTAAATATTATAAGCATTTTCCAAAAGAGCACAAAGTCTTTGAATGTTAACTGATTGACCAATTTAAAAGAAAAGATCTTTCTAGGAAGAAAAAGAAAAAATGAAGCTTTTAAACAAAAATCTGGATTGTGGAAGAGATTTGCTGGCCAAGTACAGGAAGACAGCAATATCACAAAATGTGTTAATGGAGACCTTTGTGAGGAGACAATCCAAGTGGATATTGTGCCTGGTTAGGTCTGGCAGCGTGATGAGTTACAGGAGGGGTACCTGGGCAGTCCTTTATAAACACAATCCAGGCTGTCATGGACCCTCTCCCTGTGTACCAGGACAAGGAAGGACTTGACAGAGCGAGAAATTCCTCTGATGATGTCACCCCACCCACTCTCTCTTCCTCTTCTATAACCGCTGGTGTGGCCAGCAAAGCAGCTCTTGAACAGTAACAAAACCAGTGTTACCTTAGGGACCATAGCAAAAGCTAATTCCATGCTAACTTCTTGTGTCTCTGCTCTAAATTCCCACAGAGCAGCTCTCATCCTTTTGTGATATGCCATGTTGAAATCAACACTACATCCAGGCCTTGGTTTTTCAGTATGTTTCATGGTCAAATGAAATGAAGCACCATGGATTAGGTGATCAGCAGGTCTAAACTGATAGAACTCCTGATTCCTGTTGCCAAATAATTCCCTGTTGGTGGTGATTTTTACAGACTAGCACCTCAACTGCAATCTGTACTAAGAAAGAAGGCTTTTTAATCCTTTATAACCTTCCTTGGAGTAATGCCTTTTTCATAATAGTAGGCTCTGGCCCTGCCAGTCAACTTAGTGCCTGGAATAACAATGAATGGTGAAGTATCTTCTCATCTCAAGAGCAGGCACTTACCTGCATAAATCTCTCATGTAGAGATAAGCAATAGCTATAAACCCAAATGGGCTTTCCTTCTGAAAGGTCAGCTTTTGAAAGGATTTCCTTAGTCCCTTGGAGCCTCAGCAAAAGATAACATTTCAGAACTTGTCTTTTGCTTTCTACTCTATTTAATTAAAGTGTGCTGTTCACTTTGATGAAAATATGTTCCCCTCATGATTAAAAGACTCTTTTGATTAGATAATTTTGCATAGACAAGTGGCCTGTAATAATAATAAATTACAATATTTTTGAAACAACTTTCTCATCTGTTAAGAAATTGTAATTCAAATCTATATGGGAATTGAAAGGTCCACAGCAAACCTCACCCACCAGTTGAATCTATTACTGTCACTGGTCACTGGAAGTCCTTCTAGGTGGATCACAATCTTGATCTCATGCTATAGAGAAAGAAAATGGGAAAATACCAGTCTGAACTGGTGCTGCATATCTCAGCTAATCTTATAGTCTGAAATGCAGGAAAGTGCAGTACAAAGAGCTGAACTGATGGGAGTCTTCTCTACTTTACCAGCTCAAGAATAACAAAAATACAGCATTAATGCTGAAAGAATAAATCTTCCAGTATGATTTCTATCTACCCCAGTAATTTCCTCACTGGTGTTGTTCTGAGATGACATTGAGAAAAAAAATCCTAGGCTAGGTGTTATTTTTTTAACTGTAGTAGACATGTGCCAAAGTACAAAGAGTACCTTTGGTCTGCTTAAATGATACGTTGAGAAGCTTGTAGAAAAATTGGAAATAAAAGATATCTTTCTCTAGTTTGATTAGACTCTCCTTTCTTCTTTATTACTTAGGAAGAAAGGAGAATATTTACACAATAAAAATATAAGAATGTTTAATCTGCAATAGACTAGAGACACTGATGCTTTAACATCTGGGCTGCTTGTATCACAATGGTCCTTGGGGATGGAAATATCTACTTTCCTACCAAAAATAGGATCAAATCTCATTTCACAGTAAAGAGAAATTACACATTTTTTCCCTTCTGTAGAATCATAGAAGAGCTGAAATACTCACAAGAAAAAAAAAAAAACAATTTGTGTGACTAAAGATTATAATATTTGGCCTCAAAACCTATTGCTTGTTGTTTGCACTAAATTTCACATTCTAAAAGTTTATATAAATAAATATACATGCTCATTGATATTTCTGAGAATAAACAAAAATTAGATTTTTTTCTCTTTGTTGGGCAGTTGAAAGATTATGGTAAGGAGCTCATTTATTATGTTAAACCCGAGCTCTCAACCCAATTTCCCTGGCTCATCTGGAAATTAATGCTTTCCTTAAACTTGTTTGATCCTGGAGTTTTTGAAGCAAAGGCCACAGTATACATGAGTGACAGGATTTTATCCTCGTGGGGTTTAGCTGAAGTCACCACGCTGTGACCTGTGCTGGGTAAGAGTTGGGTCCTTCAGAGGCAGCAGATAATGAAACACCAGGCTGCTGCATCAGCTCACTTCTCTGCTCATCAGCCCCAGCTAAAGGTCAGATGACATATCTCAGGTGACAGAAAAGAAATAAACTCAATACATCATTTTCCTGGATTTTCACTTCAAATGTGGAAGTAAATAACGTAAATATTTTGTTCCAAGTCGTTATCAAACTGCTGCTGGGTACAGTTATTCTTTTTATTTTTTTTAACATTTAGATTATCAAATAATTGCTGAATCTGCACTTAATGCATATGTATTTTTGATATCTAATTGCACCAGGATAATATATCAAAGTGCTCCTTGAGCCAGAGCATATTCATAAAACCTCTTCTAGGACTGATGGCACAGAAAAAGCAGATTGGATTCCAGCAAAATCCTCAGGTCACAAATAAAAGTGACATGAATCAGAAAGACTCTTTTATGAGAGAAAAGCATGCTAAGGGAGTTTTAAATTACAGGCCCTTCCAAGGAAAGGATTATTTAGAAATCTCAATCTCTCTGAATTGGTCCTGGAAACTCAGTCTTAAACATGATACCGAGCCACTTCAGCGCAGCCCATGCCAAAAGCAGTGAAAACTGAGAAACCTCAGCACTTTAGCAGCTGTGCTCTGTGTGCAGCAGTGGAGAGCAGAGGCTTCAGAGTAACTGAGGTGCTCTCCTGGGACTTAGGGGAGTCAAGTTTTCATCCTGGATCTGCCACTAATCTGCTTTGAGCAACCCACACCCACCCCTTCTGGTTCTTTAAATGCCAGAGACTGCCACAACACAAGGGATCTGCACACACTTCCCAGGACAATGAAGCTTTTCAGGGAACCTGACACAATTCCCTGCCCTGGGCCTGGCTGGGGGGGCTCTGGGGAGCTGCAGGCTCAGCCTTTGAGCAGGGTCTGTGCACTGCTGCTCACAGCTGATCCCCCTGTATACGTGCACAGGATCTTTGTATTACTCACCGGTGGCTGCCTGCACACACAGCTGACATTTTCCTTCCCTTCACTTATTTCAACACATGCAGGGAGACATAAATTTTCCCCTTCAATTAAGAAAATATGTTTTTCTTGCATTAAGAGGAATATGCTGGCAGCTGAATATAGTGGAATAGATTAGTGGTCTTAAAATGGCACATTTTAAAAACCTAGTTCATTTTTAAGATGCAGTTAACAAGATATTGGTCTATAATGCATTTCTATATGTTGCATTTCTATATATATGCAGGTCTAATCTTATATTACCAAAGACATAGTACTATTCTTTAAAACTCCTCATAAATATAAAATTTATTAATTTTTTTCCCCTATACAAAAGCGCAGTTTGTATGTTAACTTTAGTAACTGCATTTGTATGGAAGTTCTCTGACTTCAGTACATGGACACCTCCTCTCTATTCCTTCCCTCTGCTGCTTGTCATAGCAGAGAAGTAAAATATTCTCTCTGATCACAGGAGCAAAAATAAATGTTGGTTAAGATATTGATTTAGGACCAAGAAAATTCCAAATTTCACTCTAATGCATTAAAAACGTGCAGTTTGATAAAAAGCATTACAGCCTGCAGAAAGTTTTGATACAAAAATGTCACCTATATAAATACTCAAGTTAGAAGAATCTTTTAGGTATTAAACACCTAAGAAATAGAATAACTTCCCTTTCAGAAGATGTGGTTTCCATGAAAATTGCGCTGGATCAGAGGTTTAGTTTCTTTCATACATTACAGAGACAAAGTATATTTTCCATACTTGTAACAACGCATAGTATGCCTGTTAACAAAAGGTTATTTAAAATAGTCCATGTATTCTTTGTTTTCTCATTCTTTTCATTAAGGAACATATTAAAAACATTTCCATAATGCAAGCTTTTTTAAAAAGTTAGGTGATTCAATAATATTATGAGATAGGAAAACCCTTTTGTTTCATTAGTTTCCCAAGAAAAAGAGGTAGAATGATTAAGAACTTATGGAATTTCAGGAAATTGCTGTTAAGAGGGGAGTATCAGAGAGAAAGAAACCAAACCAGCAACGTTCCCTTTGTTCCATCTCTGCCCCCTTGGACAGTAAGATTCCTCATTTTACTGACGTGCAGAGAGGTCTGACACCCTGCTCAAAATAAAAGAAAGCATTGACAACAAGAGAAAAACTGGAAATTATCTAGTACGCCTTACTGGAACACGGTGCTTCTGAGTATACCTAGGAAACCTGTAAATAGCCAGGGATGTAGAAGTGTTGTGACATTAGCCTGTCAAATATTTCTGTGTTAAAGCTCTTGTTAGAGACTCATCAATAGCGGACTCTCCCCTCTGTGGAGCTGTTTATAATTTTCTGAATAACTTAGTTATCTGTGAAGCATTTTCAGATCCTGAACATTTTATCCCCTTGTAATATAAAGACATGGAATGCAGAGAAAAAGCCAAATTTCTGCAGAACAGCACCCAATGGCTTGGAGAACAGTGCTGGACTAAAGCTGTTTGCAAATAAACCCACAGGGCCCAACTGCAACCTTCAATCTTCTCACTTAAATAATTCTGGTTTCCTACAAAATGGCTTTTTGCTGCAGCATTTCTAGATAATGAGGAAGCTTTAAGGCATACAAATACTCAAAAAATATTTTTGTAACTATTTTATTTTATAAAACATCACCATCATCTAATAAAGCTCAAGGTACAATTGCATATACCTTAATACAGTGAAGAACTCAATGGACATATAGCACTTTGTGGGCATCCTGTATAGTGTAGCTCATTTGCAAAATATATTTGATTGACATATGCAAAAGAGAATTAAATGCCTTTGCCATGGCCAGAAATAAAACCAGGCTAAGGGCAGAATAGTTTTCTCAACAAATCAACCAATTGTTGGAAGATAATTCCCCTACTTTCCAAAAATACCTTATATTTTGTCCTTTAAGGAAAGGATCAAATCCTACAGAAAGTGATTACCTGGAAAGGAGTCAGAGATCATGCTTATAAAACTACACTACATTCCTTGGGAGATGGAAGGAATCAATACAAGGGCAAGTTTATATGAAGAGTGTCCAAAAAGGAATACCTTGAAGTCTTTTCCTTATGCTTTTAGTTGCCAGTGGAATTCATTGCTGACTTCAAAAAAATCTATAACAATATGTTTTACAATATGCACCTCCAGTCCATAGAGCAATGGTTTTGTGAGTAATGGTTTTGTGCTAACCAGGAATGTGCTAATAATACAATTTTTAAAAAATGAAGACTCTAACAAAGCCAGGTGTTCACCACAGCAGATGCTCTAAAGATGAGAATGTTCTCAGTCTAGAACCACCATGAAGGGAAGAGAGACTCCTACAGAGAGGCTGACCTTGTGTGCTGAGAGGGATAGGAATGGGTGGAATGTATATAAAAGACTGCTACAAGCTGTAAATGATTGTCTGAAGACAGTTTCAGGTGGAGACATTTTAAATTGATAGTAGATGTGTTTGTTCTGTTGTCTTGTGGACTAGCAGATGTGAGAGGTCTGAAACTCATCTGGCAGACATTGAAAGCAAACTTATTTCAAATTGGCTCAGTCTTTGGAGACTGTCTAAGTCTTGAATTTCTAGAAGCCTCCATTTTCTCTTTATGTCTATAACTGAGAGCCATTTGACATAAAATTACATAATGTTTGCCTTTATTTCTCCAGTTAATTGGTAGACTAACACCTTGAAAAATGTCACGCACTGTCTGTCACACCTCATTTGCATCACTCTTCCTTCTTTACCTAAACACCTGCCTGATTCCTTTCATTTAGACAGCTGGTATTTTGTCTTAAATCATAAAATATTTGTGTGAGAACAATTCAGAGAGGCGTGAAATAAAGTCGTTTCTAATGGCACGAGTTCTGAGGAACAGCACTCTCTCACAGCTCTGAGGATTACACGAGTTTGAGCAGTCCTCTGACCTTCAAAGCTTCTCAGACAACCAGCAGCCATTAACTCCAGCAGGAGGCTAAACCCTGAATATTTTGGAGTGGGGGTTTGACAGACTTACCTGAGTTCAAAGAGATGTTCAACAGCACAGCAAAGACTTGATTGCAAATTTTGGAAGGATTGTTGAACAAGAAAATAATCTCTTTCCCTTTATGTAGATGGGTGGAAAAGGCAGAGGATAAGTCTGGGTGGTTGGTATTTGAGCTTATCCACTCTCAAGGACTGTTGTGATGCTGCACTGCTGTGCATAGGCAGTTTGGAGATTAGGTTTTAGGTTAAGCGAGATATTGTCCCTAATCCGGTTCCTGCCAGGGGACTCTCAGGGATGGCTTAGTGATGGTGCTGGCGTGTTCAGAGCAAGTTAGTAAGTGAAAAAAACCACCAAGGTTCCCTTGTCATGCTGGTTCATGAGCCCTGGCAATACCAATAGTCAGTTTATCTAATTTTAGACATCTATATAATAAGCATCTGTCTCATAGTTAATTATTCAGAATATTTTAAATAGGCAAGGGAAGGATAAAAGCACCTCTAAAGAATGACACAGCTAATGATCTTAGACATCTGCCTTGAAGCAAGAGGTAATCTATTTCTCTCCACTAGCTGTGGAGAATCTAGACAACTAGCTTATGTTTTGTTCCACCAGGTTTCCTCTGGTGAATATTTGCCTAGATGACTGCTACAGATAGAATGTCCAGACCTCCAGACTGTGAGGTGCCTGAATTTCACCCTCTGCATGGCAGCTCCTTCTAGGAGTGAAGTTGCATGATTGCAACCTCAGGCTGGTGCGGAGAGATGCTTCAATATTCAGGATACACAGATAGACCCAAGGTACAATGCCCTGCAGACAGTCCTGATGCTGTCCATCTTTTATATTGAAGATAAAGAATCTTAGATATTAGAACAAACCTTGGGACATCATTACAATGGACAGTGCACAGCTCATTTGCACAGGAGCCAGACAAGGGTGTTAAAGTTTTAATCTGCTTTCAAATTTTCTCATGTTTTAGGATTATTTATATGCCCTGCACGAGCATTTGCTGGCTGGTGGACAACAGGATGCCTACCAGGACATCATGTACAAATTCTTGTAAGGAGGGTAATGGAGAAGCCATCACATGCAACAAACACAGATTAGGCAAATGAATTCCGGGAAATTGCAGAATTTGTGGTGGGTCCTTTTTGAGGCCACAGAGACAGAGGCAGCCTGTAACACCAAGATCTGGCAAGCACTGAATATCTCCTGCAATTTAAACTACTTTGCAGCTGTGTGGGTCAATCTTTTACTGTTATTTATTTGTTTATTTATTTAGGTTACCAAAAGCATGCTACTGGGAAGTAAATTTATTGCTAGAAGGTTACTTTAACTTAGAAGAGCTTTTTCTTTGCTTCAGCAGGAATGTTTTAATTTACTGACCCAAGTTCTCTGTCCTAGAATTTTCCTGTATGAGAAGGACAAATATGTTTCTTCATTTACAAACTTGGTTGGACAGATGAGACTAGGTCAACAAGTGAGGCAAGAGGTGACACAGCAGAGAAACTCAAAACCCTCTCCAAAGCCAGGAAGAATATTAGCTATCTTTTGCAATTCCAAAGACTTCTGCTCTTAGAGAATGCTCATGTCTTACAATTTCTCTTCCCAAGAGTCCTGAAACCCATTAGGCAGACTTCTTCCAGCTAAAACTGAGTGTGTTAATCCAAGTGCTAACATTTCTAGCAGCTATATTGTTTTTTTCTTCAGATGGCTTTGTTAGAGATTGCTCTACTGAACTCCAGCAGCTGTGCTTAAAGAGAAATGAGCTGCACAAAAAAGAAATTATCCCAACTCAGAATGACAGTTCACTGTGAGCTACCTAATTTATTAGTCTAAAAGCAGAAGAGAATTTTTCACCAAGGACGAAAAGTAACCTAAAATACACATTTGAACAATCCAAGAGGATTGTTCAGACATTCACAGTTCTTAAAGAGGAGCAGGGTGCTGACATCAATTAAAACCTGAAAAATTTGGCTTCCCAGCATCACTTCTCTTTTAGCCATTAAAAATTTACTTAAAGAGGCATATAACAACAACAAGTGGATGTGAAAAACATCTGTTTTTGTGGTTCTGTGTGGGATTTTGGGCCAAGGTTTCTACAAAAAAAAGTCTGAAATTGTGTCTGAAAACTAAGAATGAAGAACAGTGTAATACTCACACGTTGTCCCAGAGCTTCACAGTCAACAGACACAAAAAAAAAAAAAAATGTTCATTATTTACATCCCATGCTCACGTATTCAACTCAAAGTTTCTGAGTTTTGACAGGTATTCCATTCTGATGAAGGTGGATAAGGCATTCATTGCCACTGAAATTCAGATTTAGAATTAATTTCCGTAAGCTTAGATTAACAACGTCAGTGTCTTAGCCCTTCTTTAAGGTCAATGTAGGTCAAACGCTAATGAAAGAAACACCTAAACCTTTAACTTCTCTTGTGGCCTGACTACAAGAAGACAGAAATTTCACAGTGGGAGCCGAGACAAAGACTAGCTTTCTATTTTTTTCCCATGTTGGGATCAACATTCTTCAGTTTTCAAGAATTTTCTCTAAATGGAGCAACTTTTCCACCTGACCATTTCAGCAGGTACCTGTTTACAGTGCTAAGCATGATCAATGAAGTATCAGAAATGTTTTGTATCCTTACAAAACAAGGCAATTTTTCATATTTTTTGCTTCTGCTCTTTCCTTTTTCCACAATAGGCTTTTATTTTGGGGCCTTATAGTGCCAGCAGGAATGTGTAAAAAGAAAAGACTTGTTCTGGCTGTGTATTAATGCTTGGCACAAAGAGGATGTCTCCTCAAAGGGACTGTATGTGTAATTTTTAAATTATTTTTTCCCCAAGCTTCTCATCTGAAAACTGCCATTGTCTGGCAGTTCTGTCTTGCCTAGAGCCAAGGTGAAACTGAGCTCTGTGCCAGCTACCTACTACCAAAGCAGATAAGCAACAAGGACGTGAGCATTTTCCAGGTGCCGTTCTCCAAGGAATTATTGCCCCAGAGAGCCCTGGAATGCCCATCCATGCTGTGTTTGCTGACCTGTGCCTGGGGACAGCTGCCAGGACTGATTCACCTCTAAAATGGATTAACTTTGATGGCTTCTTCATATCACTAGTGCAGGACAGATTGAATGAGCAACGCTGTGAAAGATCAAACACATAAAAGGAGCTTCGAAATGGAGCATTTACCCTTCGTTTTACCCTTCTCATGAAATGGAGCTGAGTTGGCTTTGGGATTCAGAGTCCTTTCCTTTAGGATTCCAGTCCTTTCCAAGGGCTCTGTTCTAAGGGTGCAGGAAGGAAATGCAGGATCAGGTATTCCCTTCCTCATCAAGGGAAGCAAAATGCAGCCAGACACTGAAGTGCTAAAAAGTGCTAAAAAGCCTGAGTCAAACCAGATAAGCACCAGAAAAAGACAAATGCTGGTATGCCTTATCCACTCTGGTATACAAAGGTATGTATTTTTTTAAAAAAACAAAATATCAGACCAGATCTTCAGCAAATGTGTTTCAGGATACTTATATTAGAGAGTGGCTTGTGCCTGCTGAGATCTGATTGTGTGTTTTGCTGTACCAGTGAACCCACTGCTGTTCTCCACCCAGTCCAAGGACATTAGATCCCTTCCCAGGTGATTTCCATCGGTGCCTCAGCTCAGCCCAACAGTGCACTTCTTCAGTGGATCTCCTTATCATCACCACACAGACACAGATTCAGATTGCAGCTCCTAACACACAAACTGCAGTCCTTCAGGAAATCATTACACCAGAATAATATGTCAGCACTTAATTTGTCCTAATTGCTATCAGACATCCAACCCACAGCACCAGAGCTAGCCTGAGGCAGGTGTACAGTGTAGATGCCAAGTGCTAAAGCATCACTTTGCCTTCATGCTGGGCTCACAGCCTGATAAAGTAGACCCTGCCATTTTTTCTGAAATTAAAATCTCTTCAAAATCTTATTTCAGCAGCTTTCTCCTCTCCATGGTGGTGCCCTGCCCCTCCACACATGGAACATTAGTTTTGCACTTTATACCCTTGCCCTTCTGTATATACCTGTCATCAAGAGTAGCCAAAATCATAAAAAGATAAAAATAAGAAAAAGATGCCTCTAAACTATGCAATGAAATAAGTAAACAGCAAGTGGGAAAGATCAGCAGCAATGCATAGGGAAGTGTGACAAAGCCAAGAGACACAGGGGCTGAGCTTCCTGGGACTTGGAAGCTGCTAAGAGAGCAGTTTTACGCTCCAGCCCCAAAGCAAGTACTGTAAAATTCCATTTGAATTTTTTTTTAGCTGGAAGCTCAAACACTGCCACATGCTGATAGTGATAAATCCAAAGAGGCACAACCTTTGCAAAGCAATTTTTATCAACACTAAGAGGATGCTGCCTCAGCAGCCTGGAAAAGCAGAAAACGTTGAGCTTCCTCTAACACATATGGTAATTTTTGCTCAATTTTTGAATGAGTGGGGAATTTAGTGCTGTATTTGGGAGCTTTACAGATAGTTGTGTTCACTTCTAATTAATGCAAAGTTAAAAAGGTAAAAAAAAATTAATAAATGTTGATAAAATTGTTCATGCCCTTGGGCAGGATGTTACACTTCTAAAAGGCTTTTCACATGAGTTTTGTGCAGTGAGGGCTCTGCTATGCAAAATCACTTTACCCGCTGAGGGAACAATATTGGAGAGGTCAGCTTGCTATAATGCAATGGAACCAATATTATTTTAAACTTCTTTGCTGTCATTGAACTCTGATCTCCATCATTAGGTGCCTAAAAAGGCAGTTTTCCTGACATAGTGATCAACTCCTGATGAAGCCAACGGAAACCATGGCTTCACTGGTCTCTCAAATGAGATAGCTTTGTATCTGCATCTGGTGGTAGATTTGGATTCCAGTCCCAGAGATCTGACACTACTGTTCTGTGAACTCCTACAACTATTTATACTTTGAAGAAAAAATAGAAAATCAAGAAACTGTTAATATGATCAGACACACAGTCACAAAAAATATTGAAAAAAATCCAAACTAGCTGACACATTGGCTATAACGTGGTCAAATTCAATCTCAGGATTAGCTGGTGCTTTATAACTACTCTTATGTCAACTGGAGAACTTAGAGTTCTGCTTCCATGTTTATCTCACAGGATTGAGGCTACATAGGGCCTTAATCCTGTGTGTGGTTGAGACCCCAAGGTTCCTCTGCTCCTTTATGATTTTCCATCTCTCAAGAGAACACTTATTCCTACAGAGCAGTTCCTACAGAGGATGTGATGCTGCAGGTATTGTTGGGACCGCCTCTCCTTTTTCCTCCCACCCTTCCACCTGAAACACTTTCCAGGTTGTTAAATATTTATCATGATACTCCCTTATACCAAAAGAATTGTCCATTTCCCTGCATCCTTCACAAGACCCTCTTCCCCAGGATAATGATGCAATTTCTGGCCTGCTCAAATATCAACTCTTTCACATGCTTGAGACCAAGCTTTCTTGCTTTCTCCTCCACTCTGGTGTCCTTTTCACATCTCCCTACACTAGGCAGTGAAGTAGATCCTGCCTGCTTCAAACTTCTCCCACTTCCCAGATCTTTAAATCAGGACATGAACTCATGCCCTCCATTTGATACCTCTCTCTTATGATCCAGCCTTGCACAGGCAGACTCAGACCTCAATCCTATAACCCCTCACATGTTTCCTATTCCTGATGTCCATCCCAGCTTATGAGCTTTCTAACATTGCTGTCTGCAACCCCAGTCACGAATTCAAGTCCCCAGAGGCAAAGCTGCTGCAGAGCAAGCACCAATTAGTTGCAACTTAGCTGTTCATTAAATATTATTGCTTTGGGTTTTTTTTTCTGCAGATGGAGACACTGAGGTCAAGGATAAATCATCTGTTAATTTTTAGAACACTTGGAATGTGACTCACAGGTCAAATTCAGTCCCTTCAAAGAACTAATTGGGTTGCCTGGGTCATATGAAGGACGCTTGAGAAAGAAGGTGACAGAGAATGAGTTGGAAGACAGAAGAATTATTCCAGGAAACTGGTCCCTACTTTTCTCTTTACCAGGACTTTCTGCTCTACATCCCTTTGTTATCTGAATAAAAATGCACTGCAAACTGGACCAGAATGTTGACCTCCCCCACAAGAGATTAGTGGCACTCACTCAGTGCCAGCGCTTAGGTCTGGTCCCTAACACATGTTTACACATTTGCTGTACAATAGCCAGAAAGCCACAGTGCCTGCACCTTGAACACAAACATCTTGCTGCTGCTGGTTGAGGACATCAGCATGAAGGCTGAGAATATAGTTAGGAATATCTTGACTCAGTATTTGTCCCAGAGGGTGTGTTTCTTTCTGTATTTTCTTTCAGCCTCCCCCTTTAAGGTATTAGCAAGACTGTAATGTGAAAATATTTGTAATATTTTTCTTGAGTTAACAGAGATGAGGAGAGCATGATTATGGTTACTACCTCAATAGAGAAAATTGGTTTTGGAGGGGAAAACTTATGGGCAAAATTAAGAAAATCTCACTTGAAGGTAATGTTGATGCTTTATGATGTTTCTGCCACAGTGTCACCATGGACACATGATCATCTGGGAGGGATGCTGGAGATGTAAGCAGCTGACATTCCAGTCAGCTCTACATGTCACTGTAGGTCACAGAAAATAATGGCTAGCAAAAAAGTGGAGTTCAACAAGAAGTAAAGGATTTTTTTTTTCAAGTGTGGTTCAGGAAAGAAGGAAAACCTATGAGCACAATAAGTTTGGAAATTATCAAAATAGTGAATAAGAGGATAAATGTGCAAAGATCCTGTTCCCCCAACTGCAAGCTCTTTTTTTCTCTTTTAGCATGGGCAGTGGTTTCTATGTTAGTCTGTTGTGCACTCCTAGACTCCCTACTAGAATTGTGCTCTACTTTTCATGATGTTTAGTTACTGACATGCATTATTAACACCCTATCTCTGTACTTTGTGATAAAATGGATTAATTTAACATCCCAATTTATCAAATCCCAAAATACAGGAGATGACTACGGCTGTGAGAGTAGAGCTTGGTGCCAACCACAGAGCAGCCACCAGTAATGCATTCAAAGCTGCCTTGGATCCACCATCTTCAGGTAAGTCCAGCTGAATCCCAGAAAATTCTCAGGTGGGACCTAGGCTTCCCTTGTGTGTTCTACAGATTAAAGGCTAGAAAAGGTTTCACCAAAACTAGTCAGCTTAAATCCCTCTACCCTCAATGCTCACAGATATATCGCGTGCACAAAGTGATCCAAGGGTTGTGATGTCCTTACTAGTCATGGAAGGAAGACTAATTTGAACACCTTAGGAGAATTCCTACAGTTAGGCAAAGGGAACCTAGCTTTTACAAAATAAAAAAATACAACTAGGAAAGCAACTGAACAAATCAAAAGACTTTAAACTTTCCAGAAAACTTCTACTGCAGAACTGAAATGCAAACCAGATCTGGGAATTTGAAGCTCTAACAACAAAAACACAACAAAAGCTACTGAAGGAGCTTTAATTCTGGACCAATCTCCTGGGAAAAAAAAGTACTCATGGGCAACCCAGGTAGGGGGAAACTAAAGTTACATCTGCCAGGACTGAGAACTCAGCTTTTCTTTAGTTCTGCAAACTCTCAAGAAGCTTAAAACATGGTGGCATGCATGACCTAAACAAAATAAAAAAATAGTTCAGAAAGAGGTGGGGAACATCTAAGCCATGTTTTATACTCTTCCTAGCAACCAAGACAGTTTTTCTCCCTTTCCCTCAAGGAACATCACCCTCAAGTTTAGGTACCTGGAAGTGATTTCTATCAAGGCCAGGTTTTACGCCCTTTTCACAGGCAATGAATAAGAAGTGGTGCTGCCAATGCACACTTTTTTAAGCTTATGCTAAAGCTATGTTGGAATTAAAGTCCTCTCCCATTGTAACCATTTTGTGAGGGTGGGATATATAAGTGACTTTGAAGGCACATGCAAATGACAGGTGTGAGTACAAATACCTAAATTCTAGGTTTCCTAGGGCAGTTGAATTCCTTGAAAAATAACATTTCTTTGAGGAACAGGTTATGGACTTCCCATGATCAGTACAAATACCAGGTTGCTTTAGGTATCAGCATGTATGTGTATACTTCCATATTCAAATCCAATAGCTTTCTTTGCTCTGTCTTTTTCAAGCATTCACTGTTTCAAAGGGTTAAAACACAGCACTGGGGGGGCTCTGAGTCAATTCCAGCCATCGGAGATCCTTGATGCAATATTTCACTTTTACCCCCACTGAGCCTGGCAATATTTGGTGACCTTTCTGCATGGATGTTTTGTCTCAGCACTACACAAGAAGAATGTTTATGAGGACAGGGAATAGTGTTGCCAGCGAGGAGGTCCAACCCTGTGACCAGGGAGAAGAGAAACAGAGATCAGGCCATCCAAGGGATGCAGGGGAGAGGGAGGGTCATTCCACCACTGTCAGGACCAGGGGACAGAGGTGGGGAGAACCTGCCAGCCCTAACTTTGCCCTGATCCCAGAGGTCCATCTGACAGGGCTGACAGTCATGATGGCTCATTGCTCTTTGCTGTGGCTTGTTTATGCTTTGTTTTCAGCTCTCATCCCTTGCAATACATTGTCATGCCAGCTGTCTCTATATGAATTCATCCTCATTTCCCCCCTTGTCTGAGAACAAATTAAAGAAAGCAGAACCATGAATTTAATAAAAAAGTGTAAAATTTTTCCTCTGGCTGGCAACGCATCTGATTTGGGTCATAATTTGTTTTTTAGTATTAAAAGACTGCTGTCATCTCCTGCAATTTGTGAGCCCCATCTAAACCATGAACAGCTTGGACTTTCCTGAACTTACATTTGTTATTATTAAAAAGATCTTTGTAATGACTGAGAGTAAATGCTGACACTGACTTGGTTTGTGATTTTATTTACTTACTTGATTCTTATTTATGATGGCTTGGCCACGTAGTGAAGCTTCTCTCTGTACTGAAATAAAGAATCATTAGAATCAAGCAAGGAAGCAAAGTGAAATAAAGGTGATATGAATGCTGTTTGCTTGCTTATTCATTTAAATCGATTTTTCTTTACTGCCTGAGAGCATCTATCAAAAGAACAAAGCTAAAAAGAAAAGAGAAAAGTTGACTTTGGAAGCAGATTTCTTGCAAACTATTAAGAGTTATATGATCTACAATATCATTGTTTCCATCAATGATAATGGCAATTTTTTTGCCATGGATTTCAGGAGAGAATGGCAACCACGAGAAATCAGACCAATAAAAAAAGTCAGCAGTCATAATTAGTGCTTTCCAACTCTCATAATTTCATCAAAGTGCAGAAATCAGTCATATGCTTAAAGCTCCTGGAATTCTATCATTATGAACAATTTATTTTCAATAAATTGTACTCTGCATGGAAGAAGTCTTGTAGCTATGAATCCCAAATGGTAAAGGAATAAGCACACACATCTGCAATATGCTAATTTTGCACTGATCTCATGAGTTGGTTGTGCATTGTGTACCGAAATAATTAACAATCTCTTTTGGCACACCAGGGGCCAGATTTCAGGTGATAGAAATTGATCAAATAACATTGATTGCAGAACAGCTGCTGAATTTGCCAAACTGCTGAAATTACAAAGTAAATTTAGAAAAGTTAAAAATATCCCTTGTCATTATGAATAGTGACATTAATGTATACTTTAACAGGATAGATAATCTTGTGATTCTCTTGTGGTTTTTCTCGTCGTGACATCTGTTTGTCTGATTTCTAGTTTTCTATAATTTAAACAAATATTCTTTTCATATATTTTTGCTGCCTTTATCTTGTACAGTCAGATTTGTTTTCTTTATTAAGGCATGTTGATGCCTTTTCCCCACTGAGAGCTCAATGCTCCTTGCAGTTCTCTTCCAGTCAGGGTATTCTAAGAACATGTATGATTCATTTTGAAAAATGGTTCAAAAACCTGCAAGCAATGAAGTTGTCACCTCTCAGGAACCTGCAGTCTTTAGGCTGAAGGATCTGGGAAGCTTTTCCTGACCTACTCTGGCAGTGTCAGATATTTTGTGCTTTGCCTGCCTGCTGTAACCTGTTCCTGCCACTTGCAAGGGAAGCAGAGAAATATGTTACCATGCCTCAGGCAGGCCAGTTTGCTTATCAGATTAAGCAATTAATTAACCCCAATTTATGCTCCTGTTCTGTGTTGCAAATGCTGCTGCTTTAGATGGAGTCATGTCCTTGTGGACGTGGTACTGGCTTAGGCAAGACAGAGGAGCCTTCACTGCTTGTCAGTGGTGTCTGTACAGGTAGGATCAGACCTGGGAGCACACAGTGTCTGCTGGTGGCACTTAACCTGACCAGCCAAACAGTTTTGACTAATTAATGAGGATTTGAGGAGGGAGAATGAAAATCCCTTCATGTCCTGAGATGGTTCTTAATCCTTCACTTAAACCAAGCATTAAAATGGTCTCTTTAGGAGATGAGGGAATGTCTTAGTTGAGAGCTATATCCATGCCTTGGTTTATAAGCAGTTGAGAGCTATATCCACACCTTGGTTTATAAGTGGTTTTTAACTCACACTAACTTAATTTTTAAATTGTGCAAAGACACATATTATTTCCTTTTGATAAGGCTTCCTTCTCCCACTTGATTTTATATTAAAAATTCCTTTTTCTTTTTTCTTTTGTATTTTGTTTACTTTTCATACGTTATTTTCTTTCTTCAGCTCTGTGGTTTTTCTTCCTCTGACTTCCTCCTCAGTGTGTGCATTGCCTGTGTTGTATGCATTCTGTCACACTAATGCAACACTGGAGCAAACGAGTGAAACATGGGTTCACCAGATTTAGCTTTTCCCTAAGATTGCCATAGGTAACATGCTTTGTCTTAATTTTGGAAATGCCAGTTGGATGTTTCCTACATAAATATATCATTATTCCTAACTGAGGCAAAGTCTCCTACACAGAAGGAGTAGAAGCATTATTACATTAGTGGTGATGCACAGATTATAGCTGATTTTTCTTTTCCCATTTCACCTACAGTCCTTCCCCTGAGAAGCCCATGTTGGGCTGGAATTCAGTATCCTCTCTGCACAAATGAAAACTACTAAAAGATCCAGTCTCATTTGCTTTTATATACTTAAGTTCTTAGCTACACATGGACCCTGACATGGAAAGTGACTGGCTTTTCCTTTTAACCCTTAGTGCTAAAATGGGTTTTAGACTCCTGAAGAGCCCAACATGAGCACTGGCTTTCCCTACTGTCAGATGCCTACAGTTGTACTTGTCTCCTGTGTAGCAAAGCACAGATTGTGACACTGTGTTTGTCTTTATTCCCACTCCAAGAAAACTTTGTGTGCAGAAGAAGTGATGGCAGAAAGGATATTTCTTGGTATACAAAGGCTTGTTAAAACTTTTTTCATATGCAGATGCAACGTACGAAGATTAAACTTTCAGACTGATGGGGAGGTTTTGTTCAGTAGCTCAGGCTTCTGCCTGATTTTCCTTAAAACACCACAGAAAATATTGTTAAAACTTAATTTATTGTAATAGGCTTGCAAATTTAATGGGTTTATTCATGCATGCACCCCCACATGTGGGTATCAATCTCATCTGAGGGGAAATGGCCTTGAGTTGTGCTAGGGGAGATTTAGACTGGATGCTGGGAAATTTTTTTTACTGAAAGGGTTATAAAGCATTGGAACAGCTGTCCAGGGAAGTGGTAGAGTCACCATCCCTGGAAATATTAAAAGAATGTGTGGATTTGGCATTGGAGGATACAGTTTGATAATGAGCATGGTGGTGCTGGGCTCATGCTTGGACTTGATTACCTTAAAGGCCTTTTCCAATCTTAACAATTCTATGATTCTATGATTTTGAGATTTCAAAAGCTTTTTATAATGTCAGAACAATTGTGCCAAAATACTGAAAAAATAAGCTGGGGTAGTATGTAAAGCTATAGATTTTCAGATTACATAGTGCAACAATACAACACAGAAAGCATATTACAATTTTAGTCAATTTTTCTGGAATTTTCTTTATGTCCAGAGCCCAGAAATGAAACCAGATTTATTTTTTTCCTGCTTGTGCCAGATTATTCTCATTAACATCACTTATAAATCTATAAAAATTAAAAGACTGCTGCTCCATAGACACTCATAGAGCTTGGGAAGTGACAAACAAAGCAGCATTTGCTGAAGAGCAGACTGTCAAGCAGAAGTGGCAGACAAGGCCAATTACCATATGCAAATAAGCCAGCATTCATTATATAATAAAAAAAAAAGGCTATATTTGTCAAAATACTGCTATTCAGAACTGGTTCTCTGGCAGGATGAACCCTGCGGAGTTTTAGGTTTTATGAGCTTCTGCATCACGTTTTTTTAGAATGGTGAAATGTCATTTTGCTAAATTCATTTTTTCCTCTGGTTTCGCATACTTTTCCCTGTTTCTCCACAGGAAAATGCTGAGTGCATTTAAAACTGATAGTTTATTGCCATTTTGAATCTGGACTGGTCCATCGACTCTGTTATTCTTTCCCAGAAAACTGCAGCTGCTTCAGGGAAGACATGGGTAATTCAGCAACAAAATGGTTACTCTAGACAAAACTAGACTACCATTAGTAGAAATGGTTTGTTCTACTGTTCTTGGGACGAGCCTTTCTCTGGATGAATTCCAAAGCAATATCCTAGCTGATTTAACTGTGGCCATGGCTTTGTTCCCTACCTTCAAAATATTCACCTAGGCATTGTGTGTGATCATGGCATGTTTCTGGTGAGAACACCAGAAAACTTATTGAAATACACTTGGAATTTGGGAGCATCTACTCCAATGATGTCTATTTACAGAGTGCTTGTTCTACACTATCCTTCCCTACAGTCACATGAATCCAAGTGAATTCATGGAAGAATAATACACAAGTCCCCACAGGCATGCCCAGCTGTGGAAGTTATTAGGAATTAAATATGAAAAATTTGAAGTTTGGTAGCTATTTCACACTGTATCTGATATAGAAGCTAATATTCTGCACTTCTGAGGGATATTGAGTTATCTCCACAGAAGCAAGGGGTACTATTTCAAAATTACTTTCCACACACATCTGGAGGGGCTGGTGTTATATTCCTGCCATCTCCCTTGGGAAGGCCTAGCAATAAACCAGATTGGAGAACTGCCTTCCAGAAAGCTTCCTTAAACAAACAACACTTCCCTTCCAGCTAAGGCTATTATCTTAAGTTGCTCTTAGAGAGTAAGAGCACCAGGATGCACTGAAAGAGAAAAAGCAGGAGGGAAATGATTGGCCAAACACAGCAGTGAGGTGGTACAGCTGATCTCTGTGGCACGGCCTTCAGCTGAGAATGGCTGTGGAGGGCAGAGGCAATGTGGAGGAAGGGCAGTTTTGGAGAGTTTTGGGAACAGAGACATTTTCCATGTCATCTATTCTGACCATGCAGATTTAGGGGCGCAAGCTGGAGAGCTACTAACAGTGGAAGCTCCTCCACAGGAGTGTGCAGGCCTTGGGCTTGTGATCTGCAAGGCCTCTTGGAGACCTTGCTGCTGTCCACTGACTATAAACAGCTTCAGCAGATGAGACCAGTGTAGATGTTCAGAGGAGCTGAGGTTTTAGTGCTGCTTCCTTCAATACAGAGTACCAATAGCTCTCGTTTAAAAGTTTCCTTTGCCAGTTTGGTTAACATAATTAGTTAATTATCACTGTAATTGCCATTCACCATGGCAGTCAAGAGTGAGTCTCAGTGTTGTTCTAAGCCCTGTGGAGTGGATTAAGACAATCACTGACCCAGAGAGTTCATGGACTTAAGAAAGTCAGTGAATGGTTCCCCAGAGAGAATGAAGGCAGATTTCTGGGAATAAGATCCACTGCTTGGATTCCTGTGAGAAAAGTGCTAACATATTCACCTCCTGCTCACAATCTCCAGCATTTTCCCAAGCTTTTAGTCTCCTGAGCAGAATTATGAAAGTTATACATTCTTGTTTGCAAAGCTGCTGTCAGTGCTTTACTAGCAGTGCCCCAGTTGAGCATATTTCAGTGTGTGCACTGGCTGCATTTAGTGAAAGCAATCATGCTGGCAGCCTGCATGATGGAAGCCCTAATCTGTGCGGTGTCATGCACTGTGCATCACCACGAGGGAATCTCTGGTGACTCGGTATTAATGAGAGGGAAGCAGTGGCACTGCTATTATTATTTATGACTTACCCTGCTCCACAGATGTGTAAGGCACTTTAAGAAATAAATAAAGGAGGTATTCCTGCTGAAAACCATGCAGAGCAGCAAGGCACAGTTGGCATCCTCATGATTCCTGCTGCAGAGAGTCTAAAGGAAGAAGGCTGGGAAAAACTGTGGAGAGCACCACCTTCTAGTGCTGTCAGAAATCTGGGTAAATGGAGATTAGTCAGCATTGCAGACCCCTGAACAGACAGAAGTGTTAGAAAAATATGCAGATGTGGTTTAGTGGTGGATTTGGCAGTGCTGGGTTAACAGCTGGACTCTAAGACCTTAGAGGTCTTTTCCATCCTTAAAGATTCTATGATTCTATGAAAATTCTGCTTTTCATTTCCTCTTACATTGTGGTTCAGTGCCTCCTTCTCTCATCTCAGATTAGGGTTTCATGCACAAATGACATGAAGAATTTACTCTCAGGCCCGGTTTTCCCACTAACACAAATCTAAATTATTCCCCTAAAACACAGAACAAAGGAAAGCAAAAAATGTGTTCACTTTCTCTGTCATGCAGAGAATATTTCTATGCAGACACTACTCTAACAGCTAAGAGTGAAATAAAATATTATTGTTATTATTAAAAATCACCTCTTGACTTCTGGGTACTGCTCTATTTTCCTCTTTTGTAACTCTGGTTTGTCTGAAGACCCTGATCTGCGTCACAGGCAGTGACAAAGGGATATGGAATACATGCAGGGAACATAAGTCATTCACCTCCTGCTACATTTTGAACTTAAAAATAATAATAATTTAAAAATCCAGTCTAGGTTCCAAAACTGCTGATTTCTCCAGTCACAGGTAATTTTTTTCACTTTCCTCTCTGTTTCTGGTGCCAGCTTCTGTGGTTTTCAGCTATCAATGTCTATTGAAGGTGGACTGTCATGTCCCAAAGAAAAAATTACTATGAAACAGCAGCTCAGGAGTTGCCTACATGTTTCATTTTTTTATGTCTTTCATGATCCAAACCTGTTCTTTCCATCTGGCTAATGTACTAACCTTGGTCTGAAAAAACGTGCAGTCACCACTGACAAAAGGAGCCCAAAATTACTTGGGCAGAGGTACACACAGTGAAAGTGAAAGAATGAGATCAAGAAGACCAGTATCAGTACTGATAGTGGTTTGGCATTTCTTATGTGAGATGTCTAACCATGAATCCATCTGTGGCATCAGAAAGGTCTTTGGATGGGAGAAAGACATAACCTCAAAATGGGGTTTTCAAGTCCTAAACTTATTTCCTCAATAGGTTTAAAAGGGAGGAAAGTTTGATGGTGTTCATGGTAAATTGCAAAGTATATAAATTTATTCAATCATTTCTTATCTGAATGGTCTGCTTAATCTTAAAAAAAAAATCACTCAAAATTATCTTGTCTCTACTCAGTTTCCAACACCTTGATTTCTTTGCATTACTGTAAATTTTAAAAGCTAACACCCCTCTCTATCTCAATTTTAGCTCCTTATCATATATATTGCTATGGCTCTGTCTTTACTTCATTACTTTTTATGTGATGTTGCAGAACAGCTTGCAAAACATCTGGCAGTAAATGGCTTATATTTTGAGGCTATAAATTTGCATGAGGAACTTTTAGAGTAAGTTTTGGATAAAAGTCATTGTCAGAGTACAGTACTTTGCACTATAAAAGAAGATCAGAGAAATTTCCTCATGAACCCAAAATCTTGAAAAGTTAGGGACTTTTTTTTTTTACTTTGCTAGCACAAATAATGTTATAACAGAAAGTATTGGTTCTAAATTTGCCACAGCTGTAACTTGGCAAAAAATTTGTTCTGGTTTTGGAGGAAAGAAGAATGCTGTTTTCAACAGCACACACCCACTAAAAGCATCACATCAAATGGCTCAAGGGAGTAAAGTTGTACTGAGCTTGGTGAAGCCATGCTGATCTATTGTTACAGCCCAAGAACCCATTCTGGGCACTGTACTAAAACTGAATATGGTTAAATCATACTGTAGGTAGTGAAAACAGTGTCACACATTCATAAAACCCATGAAAAAATGTGACGGATAAGTATGACCTGATGCTACTGCAGAAACACAGAAACACAGGAAAAAGAATGAACATTGCTTTTATGACAATAATAAGGATAAATGTGTAGAGAAGCTATTGGAATTATAATGATGGAATAAAAAGGTTGCACTTATATAATATATTTATTTAATAAATGAAACAGAATCCTTTATATAAATGTCTGAGAATTTACAGACTAGCTTGTGCTAAAAGAAAGATAATTCAGACACAAACAGCTTTCCAGTCCTTTTTATACCAGAAATGTTCCCTCTTCCAGTAAACTTTTATCTAACTTTTGTGAGTCGCAGTGGTATGAAAAGAAATTTCAATAGTTCTAGACCTTGTACCTCAAATATGGGTGCTATGGCAAGTTATACATTAAATTATGTGCCTTTCCTCACAATTAACACATAACAACCTGGGCTGTTATATTTGGTTTTTGAAACCAAAGTTTTCAAACACAGAGGATCAAAGTTACTGGGCTCATGGCTTTGTAAGGATTCAGGAAAGCACTCATAGAAAAGGTTAATGAGCACCACAGATATGGCACATAAAGCACAAGAAGTCACCATCTAATCAAAAGTATAATGAAACACTTCAAGTTTAGAATTAAGTATAGTTACAATATAAGAAAGGAAAATCTTTTGTTGAGTCTCTTCCTTTTACTTCTCTTTCAAAGTAACTATAGGATATGCTAAATGCAGGATGAGACAGAAAATCTTTGTATAGAAAGGGCAGAAAATAAGAAAGAATCTTTTAAGCTCAATGATATATATTTTTACTTTTTTTCTCTTTTCTTTTCTTTTCTTTTGACCAGCCTTAGGCTGGTGCTTTGATCTATATTTCAGTCACCAAGGTCCCTTATCAGAGAAAACACAAAAAAAGGACAGTGAAAGATACAGATAGAATGACAAATAGATGCACCTTGAGTCACTACAGAGTGACTTTTCTGCTCTTTGGAGTGAATTCTATCTGGAAATCATATCTGCAATGAGAATGGACCAGAGCTTTGCCCTGAGGGCCTAAACCAACTCCACTGATTGCAAAAGAGTCCTTTTTGATATGTAGGCTGATCAGCCTAAGATTCCAGAGGATAAAACAATAACATACAATGCTCTGACATTCCTTGGATGCTCCTTTTTGTGCTCCCTCCCTTCTTGCACTGAGAGCAGCTTCTCTGTCCCTCCATATGTCTCTTTTAATGCCTGTGTACACCTCTCTGCCTTCCAGGAGTAACTTTTACATGCACAGTGTGAGGTATATAGATCAAAACTACACCTAGCCCAACAGTCTGTCTCTGACAGACCAGGGGCAGCTGCCCAGGGTAAAAGAAGAGCCAGAAAGCCTTTCACTATTCATGTTTTACAAACCAGAAACAGAGGTGGTCCCTCTATATACCCTTAGTCTATTCTCCTTTCAGGCATACAAGGCACATTTACCACAGTGGTAAATTTCAGCATTAGTAGTTTTCACTTATGTGTAAGGAATTACTCCAGTTTGCCTGCTTTGAATTGTGTGGCAGAATATTCTCCTGACTTTAGGCTCCTGGATCAGAAGTTGTTCCCTCTTCACCTCCTCCTTGTTGCCCCTGCTCTGCCCCTGTTCCCCAGGAGTCCTGGTCCACCTCACTGCTTCCCACACCTTTGCTCAGCCCTCCTGCCCTTTTCTGTGCCTTTCCCACTCCTGGCTGAAACAGAAACACCAGAAATGCCCAAAGCATTGAAGGTGCAAGCATATCACAGATTTATACACTGGCATAATAACATTACCTATTTGTTCTCTATTCATTTCCTAATATTTCCTAAGGTTTGATGTGCTTTTTGACTTCTACTGAATATTGAGTTGATGTTTTTTACAGAACTAGCTATGATATTCCCAGTATCTCTCTCTTGAATGATAATAGTCAGCCCAGAGCCCATACTTTTGTAACTAAAGCTTTATTGCTTTTACCTGTGTAAATTACTTTACATTTATCCATATTGAATTTCATTTTCCATTTTATCTATCACCCACTTAGCCTTATACAGTCTTTTTGCAAATCTTTGCAGTCAGCTCTCAGTTTTACTAAGCCAAGCAAGTTCATGCCCTCAACAAAGTTTGTGTCCTCATTCTCTTCACCTCAGAGACTTGTGCACTTTCCTTGTGTTTTCAAGCAGCTGATTCAGGACCATAGTACCAAGCAAAGTGAGACAAACTAGTCTCCCTCAGCCTTGCTACTGGAACTATTTGCACTTTATGTTTCCAAAATTTTGCATAGCTAGCTATGGGCCATCATCTTCCCATCTATTTTTATCTACTTTTTCACTTATTTTCTGTCATATTTGTTCTCCTTATAGAGCAACTGCATTATTCATCTCTTTGAACATGTATAGGAATTTTAGATGGAGTTTGGAATAGACCTGTTTCATGGAGAAAACAAAGCTTTCTCCAAAATAATGTTCAGCTTGATGGCATCTACTGAGCTTGTGTAATGCCAAGCTAAGAAAGCAGGGAAGGGGTGGTGCACGCTTAGCTGACACACCGGTTAATGGGGACTAAGGCACGTTACTTTTTGCAGGCAGTAATACACACTGAGTGATATGACCAGCAGCACATCAACCCTGCTAGGACCTAATGGTCTGGCACACTTCCACCTGAGTCAAGAGTAGGTGAATTCAGAGGAAAGTACAGAATGCAGCTCTTGCTTCAGGACCTGTCATAAAAATACCTTAACTTCCTTCACACAAGATTTAATTTAGTCACAGTCATTCTAAAGTATAATTTCTTTGGAAATCTGATCTCGTTTCTTTTTCTTTGATTTTTTAAAATTTTTTTTTTTCTCTGCAGATATTCCTCTAACCTAGAGGCTCAAAGAAATGACATAAAATTCTATCTAGTGAACACACATACCTCCCAAAATAAGCTGGCAGGTGGGAAATCTGAACAGATAGTTCAGTAACACCATTGATAGGGTGATTTGGTGACTGGAACACCACTGCCCTCGAAAGTTCATGGAGATGATTTTACAGTCTTTCATGGCTGTCTCAGCTCTTAACTAAATCCACCTGATTTGCATGTCCAACTTGTGTGGTTAATTTACTGAGCTTTTCCCCTTTCAGAGTGTCTATAAATATTCCATCATGTCCTCTAAACCTTATTTAAACTTCCTGCAGCACAGTAACAACAAACTTCCCACCACAGTCAGCAGCAGATTTCAATGGAGCTGCTCATGAGTATGGACGCTGCGATTTGGCACTGACAAAAAAACACTGGTGTGGAGGCTACTGCACCTCTAACCTCTTTTACAGTAAGAATAGAATCTTATTCCTTCCCTTTTTCCCTATCTCCTAGTGAGGTCCTAATCCATGTGAAATTTTAACTCTCACTCCATGGTTACTGAGTTTCCCTAACAGTCTCTTTTAAAGGTCTTTACCAAAGGTCTTTTGAAAGCCTGAATAAATTTTATCCACCATTTCTCCCTTATTCACTATTTTGTTAATTCTGAGTGAGTGTTGGCAGCTAAGAGAGCTATTATTTAGCCTTGAGAAGCCTGAGGATTTAGTCCTAGCAGGTTGTATACATTAAATTAATATATAACTCTATCTTTCATAATTTTCTTCACTATTTTTCCTGCTGCTGAGGTATGTCCTGTGTATGTATAAAAGACAATTGCCTACAGCATTTTTTTAAAGATTAAGGCAGTCTTGGCTACAACCCAGTTGGCTGTGGAAGCAGGGTTTTATTTCAGATTTTTAACAATAAACTGTGTATCTTTAAACAGCAATTCAGCTGCTTCATTATTTAGTCCCTCATAGCTCCTAGACAGCTAAGACACAGCAGTGATGATTAATTACTATGTAATGTGTTGTGTTATTCCAGCACCTTTTTTTCCATTTTTGCTTTTTGTTCTCAGAGAACATCTCACCCTTGCTTCCTATTGATAATAGCACCTATTTAAGTTATTTTTGTAAACAAGAGTTTAAGCTCAATAGCATAAGTAAGTCAATGTATTTTTTGCTTATCACTTCTTGACATTGTGGAGAAGAATGTGTGTGACTGACACCAAGTGAAAAGCAGAGGTAAGCAGAGGGAGGAAAAGAAACAAATACTTCATGCTACTGGTGAGGGCAAATAATTCTCTTTGAGACTGGTCCAAATAGTGCCCTAAATTAGATCTGGATAAATAAATTGGATCTGCTTTGAGTTCGATATACATTTGAAGAAAATTGGTGTAATTTCCCTGAGACAAGGAGAAAGTCGTTTACACCACTTGCAGCTCTGGCTCATTTATTTCAGTGAAGCCATTCTGCATTTTTGTGGGTGGAACCCAGAGCAGCATTTAGTTCACTGTTAAGGTAGTAACTTCTCTGCTCCTAATCCTGTAATGGTAGCAGAAAAAATGGTGTGTGGGATACTGGCATGAATGAAACGAGGAGAGGAGAGGAGAGGAGAGGAGAGGAGAGGAGAGGAGAGGAGAGGAGAGGAGAGGAGAGGAGAGGAGAGGAGAGGAGAGGAGAGGAGAGGAGAGGAGAGGAGAGGAGAGGAGGAGAGAGGAGAGGAGAGGAGAGGAGAGGAGAGGAGAGGAGAGGAGAGGGAGAGGAGGGAGAGGAGAGGAGAGGAGAGGAGAGGAGAGGAGAGGAGAGGAGAGGAGAGGAGAGGAGAGGAGGAGGGAGCTCTCCACATGCAGAGAAAATAGTTTTTGTTATTTATTTTACTGATAGGTGGAAATTTACTTGAACCTCTTATTCCCCTTGTGCCAGGCACCATAGCAACTTTACTGGGTAGAGGCTGTTGAGGCAATAACTTGTTTGCTCTTTTGCACTCCCCTCTCTCCTGCCCCCCAGCTAAACTGTGTTTTGAGCAGCCAGCCATCCAAGTGGGGCTGCTGGGCTGGTCTGGCTGGGAAGCAGAATACTCCAGCCTAATTCCTTGTACCCACTACAGTGTTTCTATCATTTCTTTGTGCCAAACACAGCAGAATGCAGCACAAAGATAAACAGAGAGACAATGCCCTGCTCAAAGAGCTTCCAGCAGAAGCAGGCACCTTCCAAAGAGGGAAATGGAGAGGCAGTCTGCCTGAGCTCTCACTAGAATAGAAAACTAGAAATAGAAAGTGAACCAGCAGTTCTTAAGACCCATATGCCTTTACAATGCACTTTTTTTAGACAAAACATGTCAGGTAACAATACCTTTCTTAGTTAGGTGCTGGAATTTTTGAATACTGCTGCTCCAGGATTAATTGCACTCTCTGGAAAGGATTTGTGTTATCTCTCTGTTAAAACTGATGATGATTTGTTTCTGCTTTGCAAGTATGAGTTAGTTTATTAGAAATTTTATGAGGGTAAAAGAGGTTTATGGGGGTAAAGAGGAAGAATTATCACTGTATGTTAAAGGAAGAGTTATTACCACTGCTCATAATAGATGTGGGAAGGATTATCACTAGCAAAAGCTCAAGAGGATTATTTGGGATTCAGCAATGTACAGTAAACAATCTTTATCTCTTGCAGAATGTCAGTGCATATTTTACAATATAGTTGGCATTGGTGATCCATGAAAAAAAATCTGCTGCAATTTAAGTGTAATCATTCTGAATCTTAGAATTAAATTAATATTCAGTTGTCACAAAACCAGTGGAAGAAAAAAGCTGCTTACGAAAGGAACAGGGAAAAGCACTGTAATTTCATCTTAGTCTAATTCCAATTTAAAATCTTTGTATCAGCATCCCCTTGGCGAGTTTTCAGTAGACTCATGAGACTCAGCAGAGCAGTATGAGCATGCAGATAACAGACAGGAGACCACCAGGCAAACTAGTTTCAAAGCTTCTGGTTAATGTTACTTTTTTAAAAGTACACAATATATTTCTGATTTTCCTATGTCACAGTCATAAATATCAACGGATTAAATGTTATTCCTATTTAACAAAAGTACAGATTCCTTAAACACGCTCACAGGCATACACACAAGCTCATCATGTCTGCAGAGATTAAACTCAGCACAGCCAAGATTAAAAAAAGGTAAGGAAGACAGTATAAATGAAATTTATGTGAGGATTTCTTCTGGTAAGAAAAAATAAAGTAACAAGAATGAGGTTATGTGTGACAAAACCATTTCATATTCTGCTGGAAATTACTTGGATAATGTGAAGATAGGTAGAATATAATATAGTGAAAAGATGTAAAAGACCATGTAAAGAAAATGAGCCTGTCTAGGATGTGATGGAATTACGTGAACTAATATTAGTTTTGCCCTTGGAAATTTATATTCACATTTATAGTTATAAATAAAAAATCAGATTTATAAATCAAAAATACCCTCAGATGAATTCTGCACCAACTCTTGTCTTGCTAGTCACTTCTCAGTTTGGAGAGGTTTCAAATCAGCCTCTGTAGGAACTTATCAATTTGAGTGATGCCCTGTTTTCTTTTAGACCTTTTATGTAGCTTTGTTCAAAAACTGTATGGAGTCATAGCATATGTATGTATACTATAACACATATATAAAATATATATATTTATATATAAAAGTATATATACAACAACACACAAGATTCTCAATTCTCTGACCAAGGTGCCTCCTTTTGGAAAGAATTCTTGCTTGTTAGAGAAAAAAAGACTCCCCAAGACAAAATAACATGCTAGTTATACATTCCTCCTCATTTTCAAGACAACACTTGTACTATGAGTTTGTTTTGAAGTCAGGTTTTTGCAACGCAGTTATGTTAATGGAAATTAGGGCTGGAATTACAAAGATGGAAAACCATGAAAAATAACATTCGGGATGCTCTGGATCATTTAAAAGGGTAATTAACATTGTTTTGCAAAAATTATGGAAAGCTTATGCAAATTACATTTTATTTTAAATAAACTTACTGTGCATATATACATACTAATTTTGAAAGATGAGTTTCTAATTTTTAGGAAATAAGTTGGAAAATTAATGCTCTCATATTGATGTATGCATTCTGTTTAGGAATTTACTATGTTTGTGAAACAGATTCTCCTGTTCAAGGTACAGATCAATCATGGACAAAGCCACCTTTCCCAAATGCTCACAGCAATGTATCTCAGGTCTCACCTGGAGGATTATCTCAGGGATTGGCAGTGCAGGCAAATTAATCACAGTGCTTGTTCAACTCCAAAGCTGGCCAAGTTAACAAAACAAGTTAACAAGTGACTACAAAAAAATTTTGTATGAAGGCAATCCTAGTAAACAGGAATAGTCATTGACTTACACTTGGAAGCAGAAAAATCTAAATTTCCCCTCACACATTGCATCTTCAATAAAAATCCTGGTTATTTAAGATGAAAAGGGAATGTGCCAAACCAGTGGAAGGTAGCTCATTGAAACAGCATTGCATCCACACAGATGTTCCAGTGGATCCAGAAGAAAGAATTCTTCTTAAAAGATGTCTAGATCAGTATGTACTGATGGTCCCTAACACAGTTCCTGTGAATATTTTTCAGTGGCAGTGCACTGGCCTATTCTGCTTTCATTTACAGCTGATGCCCAGCATTACTCTCCTGAGCTGTAGAAAACTTGCTTTGCAAAGAATTAATACTTTCAGTGACAAAACACGTCTTGATTTTCTCCTTTCGGTACATGACTCAGGACGAACAAAGCTCTTCCAACTTTCACAGAGTACATTTCCAGCTTTCAAAGCGACTCTTTGGAAAAAGTCCACTTTCTGGTGGGGTTTGGTGTGTGGCCTCAGCAGGCAGCAGCGGAAGGTGAGCCCTCAGAGAGGCACAGCAGGAAGCACAGAGGGAACGAGATCTCTCACAGCCCAAGGCAGCAGGGCCTGACGCAGACCATGCTGGCAAGCACGTTCCTCCTCTCTGCTGGGACCTTTATTGAAACATTTTGGTTTTAACAGCACATAATTTGCTCACACAGTTCCATCACTTTGAAATTGTACTCATAGTTCTCCTGTGGCATCTTGACTGCAAGGAGTCCATCCCCCAACATCTTCCAAGCCTCCTCTGTGCTGACAACTACAGTCAGCTTCCATCACATTTTGTTCTTTTAAATCTTCTTTTACCATGTACCCTCTTTACTTTGACCTTCAAGCCAACCAGGATCATGTGTCCTGACTGAACCATGTGACAATCTTGAATTTACTTAGTCTGGGATTTTCAAGGGGATGAACTCCTGTGCCAAGCAGGGTCTCCAGCAGCCTCAGCCTGCAGGTTCTGCTTAGTCTGCTAAGTGGTGTGAAGATGTGATTGTGACAATAACAGCACTGCTGAATGTCTACTGAACTAAGGTGTTCTGCTACACTTTTGACCCCCACACCTTCCTACACCTTGTCCTGGCTCCTGAAAGGTTTTCAAAGGGGTTGTTTGTTGCTGCAGTGTCCTTGATGTGCACTTCTGGAGGCTGAGCCAGCGGGTGCTGCAGTGCTTGACACTCTTTAAATGCTTCAATGCTCTTGAATAACTGATATATTTTGTAGCCTTCCTTCTTTTTGAAGAAGCTTTTAAAATGGTAAGACATACCTGACAGCAGTTCTCAGGCACTTTATGGCCACTGCTTCACATCAAGTTGGCAGCATCTCTTTGCCAAATGACAGACACAGCCTGGGTCAGGTAAGCTCTGGGTCTCCATGTAACAAATCTGGAGATGAGCAGAGTTGGCTTTTTCTCTCTCTCATAAAGCTGCTGTTGTCATTGCTATGGAAAGCAATGATTTTATTCCAGGGTACAGCTTTGTCTTGTCAAGAATGGCAAAGGTGTTTTCACCTACTGTATGTCAAGGTGTCGGAGATCCACTTACTGCTTGGCCTACATCTTTTCAAAGAGTCTTCCTAGAATAAAAAATTCTCTCTCATCTCTGATCACTACTTTGATCACTTCTTTCATCTCTTAAACAAAGTGACCCATGCTTTCTGATGTTCAGCTGGACTAACAAAACATTTTTAATGATTGTCATTGTCTTCACACATCTCAGGATCACTGACTGCAGTCACAGAATATTTCTTCTTCACCTGGACTTCTACAGATATCTGTGGTTTTTATAGATATCTTTAACTTTTGCTGTAGTGTCTAAGATTGGGAGGTTCATGGTGTAGGTAGTGATCAGTAGACACAGATGAAACACCATTTTGGAGCACTATGAGGTGCTCTAATTTTATTCACAACATGTTCGTTGCTCATAAATTCTGTGTTGTCTTTATCAAGAAATAGATTCAGTGTTGATTGGTCAGGGCAAAGAGGGAATTCTAGGCAATATGAATAACAAAAAAATGTAAACTAAACTATGCTTTCCACTGTATACCAAGTGATCATCACTATTTTATCTCTCCTTTTTATTGCTTCAAAGTGAAACTGTGACCTTGTGCTATTATTTAGAATGTTCCTGCTTGTGAAGGCACTGAGGCCAGAGACTCATTCTGCTGGGTTCTGTGTGCACACAGTTTGGTGGGGTTTTTTGGTGTGTTTATTTAATCTTTGGTGATGGAAAGTGATACACCAGTGACAGCTACAATATACAACACAAATACAGGTTAAAATGCAGATGTTATATTATGCATATCATATAGAATCAAGCCACATCATATGAAATGCAGTCTTTTTCATGACTGAGAGGGTGATTCATAAGCACTGCCTTAATGATCCAATGCTGATGCATATAGACTAATCACTTATCTGTCTCCAGTGACAATATAGAAGCATTATAAAAATCACAGTCTCAGCTTTCTGTCTTTGAACATTTAATTCAACAGTTGCCAATGCTAACCTCATTAATTCCAAAACATTACTTAAAGCATGCATGTTAAACAAATTCAGTTGATTTCATTGGAATAATCTAAAAATATGGATGTAGTCAATTATTTCAGCTCAGTTAATCAGAAATACCTTTTAAAGTCAGTTATTTTATTTTATAGAAATTTGCTTCCTATATATATTTTCATAACTTCACTTTCCATATTTGCAGTTTCATTTTTTAGCAGAACCATTCAATAGCTTTTCTGTTTATAATATGAATTATATTTTTACTAAGCAATATTATATATTCAAAATTCACTAAAGAACATGTCAAAGGATAGTGCTATAAAGGAAAAACTAGTCAAATTTGCCAGAAGAAATATTTGCCATTTGAAAATATAATGTCATTGAAATCAAGGAATTATTATTAAGGTTATATTGACTACAAAATTACAGTTCTGAAAGTGCAAAATAATGCTCCTTTAATATATTAGCTATATCACACCTATCACCTTTTTATGTAATATTCAATGTTATTGAAATCAGAACATAAACATATACAGTTTTGAAATGACATCTTGAAATTACAGTTTTCTTTTTTTAACTTAGAAATTTTAAGGAGAAATGAAAGTTATGTGACTTGTAATGCAGAGCTTTTGGGATTTTTTATTTTTTTTCATTTTAGACTCAGATTTTGACTAAAAAAGAATTTCAAAGTTTTATCATACCTCAAGCAATAAAGCATCAGTATCAGTGAGTGATCATGAACAAAATTTCTCTAAGAAGGAGTTGTGTAATTGTGTAGCAAAGGAGCTTCCCAGTGGGTGCCTCTTTAATGAGCTAAGCCACCATTAAAAAGAAGGCACAGCCTATGATGAAGTTAGCAAACCTTGGTGGAAAATTGCCAAAGGCAATCCCACAGATCCAAGGGTGTTGCAGTGAGGCTGTGGAGGTGGAGCTCTACCAATCTGTGATGGTTCATGGGAATGAGATGCTAAAGGATCAGGAGGGATGTGGTGCAGGAATAGCAGCTGTGGGTACAAAACCCCAAAGTACAGAAAAACACCCTAATCATTTTCAGTGAAGACTGAGAGTCTTCTGAAGAGTAAAGGTCATATCTGCTGCACTGGAATATACATTTTTAATGAAAATAGCAGGGATTGGTGGGTGCTTATGAATGAATAACTGTGCATGAAAACCATCAGTATTGCTGCAACAAACAGATAATGCCCATAGCTCACCTTTCAGAGCTATTAATCTTCTAATTGGTGTTGTCTGGTATCAATACCTTGTACTGCCCCTAACTATGCAATCAACCATGTGTTGTCTTAAAAACCACATGGTCAAAAGAGATTTCCATGCTAGTGCACCTTTAATTTAGGAAGAATGTTTTTCTCTGTCAGTAATCCTTTTAGTCACAGATGTTTAGCTTGGTGAAATGAAATAGTTCCCAGTATGCTGAAAGTCTGTCTATGATTAAATGTAATCACTTTTTAATTAACTGGAATTTTCAATATCTTGCAAGTACTCTTTGTAAAGTTTTATTCAAATGAGGGCATGGTTTACTTTAGTTTTTAAAGTTTGGGGTTTAGAGAAAAGGCAATGGAAGAGACAACACTGATAAAATTAAGCTTAACACAAAAAGAATGATGCATAAAATCTTCTTAAAGGCTGTGTAGGGTGTGTGCCCAGAAATAGACCTTGGGCAAGCCCTTAATTGTGTATTAGTCTGATATAAACAGCTGTACAGCTGTTCATATGCACCATTATCTTAGCTACTGTGTTGTTATTAATTATTATGGTTCAAACTGTAATTGAATGAATGTGTAGAGCAGTTTCAGCTGCTTGGCAGTGCCACAGAGAGCTCCATGTGTGACATCTGCCCAGGGGGGCTGGCTGCCCTCCCCCAGAAAGCATCACAGGTGCTGTGCTCCAGCAATGCACCACAGAGCTCTCAGGGCATCATGAGCCAGGTAAAACCTTTCAAAGCCTCATGAAGAGAGAGGAGAAGAACAGAACTGCATTATTACAAATTTACCTTCCTGGATCAACAGGCAGACAAATAGAAGATCATTATAAACCAAAGCAGAAAACATACTATTATTTCTTTTGAAACAATCAAAGCTGTTTTCCATCCAAAACTGCCTAAATATTTATTTTAATAATAACCAAAGATTTTATTCTACCAAACTGAAAAATATCAATTATATAAAGGACAAACCTTTCATTTCAGTAAATATGTACTATGAAGTAGAGCTTTAATATAGCATAAATATTATAAATACTATATAAAAAGCAATAGTATAAAATAATATTGAACATAATATTAAATGAAAACTAAAATTATAAATGCATTTTATCTCATTAAAAAAGTTATATTTAAGATATATTTTAGGAAAGGAAAGAAAAAATTTAACACTTTTTTAAAATTTTTGACACAATTAAAATCAACAGTGATTTATTAAATATTTTGTTTTGAATTGAATTTATCTTCTGAATAATCATCTCTATGTAGCTCTCATCTTTCAAACAAACATTGTGTTGAACATGCACAAAGTCAATTTAAATATATTCTTATTTTTTTGCTGTAGTGGTTATTAATGTTATTCTGCTGGTGTCTGAGTGGCCATTTAAAATCCCACCCAACCACCATTCCCTCTGAGGAGAATTCTCAATCTATTGTACAATCAAATGGAGCAGGAAAGTCTCAGTCTAATTCTTGATGCAGATAAGATGAGACAGATGTATTTCAAGGGTTGGAAATGTATCTGAGAGAGGCATCTGAACAATAAAAACCAATTTACTTGATTCAGGCTCAGGACAGCCTTCTCTGATTGCACAGGTCCAGAAGGAGAGGCAATCCCTGCAGTCAGCTTTTTGGCTTAGACTAAAAGAAAAGCACAGCTTGAGAAGCAAAGATTACACGGTCCTTTCAACACCCCCGATTTGTTTGAGCTGGGTGTCACCCCTCTGGTCACAGGGTGGGTGTTTTATCAGGCAAGAACAATCCTCCTTGCCTTAAAGGGATGGGTGAAAGGAGGTAAATACTCGGTTTTGCTACTTTTCTCAAAATTTGTGAGGTGCTTCTGCGAAACAGCAGTGGCACTGCCTGCAGCTGTGCTGGGGTGGCACAGCTCAGAGTTTGGGATAGCAGATGTGTAATCAGGGTGAAAACACCTCTGTCTCTGAGAATCACCTTAGCAAGCTAAAGGGTGCCCGAATTGAATCTCTGCCCCCCATCTACATGGTGGCATTGTCTGAGGGAAGGCGTTTCGCTGCACCCAGCAAGGTGAAAGAAGAAACCACGGTCAGGAGGAAGCTCTTTCTGTCCTTCCCACAGACTGGCAGCATCATGGATTTTTGTGTTGGCAGCGTGAGGCCGTGTGATGGTCACCAAATGGGACAGCAACCAGCAAGCATCCGGTGGCAGGAGCTGGGAAGGGGCGGCATTGGAACAAGTAAAAAGCAAAGGAGTTTCCTTCCTTAGGAAGAGAAGCGAGCAATTGGCTTGATTTAAAAAGACCTGGCTTCTAAGCTCTAATTAAAACTTCAAATGGAGGGGAAGAGGAGGATGAAGGGAATGTGATTGTAGCACTTTCTTCTGCAAAAACGGCACAGTCCAGGGGTCCCATTCATCTCCAGGAGGACATTCCGCCCTCACAAAACCAGCCCAGCCTGGCACCAGCCTGCACAGCCCCAGCTGCTCGTTAGAGCCAGGCACAAGTGCTCAAAGGACGTGGGGGACGGATGAAAGGGACATTGGCAGAGCTGACAGGAAGTAGCTGTCACTCGTGGCTGTACCAGCACGGGGCTTTTGTGAGCAGCAAAGCTGCTCGCATCCCTCCGATGCTCTCATTCCCAAGATCACCACTCACACTGTTCACTGAATCTGAGGAGTGGGTTTCCTTCCAAACAAGGGTAAAGGTGGGGAAGCTGCAAGACTGAAATCTATTTTCAAAATGGGTGAGAGAGCTGTTTCATGGTATAGACACTGTCATTAAGCCTGGCAGCCTGTGGCTTGGAGTGTGGACCAGGTTTGAATGCGCACACACAGGCTGGGTGAAACAAAGATAGTTATTTACTGCTGGTGAATCTATAGAAAAAACAGTGCTCAGAAAGCACCAAGGCCAGTGAGGCATAGGGTGGGCTGCCAGCCATGCATTTAGAGAAAATTAATGGAGAAAACATGTGGGAAATGACAGCCACTGACTGCTATGGCATGTGAAGAAGGGGTGTAAATTTGCAGGGAGTATAGGTTAATGCAGAGGAATCCCAAATGCAGGCTGGATATACATTTCCATTTTACCCATAATAACCTTTTCACTTCCCATTTAGGCCTGAAGGCAGGAGCTGTGGGTCACCTCCAGTCAGCCTGTGTCCAAAGCCCATCTCTATGTGTAAGGATATTTTCCATTCTGTAACAGCAATCTGACCTGTGCTACCTGTGCAGCAGGTGTGAGCCTGTCTCCACTCTGGGCAAAGCTGCTGCTTGCCAGTGATACAGGCAATTAAGGGTTTGGATGGAAGCACAAGCCCAAGCCTGCAGCTCCCTGGCAGCACAGACATAGTCTGAATTTCCTTTCCTCAGGGAGGTCATGTCCTTCCCTGCATAAATATACAGCTATTCTTGCTGTGTACATCTCCCCATAGCCACTGAGAGTATCTATACATCAATAGGGTTCTGTATTTTTTAACGAATGCATCATTATGTACTGTCACACAGACTGATAACACAGATTTTTCTCCATCAACATATTTTTCAAAAAGTTTTTATGCTGCTAAAAGAAAAGAAAAACTGCCTTGAAAAATGTTTCTTTCTCCCTCAAAATATTTCAGTTTAAAATATTGCCATTAATATTAATAATAATATTCTAAGAAGTATTCTTGCTTTTTCCAAAGTGGCAATTGAAAGCAGTGCAGAAAGATTTTTATTTTCTTTCAGTGTTGTTTTGCTCAGATCATGTATCTGGCAGAAGAGAGTGCCTGTGGGGAAAGGAGGAGAGAAAAGGCCACAGTCACAAATATGGAGTATTTTAATACAGAATCCAAATGAGTGCTGCAGCCTTTGTTTGGGTAATAAAGGAACAACTGATGTAGTGATAACATACTGTAAAAAATAGCCAATGTTTTCATACAATAATGCTCCCATTGCTATAGGGATTTTTCTGGAGTTATTTAGTTGTGTAAATCATGTGTGTGTGTGTGTGTATATAAATAAAACCAAGCTTCATGCCAAATCTTCAGGCAATTTTTATAGCCATTAGCAAGGCAAACATCAAGAACAAGAAGTTTCTTAAGAAAAGATAGCCAGGAAAAAAAATTCCTTTTACAAGCTTAAACTACCGAGGCAATACATCTTCTATCTGCAGGCACACAAACATACTGGAAGACAAGGCCTGTCCTGAATAGCTAACAATAAGTCTAGAATCATAGAAAAGCTGGGCTTTAAGGGATCCTCTTACAACCTGCACTGAAGCATCACCAAAATATATGTAGCACCCTGAGTCTTAAATGTCCTTGAAAACTTTCAGTGAAGCAGCCTGTTCCTGTATTTCATACATATTGGGAGTGTTATCATGTAACATCCATCTTAAATTGGAACATTTTTCATAAAACTTCTTATTCTATCCCAAGGAGCCTTAAAAATAATGAACCACTGAGTTTTTTAGGGCAAATTGTGTGTACTGCAAGACTGATAACTGCATTTGTCAGTCTTGTCTTTTTCACATTGAGACCAGCTCATTCAGCTTAATCTTGTTATTTTTGTAAAGTTCCCTGTTTGTCTTAAACCAACACTAAAGCTGATATACAGTCTAAATAAAGCCTTGTGATGGTCAAAGAGCATTGAACCATGAAGGAAAAAAAAAGAAAAGAAAGGCTTGCTCTGTCAATCTCATCATACATACAACCAGCTGAGAGTTGGTTTGCTTTTCTGTTGACCAAAGACTTTTACAGAGATAAGGGCAGTTCCTGCTCTCCATGGTGAGTTAGCACCACTGAGGACACAGATACCACTACTGTCATTTACACAACATGAGAACCTGCCCTGAAAAGCTCTTCTGAGTTGTTTTAGATTTCTGTTCTCTACAAAAAAGAGTGTTACAGATCTTGCAGTAATTAAGCTCTGCATACTGCATCTTCCAGCCAAATGCTTTCATTTTTAATAACCCTTTATTTTCTTCTTTTTATGTTCTTTGTTTTGCTGCTGCAGAGTGCAACAGCTCAAGATTCCCCTGCTAAAGCAAGGGAGGCTTTGTAAACTGAATCAATAATGCTTAAAATTTAATTAAGCTGTTGCATCTGAAGAACTGATTCCAAAGAGTATATGTGATCCATCAAGATACAGCCAGTGCTGTTTCAGCTACAGCAACACAAAAGTGCCCATCTTTTCATTGTAAGCCTTTGGCAACATGATATTTTTCTGCAGAGAGACAGAAGAAAAGAAGAAAATCCAGCCAGGAACTCCCTGCAGTTTACTTTGAAGTGTTCACCACACTTTGACCTTCATAGCTAAGCATCCCCTCAAACCCTACAAAACACTCATGGATTTATGCTACCTGAATGTTTAAATTTGCCCAAGGTGTTTGGCTGTCCTTGCAGAGAATTATCACTGGAAAGGAGAGCAGGAAGAACATTAGTCAGGGCAATCCCAAGCACAAATACAGGCTGGGAGAATGGATTGAGAGAGAGATTTGGGGATGTTTGTTGATGAGGAGCTCAGCATGGCCTGGCAATGTCTGCCAGAAAGCCAACTCTGTCCTGGGCTGCACACAAGAAGGGTGGCCAGCAGGTTGAGGAAGGGGATTCTCCCCCTGTACTCTGTTCTTGTGTCCCTGTCTGGAATGCTGTGTCCAACTCTGGAACCCTCTCCACAGGAAGGATGTGGATCTGCTGGACTGAGTCCAGAGGACGGAGGTAAAGATGCTCAGAAGGGCTTTAGACTGCAAGAAGGTAGGTTTAGAATAGGTGTTAGGAAGAAGTTCTTTCCTATGTGGATGGTGAAGCACGGGAACAGGTTGCCCATGTGTGCCACTATAGGATGGGAAATAACATGATGCAGACATGCAGCTTTCCAAGGTAAAAAAAGCAAACTTTTAATTTCTGACTCCAACATTTTTAGATTTCCAAAAGTGATAGTGGATTGGAGGGTGAAAGTGCCACCTCTCCAGTGACACTGGACAAACCAACAGTCCATCAAATTTCTCTTCTTCCATAAAAGAATGCCAAACAGTAAGTTATTTACATGAAGTGTGTGAGACAGTTCGTTACAAGAATGTAAACATCAGAAGGCTTAGAAAAGCTAAAAAACAGGGTGACATGTGTGGATGTCCATCCTTGGAAGTGTTCAAGGCCAGTTTGGCAGAAGCTTTGAGCAAGTCACACCATTCTGTGATTCTCTGAATTTTTTGGATTATAATTTTTGTACCTCACTTGGAAAGGAAAGAGAAATATTCCAGCTCATAAAACCTGAAGAAAGGTAGCTGCCTGAGAAATTGCAAAAGCCTCTAACACTTTGGGAGTGTGCTTGGAGCTGGGAAGGCATCAGGACTCCCCTGACACTTCAAGAAACACTTTTGGCTTTGCAAGCAGATCCCTCAGAGCCTGACACATCCATTAAACTAGAAATTTTAAGGAGGCAGACCAAACTTTTAAATAGATTTAATTTTATTTTAAAATATAGGTTCTAAATCATCACACAGTTTAACATTTTACCCATCTGGCTTTTCATTCTGAACTTCTTTCATGGGTGTTATTCCAATTAAGTATAAGAAAAAAAAAAAAAAAAAAAAAAAAAAAGGAAAAAAAAAAAGAATGATGTCATGCTTTTGTACATTATACATGAACAGAACTTTTATACAATTCTGAAATATTAAAATGGAATTGAATCATATTTTATAATGATTATAGTAATATTGCATGAATATTGAGTATGAGAAATTTCCTAGAGAGGTATTTGAAAAGAACTCAGGACATGACTTTGTCACAGCTCTTTCAACACTCTATTTTTATGTGTTCCAAAATTATTGGTTTTTAACATGTTCTGCATTGCTCCATTTCTACATTGTTCTTACTCTGCCTCACCCTGTGTTAGCACCACTGCATTTGATAAGGGCTGGAGGAGAGGAGGCAGCTGGTTATGGCAGAGTCAGCTGGTGATGTTGACAAGCTCCTTGACACACTAAAAAGCCAGGGAAAAACAGGTCATGCTGTAAACACCAAAGTTAATTCTCACCAGAGGCTTGTGGGAATATGCAGGTCACATCACAAGGTGTTTCTACAACATATCCTACAGCAGTAATATCACCTCCACCGGGGCACAATTCCTGCTTCTTACACGGAATGGTGACTAAGATCCCTCCTACCACCTCCCAGTCACTCCCTGAAGCAGGAATGCTGCCCTGAAATGTTTGCAAAAGGACCATAATATACACTCCCTCCTTAAGCTTCTATAAAGATAAAATATCAGAAGTTTTTACTGAAGTCCACAGAAATATAGCCACAGTTGCAGAAGTTGATACAGCACCTTAAAAGCTGGATAGGAGCCTTACCAAGCTGCATTACTAAGAAATTACTGACTAAATTCAAGCAGAGCCAGTATTTTTCAATTTATAGACACATAAATTTCATAAAACAGAGTTGTGTTCCAAAAGCATTTCTACTTTGGGTCTGTTTTTCCAATATTTTTCATTTTTAAAGGAGTCAGTCAAGAATTTTTTTTGTTATATTTTCAAGATTTGAACATTTTTCCAGTCCACAGAGCATAAAAACTACCACTGCTTCAAAAATTGCTCATAAACTCATATTTTTTTAAAACAAAGTTGACAATGTTGCAATAAGAGTTACTTTTTCATATATTTTTGAAGTGTTTTTCCATTGACTTCTAGCAATATAAAATTTCTACAAAAGCAATTAGAAATAAAAGGTAGTTATCTTGTCAGTTTTTGTAAGGTGCTTTGGGAAGGACTATCTTGTGGAGGATTTGGGATTTTTAGTGCAGAGGGAAAAGTCTTAGAAAATTCCCCTACTAATACTTCTGAGATAATTTCTCTTCTGAAGTATACTTGTAAAAGATACTGCAGACTGGGTAGGAACAGGCAACTAATTGGACTGGGGTTTGGGCTATGCTTATCTATTTTACTTTCCAGCAATTTCTATGCATAAAAGACCCTAATCAGACATTGACTGCATTCCTAACGCCCTGCAAAAAAAAAGAGGAATGTGCTTACCTAGAAGTAAAACATTTGGACTATAGGATGGGAACAAATAGGGTCATAACTCTGGTTCTTAACACCTGCTGTCTCCCCAGTAGCCATCGGTATACTGATTTGTGTTTCTTTTGTGAAAGCAACAGCATCAGAAAATTAGTAGTTGTTTGGGGCATCAAGTGGACTACTGTTTCCAAATTTTGTAGCTTTTGTAATATCTAATTTTTAGTAGGGCTTTTTCCTACAGCACATTTGAACAATTGCCAGCATTTTCTGATCTGGCTTTTATAGGTTGTTTCACAGATCTGCATACTCAGCTCAAGTTATTTAGCAGTATGTACAAGCAATTTGAACAAGCACTTTGTTTCTTCTTCATAAAATATCCATCAAGCTTAGACATTCACTCCTGATCATTTTTCCCCCGAGGTTCTTTTCCAGATTTACTCCATGGTCCCCCTGCTGTCCCTAGTCTCTTATTTCCACTCTCCAGCTGACACATTATCTGTCTCAGAGGCCGTGAGCTGTAGGTTATTTCCACAGAGCAGCATCAGTTAGCCCTGGATTTCCCAAGCTGCCGCAGCCAGTGACTCCAACACATTGCTTTGGCTCTCTCCTACTTGCTTTTCCCACCTCCCTTTTCAAAGACTTTCCCTCCAGCATCTGCCTTATTAGGCTGAGGGACAAAACCCACACTAAAGGACTTGGGCCTCTGAGGTATGCAAAATCCTCAGCATGCCCACTAGAGTTAGTCAAAGGCAAGTGAGGGCTGCTGGACACCACTTCTGCATATTAGCAAAGACAGACAAAACCCTCAGAAATACTCTCAGCTCTTCAGAAAACTTTATATGATGGATGACAATTCAGAACAGACCTATTCCAGTATGTTATTAGGATATAAGCACAGGGCACTTGCTCTGGGAAGACAAAGAGGTATGCCAGCTTTCACTTCTGCAGTCATCTTGATGCCTAGAGAGGCTGACCTGGAACAAAGACTTGACAGAATTAAAAGAATAAAGTAGGTATTTAATGAAAGGCCTAAAAGGATACACTTTGGGCAGTACAAGAGACTGGCCAGAATTACCCAAGATGGACCCAAAATGGTCACCAGATGCATGACCCATTATGAGTTTTCACACTTTTGTAAGTTTTGGTCCATTTACATATAGGATTAATTGTCCAGTTAGAGCTTCAGGTTGTGAAGTCCCATCCTCCTTGTTTGCTCTCTTCAATTCACTGTTGTTTATGCTTTTTGGGCCTGAGGCTTCTAACATTTGTCCTTGGTTCTCAAGCTGGAAAAGGATTTTTTTGTCTACCTACCCCGTGAAGAGAACTTAGTAACACTTAATATGAAGTTCAGAGTTACACACCAAGGCAGCACAGAATCTGAAAAATGCGAAAGCTAAAACTTAAGGCATCAATCTGCTTTTGAACCACATCATATTTGATAAATTCAATAAAAATTCATAAGGAATTTGAAGCTTCAATCAGATCATCTAGAAGGAATAAAAATAAATAATCACAAAAAACTTATAACGGAGTACTTTTTTTATTCTAAACAATAATTTGTCTGATACTAGGCTTGCTTCTTATTAAAAATGGCTTTGAGAAACTGATCTGAATTCTGCTTCAGGTAAAGAACACTGTAAGTTTCAAAATCACAATGTAGCCACTTTAGGGACATATCTTGCATAGAAGGACATATGAGGAACAAAATAATTACATATAAATTTAATCTAGGGTGGTTTATGTTCATGACACAACAGATGAGGCAGTTTGAAACTATATTGGTAGGGTAGAAAGCTTATTTAAATACATTTGAATAACTTATTTCCTGAACTCTGGATAAAAATAGGACAGAGAGTGTGTGGGCGATATTACTGAGATACGTTTCCATTCAAAACAGACATATTTCATCAGTTTTTCCTTTCAATAATCCAATTGTCAGCTTTACAGTCCATAAAAATATGCGCAGAAGGGATAGGAAATGACTTTCATACATATCCTGACTGCTGAGTTGCTCTGTTTCATTACATCGCCCTGCGTATGACTGACAGCTCTGTAATCAACTTCAGACTGGATTTAGTGGTTCCACATCCCATTCTCTCATTAATTATTGAAGGCATTTTTCTCTGTTGCACGCCGGGTCACTGTGTCCATTGTGCTTATATTTGCATCTCCTGAGCAGCAGACGAGTTGTTGTTGAACTGGGAATCAGTCATCACATGCACACACACAAGAAAAGATAAAGAAAAGATGAAAAAAAGTAACATAAAAGGACCACAGAAGTGTTTGCAGGAGGCCTGGAGCAGCTCCACTGCTACCTGTGAGGTCTCGTGTTCAGGAACAAACTGGTTGCTTACAAAAGAGGTTCTTGTTTTGCAAATGCTTTTGGTTTTTATTCTAAACAGAGAATAGTTTTTGGGTTGTTTTGTTGTTGTTTTTTTCTTTTACTGTTAATGGTGCTATTCACCCATTTCTTGCTGTCTGCTTAATTGGAGAGTGCAGAAGAAAAAGAAATATTCCTGAGAACTCTGCACGTACAAATAGCATATGATTAAAATTAGCGTCCTCTAAATGCCACAAATACTTAAGATTATATCTTTTTCTGAAGCATTCAGTGACTGCTAAAAAATGCCCTGGTCAGAGTTTTTTCTTGGAAGACTGGGTGACTGATCAATTAAATATACCTTTAGAAACAGGCCAGGTACACATCATCACATCACCCTTCTCTGAATCAGCCTGGTTTGGTGTTTACGAAAACCTGGTGCCAAGGTATTATACAGCCTTCCTTGCTAGCCTATAGGTGCCCAGTCAATTTATAGCTAACATAAATGGGTCACAGAATCACAGAATTGTTTGAGTTGCAAGGAGCATTGAAGATCATCTCACTGCAACCCCCCTGCCACAGGGATGCCTTTCACCAGACCAGGTCACTCCAAGCCCCATTCAGCCTGGCCTTTAACCCTGCCAGGAACAGGACATTCACAGTTCCTTTGGGCAACCTGTGCCAGTGCCTTACCACCCTCAGAGTAAAGAATTTCTTCTTTGTAACTAATCTAAATCTAACCAGTTCCAGTTTAAGCCATTCACCTTTGTCCTATCATCACACACGTGTGTAAAATGACCCTCTCCAGCTCTTGTAGTCCCTTTAGGGACTGGAAGGTGCTCAAGGTCTCTCTGAAGCCTTCTGTTCTCCAGGCTGAACAACCCCACCTCTCTCAGCCTGTCTCCATAGGAGAGATGTTCCAGTCCCTGTCTGCACTCTCTCCTTCAGGTCCATCTTCTTTTTATCTTGGGGACCCCAGAGCTGGGATGCAGCCATTGCCTTTTTATTAATTCACACTGTCATAGAAGGGCATGTTTGGGATGGATGATACATGACAGGTAAACCATAAACTGAAAATCTCATATCTACTTACAATTAGTTTTTAAAATAGTAGGCTAACTGACCTACTCACCCATCTCCTAATTCCTACTCCTACTGTCTCTGACTGTATCCTTAATAAGTATCCACATGCTTGCATTGACATGGTCATGGTGCACCAATATCCTGCCTTTGAAATAGAAAAAACATCAATTTCTGACCTCGTGAGCATGTTCCATGAGCAATTATTCATGTTTGGAAGAAGACAGAAATTTCATAAAGATAACACCGAAGTTTCAAAATCGACCTGCTTCTAAAAGAGAATAAAGTTTAAAAAACACTGATGAAACAAAAGTCAGTGAAAAATGTCTGTCTAAATGTTAGTTTGATTTTTTGTTTTAAAGAAAATAATTACTTTAGAAAATGAAACAGAGAAAGAATTGAAACATAAATTTCCAACCTGGAAATTTCTCAGCTATTAAGGGTGTGTCTCAAAAAAGTGGAGATTGATGATACACGTATTGAGGGGCAGGACTAATGTCTAAACAACTGAACTGAACACACTGCAATGAACAATAATTGACAATACTTGGAAAGATAAACTATTCATCTCTAGAGGATAAACAAACTGAATATTTTTTTAAAATTGAATTCTTTTTCATGATGTTTGAGAATGGTTGAATTTGTGTATAAGCAAATACTGAGGGTTTTGAAGATACTGCAGAATTTGATCTGTGATTAATAAGTTGAATCAGATGAAAAACACTTGCAGCAGGCTTTTGAACATAATAAAATAGTGTTATTAGAAAGGTACTATGTAGTGGGACTAAACGTGTGAATATAAAATTTATTCATGAGTTCAGCTGAAGTAAGAAATACCACAATTTCACTAACACTGGGAAGAAGAACAGGCTTTCTGTTTCTTAATGTTACAAACTATGGGAAACCAGCCATTTTATATGTGAAATAATTTCAATGCATCTTGCAGCACAAGCCAATATTGCTGCTAAAGGAAGGGATTATTTTACATGTAAATAAGTTTTTAAGCACTTACAGTAGCAGATTCACAAACAGGTCTCTATAATACTTATTCCAGGTGACATTTTTAGCCATTAAAATTGTTTCTCTTGAAATATGTACGAAATATTTTCTCATCCTAGGAAAACAAATATTGAAGTTGATATCAAGAACAATTTTTTTAAAGTTTCTTCCTCTTCAGTAAAATGTCAATAACTGTTCAAAAATAAGGTTAAGAGGGAATAAAATATCCATTTTCTTTCCCTCTCAAAAAGAAACGTTCTTATGAGGATAATATGCTAGTGCTTTTGTGTTTCTTCACCACTTGACTTATAATTAACTAAAAGATTAACTTAGATATAATTATGTGGTGGTGCAGAATGAACATAATAAATGAGAAAGCTTTGCTAATCTTACTCTCTCTTACTGCTATTCCAATGATGACATTAGAGAAAAAAAAGCACCCAAAAAGTTCTCAATTACATTTGTTGGATCTTAGGCTAATTTGCACATGAGTTATCTTCATGTCAAAGTAATATTCCATTCTTAAAAATCTTTACTAATTACTTTCTTAATAGATTTCATATGCATTTAAAAAACAGTAGCCTGTAGACAAAGGAATGTGGAATCTAATTGAACAGCTTCAAGAAGGAAGTCATGAGGATAAGGCTGATGTTTGAAAAGTAGGTAAGATTTGGCTTTTAAAACTAGAAGAAAGAGATAGGATTGTCAGAAGAATGCCTAGTAGAAGACATGATGGATTTTTAGCTCAGGAATAGTCAGAAATTTTCATTTCTGAAGAAGACTTCTATGATAGCAAGCAGAATCCAAAAGCATCTGTGACATCAGCTGTACTATGTCACCTCCAATATGAAAAACTGCTTCAATAAAAGAGAAAAAATATTATCATCCATTTCATATCACATCACTGACAAACCATAATCTTCCCCATGATAAAGATAATGACTCTGCCAGCCATTTTACTAATATTGAGAAACTCATCAAAAGTAGTAATAATATTTCTCCTAATTTCCTATTTAAATGTAATTAAGGTCAGATTATACATAATAGCTCCTGTGCTAATATAATACTTTCAGCTTAAATAATCCTTTGGTTTTTTCTTCAGAATTCAGCACGTTTTCAATGAATGCTCTCTAGGAAGGTTGGAATTATCTCATCCCTACTGTCTCAGGATCACATCTGTCATATTTAAGGATGCACCATGCTGGTGGCCCATAGACAACCTGTTTCCAGCTGATCCAGTGATTACTTTCCCCCTGTCTGTTATTTCCAGCTTATAAGAACATAGCTGGAGTCAGCTTTTTCTGTAAGCCTAAATGCATAACCTTGCATTTCGCTTTGTTACAGCTCATCCCCATCCCACTGTTCAGCTTTCAATGTCATTTCAGCCTCCTTATACAATATTCTAACAGCTGACTGGTGCCAAGGCTGAGTACTAAAATGTCACTAATAATGTTGTTATTCAGATTATTTTTTATGGACAAGAGCTGAAAATCACATCATCAAACCTGACAGATGGATTTTCACCCCTTTGAACATGCAGAATAGTAAAGGGTCTATGAGCAGGAGATTCACACAACTCCTGCCAAAAAAGCCTGCCTCTTTTTCTCCTTGAAATGGGACATTTATGGAGACTAGACTGAGTTTCTGAGAATGTTGCTTTCCACACAGATTTCCAATACACAGTTATGTGTGAAGCATATATGGACATACCTGGGTCTGTTCTTTCTGGTAAGCTCACAGCAGCCTGCTTGTACCAATTTCAGGGTGCCCAAGTTGTCTCATTTCTGCCTTTCTATATATAAACCAGAGAAAATTTTAAGTGGCTGAGCATAATTCAGTATTTCTTTACTGGAATTAAAACTTGTTTTTTTTCTATTCTGTTCTAATCCAAAACTCTTTTCATAAGGCTGGCATTCCTACAGCTCTAGTGAGAGTAGAAAGAGAGAGAAAAGGGAGAACCATCATCCCTTTTCCTTATAAGTAGAGGTTAATTTCTACAAGTTTTCATTGGTAGAAACACTTGCCTCAATAACATTCTACTTTCTCCTACCTGTATGTTCAGAGCATTTAGGAAAGTTGCCTATAGAGAGAGAATCTCATCATCTGGAAATGAATACTTCCAAAGTTTAACCTCATTTAAGTTCTGCATCTTCTTCAGGTAATCTTAAGAATGCACAAAAGAAAAACAATGTTGTCTTTGTGTAACAACATACAGAGGAATAATCTGGTCCTTCAGGTGAATAGGATGTGAGACTGGGAATTTATCAACAAAAAATGGCATCTTTTTATTTAAGGCAAATTTCTGCTTAAAAGCTTGAACTGTGGAAAGTAAATGGCAATGAAACTGTTGCTGTCTGGAAACTGAAATGGGTGCAAGAAAATCGCACAAATGAAACAACAAGTGGAATAAAACTAGTTTGCATGACAGGCACAAATATCAATTCATCTGCCTGTGCGGGCAGCAGCATTTTCTTGGTCTCCCAGTGTGAAAAGCAATTTTTATCAGAAAACATCAAACTATTACCCAGATAATAATCAGTTAAGGTATTTGACACATCTGAGAAGCATCGCAATTGTTATTTTCTGTATATGGAAACTCGGGCAGAGAGACCTATAATGAACAAGGAAATTATGGGTTCTATAAACTGCAGTCATTAGTCCAGTTTTTGGGTCACCTTTTCTCATATTGAAGGCTAAAAAAAAGGATGGAGGATTTTCTCATTCCGAATAAGTTTGGAATTGTGACAGATCAGTGAAGAAAGTCTGTTCCATGGTCAGCTTTCTCTCTGTTTCTGAAGGAGAATGGTAGGTGAGATGGTGGGTACCAGCTAGAGGTGATAGGTAGAATTAAGCCTAGACTTTACAGCCTCTGGAGGAAAACAGGCATTTACACACACAGTGTGCACAGCACACAATCTCATTCTAAAGCAGGTTTCCAAATTGATCAGATGAATCACACATTATTTTGCATATTTACTTTTATGAACTATAAAAGGTAGCTGTGGTAATAAACTCAGATATAAATATTGAAGCGGCTGCAGGCTAAAATTAGTGAGCTGAAACATACCCAGGAAGACATATGTGTTCTCAAAGACCTAGAAGTGCCCTATTTAAAACAAAACCAAAATAAAATCAGTGTTTATTTCTACTCAGAGTTTATAGTTATAGTATAAAACAAGGGTTCCCATATCCTTTCAGTACCCTTGAAGCATTTGAAAAATACATGCTGGAGTATTTTAATATATTCATCTTCAGTGGAATAGTGAGTTCAGATTTCTTTTTCAAGTTTCAATGTTTTCATCACCCTTATCACCCCTATGACTTTTCTAGTTATTTTCAAATACCATTGCTTCTATCTCCAAATATATAAAAAACCATGGAAACATAAATCTTGACAGGCTCTCAAGAGTGAATGCATTAATCTGTCCTCTAGATATGAGATAGGATGGGTATATCTTAACCATTTCTGTCAGACGCTTTTCTGAAAACATTTTCTTAAAAATATCCAGTGGGGTAGATTTTGCAGCTTCCTTGGGGAATCTCTTCCAGTGCTTCACTCCCTAATAATTTGAATGTGTTTCTTTTGCCAGTTAAACTAAATTATTTTTCCCTTATCACCTGTGGATGTAGAAAGCAATTAATCATCACCTTTTTTATAATACAATTTAGCATATTAAAGATAGCCAACCTATCTCAGTCTCTGTTTTTCCTTCTGTAGACAAAAGGAGTCAAATAAACTTTTTTCTTCTCCTATTGCTCCTCCTTCAAACTTTCTGGCCTATGTCTTTGACAACAGTGAAACTTAAAATTTTACAATGGAACAGTGGTAGGTGAACTTTAATCATTATTTCCCATATCTTACCTCTCACATGGTGTTAATGAATCCCAGAATGAGATTCACCAGTTTTGAATTTTCATCTCTCTGTTGACTTTCTTTCTGCTCAGAATGTACTATCATTCCCTGGTCTCACATTGCTGCCTTGTGAGCTGCCTTCATTTTGTAGTTACACATATGAGTTCTTCTTCAGGGTGCAGTGCCTTTTACTTCTCATTATTGAATTTCATCTTGTTAGATTTCATCTTATTTCCCCAGTTTCTCAAGATCATTTTGAATTTTAATGTTGCCTTGTAGGTTGCTTGTGACCTCCCTCCTGGCCCTGCCTGAATTCATCGGTGCCTCACAGATTAGAAAGGAAACTGATAATATTACTGAGCTAATCAGTGTGTGAAATGGAAAGTTTAAAGCAACAGCAGAGAATGAAAAACATGGCTGGAATTAGTTGGGAATAAATGCCTTCTGGGTAGCTGCCAGCTAGGAGATCCCAACACTTACATGATGCTTCTCCTGATACTGCATATTTTGAGAATATTTAGTACCTACTTAAGAAAATGATGATTTGCAAACAAAGCATAACTTTAAAGTCTCTAATTCCTTAATCATATGCATATTTGCTGAGAACCTGTGACAGCCTTCTACATGCCAAAATGATGGATCTGTCTCAAATGGGGGATTATCCTGCAATGGGAGGGCCCTTGGGATGTGTAAAAATGGGTGCTGGTGTCACACCAAAGCAAAATAAACCAGTAACACATTGCCTAGGACAAAGCTATGCAGGTCAGAAAGTGATGAAAGTTGACAATTTCAGCAGGACAACTGCTGCACCTGAGACATTGATAACATTGGTGGGAGGCACGTGCACAACATACCAATGTCTGCAGCCTGAGATCTGCACAACACACCTCCCATATTTTATCAAGGATTATACACAGACCACAACTTTTCCCATTTTAAGATATGGGACCTGAACTGCAGTGCAGCTAGGAACAAAGTTTCCATACAAGTTTAACATAAAGTCATCAACTAAAGAGTGCACATTGCCAGACTGAAGGAGATAACCAAAAAACAAAAACATATTAAAAGGGAAAAAGAATTTATTAATTATATGTACATCTGTAGATTTCATCTTTTAATTTGGAAATTGTCTTTGGTATTGGGAACAGTGGGTCAGGGATTCTGGAGCTTCTGAGAGCCTGTAGTCAGACAATGGGTGTGAGATAGTAAACATCAACAGATAGGAGATGCAAACCATGGAAGGTGCATCCCAAAATTATTCAAAAAAACCTAAAAATCAATACGTCTATTTTGTGTTTCTTCACATAAGTCATTAAAGGAAATACTGAACTGATCAGGAATCACCTTATGGGTATATAGGAAATATAAAGATATATCTGAAAGTATCTTTATAGCCTAGCAAAGAATCACTAAGGCTGGTGTGAGGATATTTTTTACTCTGCTGATAGTGACTATCTCATACTTTCATACCAAATACTTAAGCAGCTCTTCTCTGCCTGTCAGAATTAAACCAAGAATGGTTCTTCAATAACTTCTTTCATCTTCTAGAGAAAAGGTTGCTCTTAATAAATTTTTAATGACATATTTCTGTTCTATCATATTATTTTTCAAAAAATATATGTAACTCAGGTTCTTCATTGCAACCCTGCATAGCTTTTTTTGGTAATTGCTTAAAACCTTTCAATATTTCCCTCTTACTAGGCAGTCTACAGCGCACTCCATACATCTGTTTTACTCCTTTTACATTTATTCAGAAATACTACATGTCTTTTACTTTTTGCTATCACTTCTTCATGAATGAGAGCAAAAATAAACTCTTTTAATATGTAGGAAAAAATACATCTTAAATTAATTCTTTTTGTGAAAAAATTGCAGTTCAATGACTCGCTAGTGTATTTCTTCAACAATAATACACAATTTTTATGATTTAAGTTGTCAAATTTTTCCAATTTCCTCCTGTTATTTGGATATTCCTGTACAGATATCTCAACTGTTCATCAGGCAATTCTCATTCTCCTTCAGCAGTTTTAAACTAGCTGCCATGTTTTTAGCATCCTCATCAAATGTTCTGAATCTATCATTACCAGGATGATTAATGGTGATTCTCTTAGGTACTCTTCCCTTCTTTTGTCAGCTGGATGTCCCATGCTCCTCATAGACCTTCCTCAATGAGCACTGGCAAGGAAGATCTGGGTCAGAAACCTTCTGTGACTTCCATGAGAAAATCTTCCATAAGTAACTCTAAAAGGTTCTTACCTGGTTCTTAGTATAAGCCTAAGCAATTGTATGAATTTGGGAGAACAGCCAGAAGCACCTCTTGTTATTTTGATGTCTTCATCTTTGTTCTCAGAATTTTGTAGCTATTTCTAATTGTCTTAGGGTCGCTAATATCAAAGTGGATAAGCAGCTTTGAGTAGCACTGATGTTTTCAAGGTCTGTGCAAGATCTTGAAGGTCATCAAATTCAGATGCTTGGGCATGTCACAGCAGATTCTATTTGCAATTAAAATAGTGAGAATAACAAGAAGATTAATTGCTTTCTGTGGAGGTATTAAAGATTCATATCAATGTAATTGAGCTCATAATCTGGCCTGTTGACAGGTGAGTTCATTTATAAGGAGTGATTTCATTGTTATTGTTCTTGCCACAGTGCTTTCAAAAAATGTAGTCCTTGATCTACTTTCACATTTCAAATACATTAAAAATATGCATAAAATAATATAATTCCTCCTAAAAGATATGCTTAGTTAATTTCCCTTCATCTCAAATAAAAAGATTGCTTCTCTCTCCTTCATCTTCCTGTCAATATGCAATGAAAATGTAGAAATAAATGTATTCCTCACAGATATCAGTGCTGATATTGGTAAGAATGGATGAGTCTCCTAGCACAGTGGTGAACTTGGGCAAACTGCTTGATTTCTGCAGCCAGGCTACATCTGGTACTGGATGCAGCAGCTGTCATTATCTTGTACCATGAAGCCATGCTGTGGAGGAAAAAGTAAAGTTGTACTTCCAGTCTCTGTGACCTTTCTGCCTGCACTGTTCAGTGTCAGAGGGCAGAAATGTGAGCACTCCTTGGCATCCCAGTGTGAGCCTCCACAGTCACTTATGGATCCAATGCTGGGAAATCCCTGGATTTTGCAGTTATTGGTTCAGCTCTGGCAGCAAGAGGCAAACAAAAGAGTTAAAGCCTGTGTTAAACCTCACTTGTATCAGCAATATTGTAACTTCAGAGAAAACTGTAATCTTACAAAATGGCAGTATTCAAAATCAAAATTGCTGACCCAGAGTGGAGTCTTCTTATATGAGGGGTTCTTACCTGTGCCCATTCCCAGTCAGGGTCTCCACATGCTGTGAGCTGTGCATGGAGTAAGCCCAAGAGGTCTGGTACGGATTTCATAGGAAAAATGATATCACCTCGAATTGAGCCACCACTGAAGAAACCATCTCACTTTCAGATCAAGGTTGCAGCAAACCACACAAATGTTGTTGATAGAGAACAATAACATATAATATCAAACACAAAACAAGGTTGTTCCCAGGTGCTGGAAAATATTTGCCTTAATTACTGTCTTTTACAAAACCCCTTAAAAACTGATTGCTTTAATTGAATTTTGTGGAAATAACATGCATTTGGCAGGGAAAAAAAGATTGTTTTGTTTACCACCTCTGTTGTGTCTAAAATAACCACAATTACACAATCTATTGGTGAATCAATGATTCTTTTGTTGAGTACTAGAGAAGAAGGTATGCAGTTAAAACAAAACCAAATGTAAAAGCATTTTTTCTTATGCATAATGGTTTTTAAAAACTAAAACATATTTCTCCTATTCCCCCCAAAAGCACATTGCCAGCAGTTTCACTTTATAGCAAAGTACATCAGAGATAAAGTCATTACGTAAAGAAGCAAATCTCCAACTATAAAGGCTTTAGATGATAGTGGTATCAAGACTAAACTATTTGCATAAGCTTGAATCTTGGCCAGCAGATGAAAAATCTAACTCCAAGGTCACAAACCTTTCCAATGTACCCAAGAGGAAAAAAGTAGCTTCCAGTCTTTCCTAAATGAAGAAGTAAATCTCTTTAGAGCTGCAATTCTGAGAATTTTACTTAAAAAGTTCATGCTTTGATTTCCTGTTTTCCCAATTTAGCAAAATATTCCTTTATTCACTGTATTGGGAAAATTTTCAAATATGGCTAAATAAATGATGCACCTTTTGTTTTATCCCAGCAAACTGACTTTATCCTGCATGTTCCAAATTTCTGTTTAAGTCTTTTAAAATATCCAAGTTAGAATAATTTTATCAAGATTTAAATTTTAACACAGGATATGAGAAGATGGAACCCTTAGTCCCACAAATAACTGCAGGAAATTGTAGGCATGGGCAACCACTGCATTAATACAATATAAGGTGGTGAACTCCACATCATGAAATTTCTCATTTATGTCTGTCATTGCTCTACATGACCTTCAAGCTATTGAAGGCTCCTAGGCTTCACTGCAATTACAATATTTATATAATATTCTTTGGAAAATATTTTTAAAATATACTTTATTCTTTCAAAAATCCTGTTTTGTGCATCTGCATATTCTCTCACTCCCAGCTAGCTCCTAACTGAATGCTTGCATAAAAATTTAGGAATCCAGAAAAAGATTAGGAGCATAGATATTAATTGCATCTGATCTTTTATGCTATTGAGGTACTGTCTAAAATAGCAAACACAGAGAGTTTGTGACATTTGAGGTGTCCTGGGATATCTCCTACAGCTGCTGCTTTAAAAGGTGTGGTCTTCCATAGGTCCCTATAAGATTTTCAAAGACTGTGAAAATATTTCATGATACCATGAAGGGGTTTTTAGAAGACACCTTAAGTGGATGGCTGATTTTGAAGTATTACTTTAAAAAGTCAAGAAGGTTAAAAGAACGACTCAATTTTCTCTAAACTAGATATATTTGGCCAGTTACATTTCTTAACAGACTCCACTCATCGTACTAAGAGATCTTCTTTATCTATAACGAGATCCTAAGCACTTAAATCACACTTGGACAACTACAGAGAGGCACTTAAATGTGTGTGACTTAGTTTGAGTCTCACTATAACTGTCAGATGCTGAGTTCAGTAAGGTTTTTGATTTTTTTCTTCCACTAGTCTCAATACCAGCTATTAAAAATTGGTCAGTTAAAAAATACTGTATTTCCATTTGGGACCAAAACCAACTGCATGGCTCAGTTTTATGTGTAATGATCCCCTATGATTAAACATTAAGTTTATGATGTGTTGATTATTAAAGTGTTTTTAGGAACAGAATTGCTAGAAATATAATAGAAATAGTGGTGTTGTAGCTGTGACATTGTAGAACCAAGTTTTCTAGGGAGAGGTAACATTCTGCTTTAGAACTAAATGTCTCTCATGGTTAGAAAAATTGAAGTTGTGGGAAGACCTGCTTTAATGTGTTTCTAGATGAAAAGCATTGTGACAAAAATGTGTAAGATGGTGTGGTTGGAGAGTTTTTGTTAACTTTGGTTTTTTTTACAAAGTTCTGACTAAAGAACTACTTGTGGTGCCTCCAAGGGCCATTTTTTCAAGACTTGCAATAAGTCTAGAGATCTTGGTGGCTAAGAAAAATGTTTTGTTTGTTTTATCATCAAACTGTGTTTTTATAGATTGCTTGAGGTAATCTAACAATACATACTTTAGGAACATAATTTCTGCCTAGGCTTCACTAAGAGCATGTAAATACTGGTTTCGAACTTGCCTTTAGCTCATTATGTATTCTAATGCAAATTTGCAATGGAGAAGGTTTTGTTTCTTCTTAATTAGGTTTATAGAACTTCAGTCTGATTTAAACCTATCCTAAAATAAATGACATAGGACCCAAGTGATTTAAACCAATCGTTTAGTTCACTGTATAAATGCTATACTTAGATGAGCTACCCACAGGAATTCCCTAAGAAGGAGCAGCTCATGGAATGGAAGAAATGGAAAAGCTGAGTTTAAGAGGCTTTAATGCCTTCCTATTTATAAGTACTATTTACATTACTATGGAGTCAGCTTTTGCAGTTTGTATAGTGTGATGCAGTCTGGGAAACTGCAAAGGCAGGATCTGACCTCAAACCCATATGCCCAAAGCTTTATCCCTTCTCTGCAGCATAGTTAAAGAAACTTCATCCCTCTCCTTCCCAACCTTCACCCTCTCAGTAGAGCAGAAGGTTTTCACTTCCCTTGTCCTTCTCTCCTTAGACAGAACTGCATGTATCCTCACCTACAGACATCTGCCCAGCAGCTAAATGAGGTGCCAATTATTGAAATTTCCCAGCACCTTCCCTCCCCCACAGCAGCAGCCAGTCTCCCTCTTCTGCCTGTCTTGCAACCACCCCGTTCATGAATCTCCCAATCATTCTCTTGTATCAGGAGCAATACTTTCCTTTGTGCCCTTAAATGCAAGGAAGGACGGACAACCACTTCAGTCCAATATGGTTCTACAAGGGAAGCAGATGAGGAGGAAGGGAACAGGGGATATGACAGATGCCAGCCCAGTAGGAGTGACCACAGCAGCCAGTGCTGATAACAAAGTCACTGCTCACCAGCAGAAGCTGTCACCTCCCATTCTTTCTCCTGAGATTAGCTTAGCTGGTCAGAGCATGGGGCTAACATAATCAAGGTAGTGGGGTAATCCATGCCTAGGCCATTCTACTAAAAATTGGACTTAATGATCCTTTTGGGTTGCTTCCAACTCAGAATCTTCTGTGATTATCACACCAGAAACAGCAGTAGTCTGGCTGTTCCTGGATAGATGAAAAAGATACAAGAGATTAATTTTGTCTTATATTTCCTATATTTCTATCCTATATTGTTGTTCCAATATTCATCATCCTATGTTTATGAAGGAAAAAGCTTTGGGCTCTCCAGAAACATTTTGTAGGCCAAGTCTACCTGTAGAATGGTATTTGGATTGCACTTTCTTTCTGTATTACTTGCCCTAGAGAGCTGTATGAGTTGCTTGTTCTCATTTTCTGTCTTGATGAATATCCAAATAAAACATAGCAGTGTAGACAGAGTGGCTTTACCACTCCCTGGCTCCATGGTCAGGAACTTCAGAAGGATGACATTGTAGGAAAGGTAACAAAGGCATATGAATTAACTGGTGCTTGGAAAAGAAGTGGTCAGAAAGTGAATACCTTAGGGAAGGAATAATTTCTTTGGTTTTCCCCTTAAGAAAACATTCTGTTAGCAAATACCAGATGCTCTGGTCACACTTACATGGGTGTATGGCAAGCCTCAGGGTGTCAAAGAATGGCATACATTCACAGAAGGAGTATGTCCTGCTCTTAGTCCTGCATTCTACCAGGTGTCTACTGAAGTCACTTTGCCTGCTTAGATGTTTTACTGCTGTTTTACTGAATTTTTACTGATTAGAATCACTATGATGCTGGCTCTTGTCTGTGAGAGATGTGTGTGTCCTGACTCTCAGCTGCAGCTGCCACAATCTCTTCCTTTTGTTAAGTGTTGAAGTGATCCAGGACTGTTTGCTGTGATGAACACTGTCCACTTGGCACCATGAATTATCATTATCCATAGAAGCAAGAGATTGTATTGATCAAACATGGCTTCTGTGCCTCAAGTTGTAAAATCTTATTTATCACCTCACCCATGACAATATCTTACTTAAAATCCCTTGCCAGTCTGACATTTAATATCCTTTAAATGAAAGAGTGTTTAACCTGAAGAAGATGCATTGAACCACAAATTTATGGAAGAGACAAAACTGGAAATTGCAAGATGTGTGCTTGCTGATTGATTTCTTACCAGTGTCTGGAGAAGTCAGTACTAAATGGTCCCCACATGTAAATATTTCTGCCTCATTTTTTTTTCTGTTTGGGAAAACAGCTACATATGAGCTCACAGGGCATGCTAAGGGGCCATTTAATTTCTCATCTATATTACTTTCCTGAAGGAATGATTTCGGGGCAACCCAGCCTTTGGGTGAGAAGCCATGAGCATGTTTTCTTCCTTCAGTAATGTATGCTCTCAGCTTCCTATTCTATCAATTATCACATCAGTTCTAGGACATCAAGCAGAAAAGGCTTTCCTTAGGGGGTTTGGTTCAATTCATCAGTGTTCAGGCCAAGACTGTTCAGGATTGTGTGATAACATTTATTCTAGTGTGTTTTCTGGGTATAATATATCTTTCAAAATATCAGAAGGATTGATCTGGGAGGAGTGCAGTTGCCCAAACACTTTTGCTACAAAATATTCTCCATATTTGTGATTTCATCAGGATTATGCCCCAAAGCAGAAAAAGGAGCCTCACTTTTAGAGAGTTAAAAAGTGAATTCTACTGAGGGCAAACACCAATACAAGTTTTATATGCTTGCATATTTCATGGCTCCTAAAATATATCTGTTTCTCTTTTTGTGGGACAGACCTTTCTTTTTGGCTTGAACCAACTTCAAACCAACCAAAATAAGCTTCAAAGCAGAACAATTAGTTTGAGATCCTCTCCCCAGGTGATAATAAAACAATTTGGAGTTTGCTTAGCACTTTAGGCATATTCATTTCTTTGTCTCTGCAGCTGTGCCCAAGCAGGACAGCAGCCCTGTTACCTTCAAAGGGCAGCAAGTGTTTATTGCAGTCATTATATCCACCCTGTGCTCTTTCAGGTGTAGCTGTCCCTTCCTAGCCTGTAATATCCAGTTTTTCTACTGCAGTCAGCCTGTTAGGAGTACTTCAGGTGCTCTTTGTAGTTAAGAGGGATGTTTATTTTTCAGTAAAAGTCAAAATTTTATAGATAAGTTTCCCCTGCCCTGAAGACAGGTTTCTTCTTCCTATACAAATTAGTTATCATGCACAGTCTGTTCTTCAAGACCTTTCCTGAAATGGGTTGGAGGTCTTTGGGGGTCTTTGGTGTTTTGTTTTCCCCTAAAGTCCATGCCCATTTCTTGGCCTGATTCCCAATTTGTGCGTACTGTGTTGTGCTTATCTCCAGGAGCTAGAACAGGGATGTTTGTCTCAGAAAAGTGCTATCTCCACATGGCTACCCTATCTCCACATGGCCCTCTTCTCCAGCCACATCTTATTCTTTCCTACAGCATATTACCAGCAATCCTTGGTTATTACCAACAACCTTTGTTCATGATTGCCTGCAATCCTTGGCTGGCTCCTCAGCCATCCAGACATCAGTGTTTGAGACATATTCATTAGCCCCTTATCTTTTGGGATTTTACATCCCTATAACTGAAACTCCTGCAAGACTTCTGCTGGAACAGAAAAGTGTCATTCCAAACCAGGGCTCCCCTGATGAGGAGAGAATTTTGAGCTGGTCTGCACTTATTTCTCATGGAAATGCAGGACAGCCTGCAGAGGAGAGCCTGGCATGGGACGAGCAGAGAAGATTTTTAGCTTTTGAAGGCTATGTTAAAAGCAATCAGCTCCTCAAAGTGAAATGATTCAGTTATTCAGGTAGTGCTGCTCTCCTGGGTAACAAGCTGAACCAGCTCGTTACCTGGTGGGCAGCACCAATTCACACACTGAGACAAGGCACTTCTATTTTTTATTCTAGATTGCTCAAAGTAGGGAGCCAGTTTACTCACAAAAAGCTGGCTCCCCAATCATCAAAATTTTACACTATTTAATAATTTAACAAACAAAAGCATTAGCATTCACTGCTTACACATTGCATAATTTTTTCATTACTTAATACTCAAACCCCTGTTTGCTACTTATACCTCTTGCTAGTCCACATGTGCAGTTCTTCCTTCTGCTTGAGTCTGGGGTCTGGGTTAAGTAGGTGGCCAAAGAGTCAGTGGTCACAGTCCCCCATTGCTGGAATTACCTTTCCCCCAGTTACTGTTCAGTTCTGCTGACTGCACTCCATGTGGCTATTGTCCAGACAACCCATTCATCTTGGGATTGTCTTCTTTTTTCCTTAAAGCAAAAGATTAGCCAAGGTTACAATGTGCACAGCGCAATTGCTTAATCCTAACTGTCCAGCTACAGCTACTGATTAACATCTAAAAAGAAATTGCAATTTGATTCCAATCTTGAGAGGCTCAAATCTTAAAGGGCTTATATCAGTGTCACTGAGATGCAGAGAGCACTGGGCACTTGAAATCCTTTACAATCATGTAAGTTGTCTCTTTTCCTCTAAGGTAGATCAAGACTATAAATAGCTTAAGCAACTTTTTCACCAGTTTTCGTTATGCACTTTAATTAACTACAAAGTGCTCCTGATCTCTACATTTTTGTTTTTAAAGCATATAAAGCAGTACCTATAAATTTTTGACTGTGGAATATTTTATAGGCAATTCAGGCTGGCTAGAATGCACTCTTAGGTATATTTTGTGCCGAGTGCTGTTTCTGATGCATTTTTGTCATCAAACTGGTGAGTGCTCTCTTTGTGATCATTACCTCAATTTAAGCAAAGCGGTCTCTAAGTTAATCTTTCTAAGATAACTCTACAGATAAGAAAACAAATCAAAATAAAGGGGGAGTGAAAAGATAAATAGCACACCAAATCACAACTTGATGCAAAAGCTTTATTACATTCTTAGGGACTGTGTCTCAGCCACAGCCTCCTGGAGAAGGTTTTTGCTGAGCCCTCCTTTAGCTGTGGGGACACCAGGACCAGATGGCGGCACTGGGGGGGACCCAGCTGGCTGTGCAGGGTGACCCCCACTATGACCCCAGGCGCTTCTTCACATGCAGCAACAAAACAGTCTGCAGCTGCAGACACTTACCCTAAATACTCATTTTCCCCCTTTTTTTCTTCCAGATGACACCGTTCTCTGCTGCTTTCACATGGAGACAGGGCCTTCCCAGCTTCCCCCAGCTGCTCCAAAAAGCTCCTGGCTGTCACCAGTTCTGCTGCTTCCAGATGCTGCAGAACTGTGCCCCCTCAATCAGGACATCCATGGCTCCTGACTTACCTCTTCTTAGAGCAGCCTTCCTCCTGCACCTACCATGATGGTATGCCTGCCCTAATAAGACTTTTTAAATTACCGTATTCTCCAGTTAGGGACCTTTAGTTGCCTAGAGTAAGATAAATCTTCTTCATTCAGCATCTGAATGATGCTGAATCAACTCAAACATGCTTCAGCAGCCTGGCTCTGGCAGACATTTCTTTTATTCAAACCTTTTCACTTAGCAAAAACCCATGAAACAAATAAACAACTAAACCAAAACTCTTTCATGTTACTTAGTAAAAATAAAAGCAATTTATTATTATTATTACTATTATTATTATTGTTATTGTTATTATTAGACATGCATTACTCAGATTCGTAAAGAATAAAGCCCAAACAGAAAAACTTTTATTTAATGAGGGAATGAAAGCCAACAGAGCTCTTTAAGTGCCACAAATGTCAACAACCTTAAATTGTGAAACTGAAGGGAAAACACATTTGATGGATGATTCCAGCTAAGAAATTACTTTCAAAGAATTCTGACAGCCCTAAAAAACAAGGCATAGTCCCATAGGAGACAGGTCATCCTTAAAACACACAAAATACAAGCCACATAGATTCTGCTAAAGGAAATGAGCACAGGTGTACTAACCTGGAAGGTCTAGACAAGAATAATTATAATGAGAAAATGTGAAAGGCAGTTGAAATATTTTATTCTGGAAAATGAGAGTGACTATGGAACCATGAATGGGATGGGATGATGCATAGGGAATGCTAAGTGATTGTCTCTTTCTGCATAGCTGCTAAAATGAGACATCCATTAAAACAACCAGGTAGAAGATTTGTGCAATGCATTTGATCCAGAACAGGTGAGGTGCCACTTTTAAGTTTTGCAGACCTTACTGGTGGGTTTCACTGAGGCAAGACACCACTGCATTTGTAATAATTTTAGAATCATAGAATATCCTGAGTTGGAAGGAACACACAAGGATCGTCAAATCTGTCTCATGGTCCTGCACAGGACAGCCCTAAAATTCATTCCATAGGTCTGAGACCATTGTCCAAATGCTCCCTGGACTCTGTCAGGCTTGATGCCATGACTTCTTCCCTGGGAACCCTCTTCCAAAGTCTAAACAGCCTCTGTGAAGAGCCTTTTCTTAATATCCAACCTAAATCTCCCCTGACACAACTTCAGGCCATTTCCTCAGGTCCTGTCACTGCTCACCAGCAAGACCAGTTTTTCCTTAAGTTTGTGATATTGTTGACTCCCGAGACAAATACTGTGCTGGGGAATTCCTGACTAGGAAACCATTTCAGCTACTCTGCAAGAGGCAGAGAATAACAGAAAAATTAAATATGAGATAAACAGAGAAAATCCTTGAGTAATTATTGCATCAGAATCAGGGAATTAACAGATAGCTAAAGGTAATGAAATAAACATGTGGATGTTTAAATATTAAGTCACAGAGAAATTTAAATACTTAGCAAAGGCCAAGAAAAAAACTTTCAGAAAAGCCAGGAGGATCAAATCCTGGTTTGCTACTTTAAATGCAACTTCATTCCACCTCTAGTTTTCAGCCCATCATTACCTAGTATTCAAGAAGCAGGAGACTTCAAATTATGGACAGTGGATAAATCTAAATGTTCTAAGCATATTTATATTTTTCTCAAAAGGAACAACAAACCTATGAAAATCATTGTCCAAAACAGCAGAGTTCAAACAAAGACTGGACAATCATGTGGATAATGAGAACTAAATGACCAGAGATGGCCATAGGACCACCACTAATGGAAAATGTTATCAAGGAATTTTCCTCATGGGCTTTCTTTTATCTCTCTTTGAAACACATGAAAAGTGCTATTGGCTGAGAAAAAAATATTCACCTGGTCCAGTATGACAATTCCTAAGTCTCTTGTAATCATAAAGATAACATTTTATGAGAGTTTTATCGACCTAATGTGTGACTACTTTTTCAAGCCTTCCCTTGCTTTTATTGTCCCTGACAATGTAGCTTTTTTTTTTATAAAATCCAAATGAAAGATGAGAAATTCACACATCTGACATGTTCTTCACACTCTTTCAACTTCATAGCTTTTTCTTTTCTGAAGAATGTCAGTAAGAGCATCTTTGGGTGGAAGATTTCAACGCACATTCTGATTTCAGTCACTCAGTGAGAATATAAAAACTTTGATATGAACATGACTATAATTATTAGAAGGACATCAGGATTTTAAACCTAGGGCTCCATTCCTCATATATTCTTTCTTTTCTGTCAGCTCCAGAGCATTATTCTTTTCATTTTCTTCCCTTATTTCTCTCTACATTTATGTTCATTTTGAGTACTTAACCCTTATTCTCAATTACTTAGGCTTACCTTTACCTTTTGTAAACTTTGCTTTAATGACAGTAGCAATGACCAACTAATCATTCTGCACATGGGGCTTGCAGAGCTATAGTGCAGCTTTTTTCCACTCTGTCCTTTCCATGCACTTCAGCTTGTAGGGCAAGTTTCTAAGAATTGGCATTGTTAGTCATCTGTTTGGTCACTCAGGTTTGAACTCCTTTCATGAGCTCAAACGTGGTTCTACAGGGAATCATTAATTGTGCATCAAAGACATCCAGTTTCTTGCTTCCTTAAACCTTTGTTCCTTACTGGGTGTAATTAAATTCCTTGAAAAATAGCTAAGTCAAAGAGAATTAGAAATAGTTCAAAACAGGCAAGTCTTCTCTGATTTTACAGATGCAAACCACCCTTGTGGTTTGCTCAGATAGAAGAAGAAAAGGAGCGACTGCAGCTCACACAGAGAGAACAGATAAGCAAGGAACAAGAACAGTAGTTGGCATATAGGTGGCATCTCTTATTTTTTCAACCCCGTACAAGGTTTTCAATTATGGAAATGTTTATAGTTTATCATTTATCATTATCATAATATTTTTTGTTTCATATGCACATTAGAACAGCACAGCCTGAATTAAGCTTCTGATGCATGCCTGCCTCCCAGCAGAGAGATAAGCAGAGAGTATTCCTGCTCCTTGGTAAGTAGATTAGGACTCAAGGTGATGCCAATATGAACCCAAAAGTCAGAGTGAGGCCAGACACTGACATATTTTATAAATCTATATTATGCCATAACTGGAAGAATTGTCAGAAATGTAATTACTAAAGATTATTAATGAATAAGTGCTGGCTTATACCAATTTCTGATGCAGATGCTGTTTGCAGTGGAAGACAGCCAGGGACTGAAAACCAAATTCAGAGGGGAGTATAAATACGTCTTCTTTGATGTGCTACACCTGGCCAGTCCTTATAATGAAAAGATTCATTGCAATTTAAAGATTGATTCTTAGGAAAATGTAAATAAGCAGTAAAGGTCTTTTCCCTTAGCTTTTCAATCTCAATGATTTATTTTCAAAACCTCTTCCATTTTTCAGAGTGATTTAATTGTTCTCTTTTTGATATGGACTTGGAAAGATATCTTTAAAAGACACTTAAAACTTTTAAGAAAATTCCTCTTTCAAATAAAATAAAAAGTAGAAACTACAGTGCATAAATAAAAGGAAGCAAATAAATATTTTAAATGGTGTTGCTCAACAAAAGTGATGATTTCCTGGAAATAGGAAAACAGCTTTTGTCTTGCAGACACAAATTCCGAGTAACCTTTTGATAGTCAGTGTTTCTGTTGTGGGCTGGTTTGTGACTGGAGAAATTCAGGCCTACATGAGAAAAAAGAAAAACATTATTTCCTTAAATATGCACACATTCAGGTCCTGAAGAAGGTCCTTGAATCATCAGTCTGAAGGGTCTGCATGAAGGATGCAGTTTGTATCTGGTGTTTTGTGCCTGTCTTGATCCAACCTGAGATGTCACAGCAAGTGCTCTCAGGTGGTTTTGGTATTCACCAGTAAAGGACAGGAAACGAAACTACATTCTCAAGAAGAAAAAGAAATGGGGTAAATCAGATTTAAGAATTACATTAGGTTCTGGACTTTCCTTAGCTGTAGAAACTCCATTTTACTCTGTATTGGGCTTTCATTCCCAAACCTCATTTAGCTCATATTAGCACAAACTCTGTAATGCAAAGTAGTGTGGCTGGGCATTCCTTGGGTTTTTCTGTTGGTTTTTTTCATTCTACTGGGCATGCATCTTCAGCAATAACATTTTGCTATATCACTCTTTTCTCCTGGTGATCATTTTTTTTCCTATTATTTGTGATAATTTTGTAAGCTAGTGCTTCTTCTCTTACAATCTCTATATGCAGCTCTTTCCCAACTGCTGCTAATGTTATTAATTCCATTTCTTGAAAGGAAAAATTGATCTTATAAACAATGCAAGCTGTTCCTAAAAACTTAAAGTAATTACACTTGTGTCTGTGGATAACAGTCCCATTAAACAAAATGCCTCAACTATGGATGCTAGGAATTGAACAGTGAACTTCAAGGAGAAGATTGTAAGTAGTACTGGAAATTATATTTTATAAAGAATTGTTTAAAAGCTTTTAAATGTTCTTTAAAAAAAAACATTGGGCCTCTTTTGTGGTTATGATTATTATTTTTATATTAACTCATAAATAACTGGAAAACAAACATATTTCATTAAATTCTATATGGTAATATTCTTTGCTGATGGCCTGTAAAAGTTCATTTTGCTTAGTAAACACAGTGACAAACCCCATTTATGCATATTTCATGCTGCCTAATTAATGTGGGTGCAGTTTTAAACCCTTCACACCACCTGCTTCAGGAACACAGAGTGAAACATAAAAGAAATATGGATTTTAGCATCTCCCAATGTAGCAGGCAACTACCACCTTCACCTGTGCTTTGCAGTTGTTCGTGCTAATGCCTGGCAGGTTTTCAAATTACTTAATACTTTAGTGGTGGTTGTAGTGGTGTTTCAAACACAGAGAATCCTAAACTCAGTTGTGGTATAAACTGATGTAATTCAATTATTCACCTGCCCAGTCTGTAAACTCTATGAATGACATTGACTCTTTGCCCAAACTCACATACAAAATGAAGCATACAAGGGTGGAAGCAAGGGTGAAGTTAGCAAAGTTAAAGCCCAGACCAAATTAATCTGGCAGGGATATAAGAGACAAGAGGAGCTTCTTCCGTAAGTGCAGAGATAATAAAAGGAAGGCTGATTAAAGGTGTAGAACACCTCACCAATGAGGAAAAGCTGAGAGAGCTGGACTGTTTGGCTGGGAAAAGAGAAGACTCAGGGGGGATCCTATAATGTAAAAAAGAACAAATGGGAGGGAGCAAGGAGGGTGGAGCCAGCTTTTTCTGATACTGCCCAGTGACAGGACCAGTCACTGTAAGGGGAACTGAGGCAGAAATCTGACCTCACTGAAATCAGCAGAGCCTTGGTTTATGTTTGGTCGGATTAAAATTTGGCCCTTAAAAATTCTGATCTAAAGCCCCTTTAAATCAATGGAAAAGCTCTTATTAACTTCCATAGATCCATAACAAATCTGTAGACAAAGGGCTGTGCTTGACACTCAAATAATTTAATCAGAGAAAAACAGGAACTTGACTAGGTGACCTGAAAGAAAAAGTCTCCCTCAAGTAAAAGCAGCTTTCATAACTTCTCCAACTCCTTGTACTTGAGAATTTTATGGGGACAAAAATCTCTCTCCCTGACATACTACAGATGGCATAAAGATGTGCATTAGAATGAAGTTACATTTGTGCAGCTCTGTAAAGCAGGCTCTGCATGAGAAATGGTTTCAGTGTAGTGATTTAGGTGCAATCCCTTTTTAATTGTATAGCCTTTTAATTACATCTGTGCTACACCTTGGGGAAATGCACAGGGGACTGATAAGGAATCTTGTTTCCAAAGTCAGAGGAGGATAAAACAAAAAGTGGTTTGCATCAAGCGAAGAGCTCTGCAGATGCAATTAATTGGTAGATAAGAAACCCATGGTTGTTTCCTTCTTAAGCTAAATAGTATTAGGTTTATAGAAGTTTCTTTTTTGTGAATAATCTGCATTCTTTATAAATGTTATGACCACCTCCATACCCACAAATATTTATTCTTGGCTTTGATTATTTGATCTTGATGTCAATGATGTTGAAATATTTTTTCTCATTATTACATCACTAAAATATTTAGAGATAAAGATAAAGGCCATTTTCTTGTGTGTTTGAAAGTCATTACTTGTGTTTCCAGATTTAGCAGTATCTACTGTTAGTTCCCATCTTTCAAGTTATCTTGGTTTGTAACTAATGATTTTTACAAATTTTACCAGACTCCAAGGTGGAATTTTTCTTCTTTCTCACATACAAGCTCATCTGTTCCTGCTGTGGATTTTTTGTTGTAGGTTTTGGGGTCTTTTTTTTTTCTCTTTGAATAGATTATCTTCAAACTATCCTTTCAGACTGATGCCAAGATTCATTCGTATTCTGTTTCATTGCAAGACATAAATGGAGGTCTCTGTTCCTGTTTGGTTGCCTCTGATCCACCCCTTCTGTACCTTGTACAGATGCACACAGTGTTGGCTTTTATCTTTGAGTCTGTTTCTGCTTCTTGTGGACACTTTTCAGAATCATTCCTTTCAAAATTTAATGCTGTGGGGAAAGCACTTTTTACTTTCTTCATGTTTGCTTTTACAACACCTGAATATTTGGGGACGGATGGTGTACTTCCTGTTCTCGATCAGATCAGAAGCAATGGACTGGACTCTAATTTAGGACAAATTTAACTGAAATTTGTTATTCCTTTGAAATACGTCTGTATTTAATGTTTGATATGGAAAGAGATCTGTTATACACCTAGAAAAAATACTCAGGGGAGACTGTGGAAGTAAAGTAGCTGAGGGAGACATTTGCAAGGCCTGTTATCTAAAGTTCATCTCACAAACTGAAGCTGTTTCTCCTATTTTTAAATGACTGTGGAAATTTGGAATGGCCACAGGAGCCACAAGCAAGATTTACAGATAATTTAAAAAATCTCCCCAGTACTTGTTTCAATTTTCTTCCCTTTAAGAAGCTTTACTTTTCATACTATCTCACAAAAGGGGTTGGAAACCTGAGGTCAGACAGGAATCATAAAGCTATTTTCAACAGACCATACTGTGATGTCTCTGGAGCAACACAAAATCTTCCTCTGGCTCTGCTAGTGCCTCAGTAGCTATTAGACTGGTTGGGAAAAAGTCAAGTGGCCTTAATTTGCCTCATGAGCTTTCTGGCTTAAGTATTTTGTCACATTCCATTAGCATTTCACCAATGACATTTCCCTGGAACAGATGAATGAAAGATCGGGTGAGTGTTTCAGCTTAGTATTTGCGTACAATTTCGGTGAGCATCAAATGACATTTCAGAGACTGTTATTAATATTGTCAGGAGATACAGTTTAGCTCAGAATATCACTCCCAAGGGTCTGTGCTTTTGTCCTCAGATGAACAAAAGGAAAGCATCATTGAAAAGCTGACCTTGAACATTGGTGCCCAAGCACACCAAATGAAAAGAGCCCAAGTTGGAAGGAGAATGACAGTAGTTCCTAATAGTTTGTATTAATTCTTATCAGTTCTGGTTATGGGATTGCAATGAGAAGCTGGCCCTGTTTACAGCATCCTTCCCAGACTTCAGCAGTCCTTGAGGTGGAAGGGAGCCTGACATTCCAGCTGCTCATATTAACAAACTTTCCATTAGGCAAGCTTGGAACATGCATGTGCCAAAGCCATTCTGCAGTGTCTAATGGATAATGATTTCCCCTTGTTTGATTTTTGTTTATTCATCTGTGTCTCACATTCATTATGGGCACATATGATGACCTTTCTTTCATGAGGAATTAAAGTTCTTTTCTTAAATATGAATTTGAAGATCAGAGATTCATAGAATATCCTGAGTTGGAAGGGACACACAAAGATGATCAAGTACAACTCCTATCCTTGTAGAGAACAACCTCAAGTATCACACCACGTGCCCAAGAGCACTGTCCAAACACTTCTTGAACTCTGTCAGGCTGATGCTCTGAGCATATCCCTGGGGACTCTATTCCAGTGCCCAACCACCCTCTGGGTGAAGAATCTTTTCCTGATATCCAGCCTGAACATCCCCTGACACAGCTTCAGGCCGTTTCCTCTACTCCTATCACTGGTCACCAGAGAGAAGAGATCAGTGCCTGTCCCTCCCCTTCCCTTCATGAGGAGCAGACCACAATGAGGTCTCTCCCCTCAGTCTCCTCCAAGCCAAACAAACCAAGTGAGCTCACTCACTCCTCACATGGCTTCTGTTTTAGACCCTTTGTCATCTTTGAAGCTCTCTTTTGGATGAGCTGTCTAATGGCTTTATATCCCTCTCAGACTGAGATGTTCAAAACTGCACCGAGGGCTCAAGGAGAGTGACAATCAGGTCCTCTGAGCAGCTGGCATCCCTGCTGCCTGAGGCACCCCAGGACACGGCTAGATTTTCATTTAAAAAACATCCAAACAGAATATTAGATGGGAGGGATTTTTTTTGTCTCGTTTCTCATTATTTTATTTATTTCAATTAAACTCCCTTAGAGGCTTTCCAGGGAAATTTCCCACAGCTTGTGCTGGCGTGAGGGCAGCGCGCAGCTGGCAGCGGGCTTTGCCGAAGCGCCCTGGCACACGGCAGGGCGCAGCGGTGTGGCGGGGTAGGAGCGGTGCCCGGGGTGTCCCTCTGGTCTCCGTGTGCTCAGGATTTCCCCCAGAGTCCCCGTGTGCCTGGGGTGTCCCTCGGGGCCCATCGCGGGTGCCCGCAGCCGCGGCGGGCCCGGCCGGGCGCCCCCCGCCATCCCGAGGGGCGGTGGCGCCACCTGGCGGCGGCGGGAGCGGCGGCACGGCGGCTGCTCCAGGCGGGAATGCTGCCGGGAAACGGGGCCTGCTCAGCTGCGGCCATCCCGCCTGCCTTCCGTGCACGCCGGGGATGTTCCATCCTGGAAGTATTCAAGGACAGCTCGGATGCGGCTCTGAGCTCTACTGTTATAAGTAGAAAAAGCTGCCAGTTTTTTTAAAGTTTGCAGAGTGAACAGGTTGGACCAGTTGCTGCCAGGGTGGAGTTCTGTTTGTTATTGTAATCACCAGTCGTTTTGGTTAACTATGTGTCCTTGGTGGTTAAGAATTCCGCCTTTTGTCGGGTGACACCCTGCTGCTTCCTAGAAGATGCCACCCAGACGGTGGAGGGGAAAGGACATCAAGTCAATCTGCAAACGACATCAGATCCAGCATGTAGCGGGAGAGACCCCTCACCAAACCTAGCCAAAAACCCCTAAAACAACGAGCCAACACAAAATTGACAAATCAAAGTGATGACTAGACATGAGGAACAAAGTCCAGAGCCTGAAGAGATGCTGAGACCCATTTTTGCCCCTCGCCCTAGCCACGGAGGACCTCTGCTAGAAGCAGGACCCTAGAAGTCAAACAGAAAAAAAGGGATTTCCCGATGCTCCGGTGAGGATGGAGCCCCCAGCTCTGCCCACAGACCAGTGGACAAAGCTGCACACTTGCTCTTCCTCTGAGCAGTGATGGCATGAGCATGGACCCGTCAGTTCTCCCCCGCTCCCGAGCTGATCTCTTGTAATAAAGGCATTAAAAAGGAGAAAAGTCTCCTGCCCGTGTTTATTTCATCTACTGGAGGGTATTTCTGCCCATGTCAGGCAGGTTGGATTAGGTGATCTTTAAAGTCCAAACCTAAACCATTCTGTGATTCTGTGATCTGAAGCTCTCAGCTGTATTTATTTGGTTAGTTGGTTGTTTATTTGTTTACTGGATGCTCATTGCTGCTGCTTGTCCCATGAAGAAACCCAGAGGGTCAATCGAGCAGTATTCCTCTTCTGGATGCTGTACGTAAGGGCACAAAGCCAGCCAGCCTATGTCTCTCCCAGCCTGAAAGCACCTGCCAGCCAGGCTGAAAATGGCCATGTGCCTTTAGGAAAAGCAGCTTTAGGATCCTAAGTGGTGAGGTACAGAGCTGTAGAGCACAGTGTGGGCTGTCCACTCTGCACTTAACAGTTTTGAGAGACTGCTAGACCTCCTCCTGCTCTGGGCTTAAAGAAAGAAAAAAAGAAGAAAAAAAAAGAGAGATAATTCTTCACCTCGTGAAGAAGTATTATTGTGTAGAGGAGAGACCTATTAGAGTTTGCCAAGACTCACGAGGGAGATCTGTTCTGACAGCAGGACCTGAAGAACTGTGTATCAGTTGAATTTAGTGCAGTAAACACAGCAGTGTTTGTCCTTCAGTGATGTAAGTTCTTAGGACTTGAATCTGCTCTGGGTTAGGAAAGTGGAGTTAAGAACAGGACTTGCTCAATAGCCACTTATTGCAGCCATTCTTCACTTCCCTGAGAATTATCACCATTCAGCCTCATCCTTTTGAGGATATTCTTAAAGAGGGGACTGAAGAGCAAACATACCATCACCAACACAGCTGAGCAAGTGTTTTATCTGCCATCCATGATAAAATACTTCAGGGTCACTGGCTGATAGCTTTTCTTTGGGGAGTGAAGGACAATAGGAATAAATGTCTCAAGAGAGAAATTCTGTTCTTGCTGGATCTGTCTGAAAAGTCTTTTGTATGTGATTAACCATTTCCAACTAGTATAATGCATGGTCACCCTTAGTTTGCAACAAGATTGCTGATTAGTTTTGGTAAAATTCATTTCAGAATTTACTTCACTTCATAATTTTGAATTTAAAATTTATTTTAACACCAAAGTTACATCCACATGGATTCAAGCCTTGACACTGCTGATAATCCAGAGTCGATGAAGAATGATACTGTTCAATTCATTGAGAGATTTGCACACAAAATTTCAAATCCAGACTGTGTTTTTTAGAATAACAAAGCTATAAAAAATAAATTACTGTGTGGACTGTTTTACTGAAGAGCATGTGGGAAGTAATCTGTTAGTGTCAAGACAAAATTAGACAAGATTTTTTAACACTGACTAAATTGGGATATATTAAGTACTTTGAATAAAGTTTAGATGACAGAAAAAGCCATAATCATTTCACTGTCAGTTAAAGGTGCAATTGCCAGAAAATTGAAAAATGTAAGGAAATTCTCTGCAGTGCTTGAAGAATCAATGTTGGCCATATGTGGCAGCACAAAGCTGCTGTGGAGAAGATAGAACTGACTGATTTTTCAGTGCAGTCTCTGATGCATGAAAGTAATTCTGAAGTTTAATTGAAGTTGGGAGAAGACAGTTTCTGACAGAAGATATTTGTTTTAACTGTTTTATGGGAAATGAAAGAAATCTTTAATTTCCAGCATGCAAAAACACTCAGACATTCATAGACAAAAGTGGTCTATTAAACTTATCACCTTCTTAAACTTTGGCGTCAGTAATTATTCAACCAAGGAAATATTTCAAGCTGCAAATACTGTTTCATTTTTTTACTCAGGAAGCAAGCAACAAGTTCTCTTATAAATATAATTGAAGAAGGAAATTCTAACATCACCTCTGCCATCACACCTTTCAAAAAAGGTGTTTAAAATTGACTTGAATAGGAGTGCACTATGGTTAGTGTTCCAATCAGTTATTGCAAACTCACTAATGCTTTGTTACTGCCTCATTCTGTGCACTCAGAGTACAAGACCTTCTGGTCAGGGTCCCCCTTTCATGATGCATGTGGATAATATTCCTGGATGGACACATAAACAGAGTTTGCAGCTGCTGCAGTAGCACTAGGAGTAAAGCATTTCTATTGTGACCTCCTAAAATCCCTTTGCAATGCCACTTATGCCATTCATTAATTTTCAAGCCTAATCTTGGTCCCACCAAACTTCTGTGGAACTGGACAGCAGGAAGCTATGTTTTCCAGAAACTGAAGTCCTGACTGGGATTCAGTGACTGAATTTTGCTTGTCTGGCAGGAAGCCATCATCAAGGACCCTGATCTCCTCCTCCATAAACAGGGACGATGCTATTGATCCTGGGTGGTATCTGCTCTGACATCTGCAGCTGCAAAGTGTTGAGCATATATCATCATGGTATCATTGTTAAGGGATCAGACCTTAGCAGGGCTGTTTTCATACCCTCATTCATCATCCTCAAGACAATTAGGATCATCCCAGTCTAGGCACCAACACAGATTTGTTTTTTTCTGCTCTAAAATTGATATAAACTGCTGAACTTGAAGGTAGGGAAATATACATAAAGTTAATAATAAGCTTATGAAAGGAATATAATTTTAGGACACACAGTTGTGTAGAGATCCTTTATAATTTTTTCCATTTAGGGATCAATTTTTGTTTTAAAGGCATATCTTTGCCTTTGCAAATGTTTATTTTGTGCAGTATTGTAGAGAAAAAATTAAGCTAACCATTTCAGAGAAAATAAGTGACTGGTTTACAAAGATAAATTATTATTTTTTTATATTAGGAATTAAACTTTTCTCTAATACTCAATTAAAGTTTATGAATTCTGTGGTATTGTAATATCTTTGACAGCATTAAAAGGTGAAAGCACCTAAATTTGAAACAGGTTAAAAGAATATAGACATTTAAGAACCATCATGTTGCAATGCACAATGTGAGCTCTGCTGAAACATGCCTTTTACCAAGAAATACAGCTGCTAACAAAATGTCACCTTATCTATTCAGTGATTGTAGAAATGGGGAAAAAATGAATTAATTTTAAAGGGTTATCTGAGGATTCAAATAAAATAATCAGTGATCAAAAAAAACAGTGACAAGATAGTAATCACAGCCTTATCCTGTTTTGAACTACTGAATGACACTGAACAGGCTCTTAATAGCACTTATGTGCTCGGAGCTATATGGTGCATTCAAGGAAGAAGCCTAAAACAAATTGAAATTTAAAAAAAAAGAGTACACACATGCTTGTTTAGCTAGATGTTAACTGCTAAAGAGATAGTTATTTAAATAAACATGTTTATACTTTTCAAAATATAAATATATTTATAGAAATACTTACACAGAACATCATCTGAATGCCCAAAGTAACTTTCATGCTGTAAGGGCAAATTAAGGGCAGCTAATGCTGTTTTCAGTTCTTACACCTTGGATTTCACTGAAGAATTTTGTTATCTACATTGTGCAGGTCAGTCTTGCCTACTGGTATTTTAGGATCTGGTGGTTCCTCATGATTTGAGGACCTGAGGCCCAGTTATTCTTATATTTCCTCCTGCTGCCAGTAATTGCTATTTCAACAACAGCTCTGAATTTCTGCAGTAATTAACTCATAACCACAACTACATGAGAAGTCATGGAACCCATGTTTTACTATTACAAATATCCTTTACTTTTTGGCTGCAAAGGCTTCCACAAACACTATTCCCTATCATTGTACATTTTCTGTTTCATAAAATCTCCTTGCAGGCATTTGCAGTACCTTTGTTGTGAGCTTTGGGTTGATACCATCTAGGCTGTTTTTAAGCTTTGTATTGAACAGTGTTTTAGAAGTTAGAGTTTCAAGTTAGCAGTTTCAAAGTTGCTCCTCTAGTTTTGCTTGTTCCATCACGCCCTGACATTTTCCTCAGAGGAACCAAGAGTGGTTTGTGACACAACATGGAAGTGCCTGCTCTTCATAGCTCACTTCTGCTGCTAATCCATAAATTTGCCCTGTTGATCATATTTTATCTGTCAACCCCACAGAAATATCTAGGAACACCTGGGTACACTTAAGTGGTCTTCAGTGCTAATCATTTGGAAAATGAAGTCACTGCTGAGACACCTGGCTCCCACACCCTCCCTTGTCAGCAGAGAACTGTTGAGGTTCTATACCGCAGGCTTCTGCCTTGTCATAAAAGGTGGCAGAAGCTCACATTGTCAGCAACAGAAAATAGCAGAACTCACTGTGTCATTCTGTCCCCTGACTGTCACTCCAATGACCCTGTAGGTGTCCCATAGATATCCCATAGTTCCTCTGCTGAATCTGCCAGCCAGGTAGACATAATAAGGTATTTTATCTTGTTAGGTGTTTTAGGGGATGTTAGATGCCTTTACTTGGGTAACTAAATCCAGTTACTAATGTCAGACAGATCTTGGATTTCCTTACTTGCAAATTTACCTTTCCAAGACATATTGATTTTTGCACCTAGCTCTGAGTATTCACAGTAGAAATAGTCTTTCCATGACATAAACTGACCTTTACCTATGTCCCACATGACCAAGTTTTCTTTTCACATACTTGACTGTATTTTCATCTATTGCAATGATTTGTACAGGTTTTAAACTTATAATTAGAAAGAAACACTCCTGGTGTTTAAAGTAATAGTTCAGTCACAGTGTGTAGCTACTCTTGAGTGAATCCCACCAGGAAATGTTCTTTAAAGTCGTTGTTAGTGTTGCAAACACCTCTGTGTTGAATACAGAGGCATAGTGTTCTATAAAACACACAGTATGCTTCATGGATTATTTCTGTCCTTCTCTGCAGCCCTTTGGAAAATGGGTTTGCATCTTGCAGATCTGACAGTCCTATGGGATGTTGGGACATTGCCAACATCTGCCAGTTTCCCCTGCAGGCCACGTGCTCTTCCCCACCTCTTGCCTATCTTCGGACTCTTTGAGTTCTGCTTTTGTTTTACCTCTTATACTTCTGTGGACTCATGTTCTCAAAAATTCAGCCACAACTTTTCTCTTCTAAATACGCAATTTTCTCTGACTACATTCCGGAAAATAACAGCATTGCTTTTCTTTTAAGATTGAGTTGGGATGTTCTATCTCAGATCTCTGAGCATCGTCATAATCTGTTCCCAAATTAGGGATTCCACAAAACCTTCAAAATTGCATGTCTGGCTTAGTGGCCTCAGAGGTGGTATAAATGCTTCAAAAATTTTTCCCAGTTTTTGGTCTGTTATGAAACCAATAGAGTTCTTTATTTTCTCTGAGAGTACAATATTATTTCAAATTTCTTTAGAACAGTTAGATAACAGTTCATTCTTCTTTCTGTAAGTTCAGGCTGCTAAACAAATGCAGCAATTCACACACAACAAAATGGGGAAAACAGAAAACTTTTGCTCATGTTGTTTCTCAGTAGTTCTGGATCCTATCTTGAAAAACAACAATTTTCTCTTTCTGTATGTGTCTCTTTCCTGGACAATTTCAGATGCAAAGGAATAATACTATAGACTCATCTAATTGCAAAGGGATGCTGCCCTATTTTGCTAGATTTTTCTTCTCTTCAAGCACATGTTTTCATATCTTACATCTACTTGTAATCCCACTGAATGCTCAGGGTTTCTGCATGGAGTTTATAGGCTTGAATTAAACACCAAAGAAGTAAATGAGAAACTATTAAAAAGCTTGAGAGGGAGAGGAAGACAGAGAGAAGTACTTATCATAAAGCTGACTTTTCAGTTTAAAAGCTGTCAAAGCAGAATGTTCCAGGGTGTTGGATTTCAGCTTTAGCAGCAAAAGTCCAAATAATTTTTAAAACAACTATTCACAGAACTAGCATATGTTTGAAGATATACATTGGGTAATTGCTTTGGGACAAGAGCTTAAGGGAATGGGAAGATTATAGAATGTCTCTCCATGATGCTTTTATTTTCCTTTTATGTCTCTATATCTGTATCTAGCTATATCCTTATTTGTGTTTGTGTGCATGAATGTGGAGGATTAAGTGAGAAAACTTATTGATATATTTGCACACAAATGCTAACAAACACATACTTATATATGCATATGTAGAAAGTGGAGGAGAAAATTTATCTGTATATCTCTTACTGACTAAAGCAGACTTCTCTGGGAAACCTTAACATACATACAATGATATACAGAATTGAATAACATGAGAGGAACATGCTCTGTGTTTGACTTATTGCATAGCAGATAAATGCATATGCATAAGTTTGCTAATGTAGTAAGTAAACAATATGAAAATAGTTTCAGAAATTAAGGAAAAAAGGCAGAAAATATTTATTTGGCCCAAACATCCTTATCTGAAGCATTTGACAAAACAAAAAAATTATTCCACAGTCATCTTCTCTACCTTAGTTTCATGCATCCCATGCCTTTTGATGGCTTTCACTTTGGCAGAGATTTTTTTTCCTTTTTTTTTTTTTTTATGTGTCCATGCCATGTCCCTCATATCTTCCCCTCCAAGTCGTGTGATATTTTTCTCCTGCTTTTGCAACATCTGTGAGATTAGTTTTGGCATGTTTTGGTCCTTTGCACTGCAGCTCATGTCCTCACAGACCATTTTTTGAAGACACTAAATCTCCCAATTTTCTGGATTTTTTGGGGTTTTTTTCAATTGCATTTCATTTGATCCTATCTCCTTTCCAGAGTGTTTGTAAACCTTTCTTTTTGGGTCCTTTCGGGAAGGGAAACGGAATCTTGCGATTTCAATGGGGACCAATAGAGGAATCTTTGGTGCATGTCCCTGCACTTGATGGCATGCCATGCCTTTTGATGGCTTTGACTTTGGGGAAGATTTTTTTTTTTTTTTTTGTTTGTTTTTTTTAAGTATCCTTGCCATGTCCCTCAAATCTTCCCCTCCAAGTTGTGTCTTCCTCGACTTTTTCCCCTGCTTTTGCAACATCTGTGAGCTTAATTTTGTCATGTTTTGGTCTTTTGCACTGCACGTGATATAATTCGGTCCATTTTCTTGTAGTCACTAAATTTCCCAAATTTCCCAAATTTCTTTTTTTTCTCCTCCAATTGCAATTTCTTTGATGGTATCTCCATTCCAGAGTGTTTGTAAGTCCTTTTCTGTTTCCAGCATTTCAATGGGGATCAATTTTGGCAAGCTTTGGTCCATGTCTCTTCACTTCATGGCATCCCATGCCTTTTGATGGCTTTCTCTTTCCAGTTGCATTCGAACCAGTTTTGACAGCTCTTTGTTCCTGAGTTCTGCAGGAAATGTATGAATTTTTAAAACAAACCCACACCCATTTCTTTTCATTACATCTTTCCCACTCTGTCTTTTTCTGTTTAAAAATATCACATCTTGTTGTTTTCTGTCTGCATAAGCACAGAGATATATGGGATTTTTTTGTTTTTTACAGAAAATATGGTGCTTTTTTTTTTCCCCCTAGCAATGATTGTGTGAATGTTCAATGTGGGGACACTCACAAAAGGGATAAATGTGGGACATTTGCCCTTTTAGTGTCTGCTTAGGATCTTTTTCATAAAAGTGGATTATCTGTTTTCCATTTTTTTCATTAGAACCTTTGTCATGTGTGTGGGCTCCCTGGGCACTAATGTCTCTTTCTTCATGAATTAAAGGGGGAAATTCTTCTTTTCTTTGACCTTTTCAGTATTCTGCACTTCAGTGTGGTGGCATTTCCACTCCTTAAATACTACCACCTCTGCTGACCAACCAGCCAATCAAATGCCAATTACAAAAGTAAAATCAATTACTGTTGCTGTTAAAGCCAAACCTCATCTGACATATCTTGGCCTCCTCTGCCATCATGCACTGGGAGGGTTTAAGCTCTAATGATAGGGCTATATATGGAAACGGGCCAGATCCTTTCACACAGACTGCAAAACCTTTTACTTGACTAACACAAAGAGGAATTGAACTTCTGTAATGGGGAACTCAGGGGTTAAATTTAATATTGCCTTAATTCTTGTCATTTGCATGAGTATCAGCAAAACATTACATGCAATTCTATACCCTCCCCAAAGAAAATGTTTAAAACAATAATTGTTGATTTAATGTCTTCCTGTCTCCTGGAAGAGGATGCTGGAGCTGAGCACTTGATCTGCACAGGTCTTGCCTCTGAAACCTTTCAGATGATTTCCCATCAGAGATCTTTGTTTACCACAGTGTTGGCCACTTTCAGAAGTGGGCACAGTGTCTGGAATTTTAAAAATACCCTTGAGCCTGGTATTTCCTATTAATCAACTGTTGGCAGCTTCCTTTTCAGCAGACAAAAAATTTAAATTATCCTAGAGGCTTACAGGCCTTACATACAGTAAACAGGCCGATAAGGGTGTCTCACCTGTTATCTTTGTTGATCTGAGAGAAATTTAGGTGTATGAAGAAGACTCTTTGAATTAGTCTTCCAGATATCCCTCTAAGCTTCACAATGTAAGGTATCTTCTGTTTCTTTGGTTGCTGGACTGTTAGAAGATTAATTTTCCACCTTTCCTCTGTGGGCATCCAGCAAAGAGCATATGGGAGGAAGAGTGAATTTCACTTATAATAGACGGGTTCTGAAGTTGGCTCCTATTGCAGGAATTATTGTGCTGTTTTAAAATCTTGCTGGAATGGAGGTGATGACAGTGAAGACATTTCAGGGGGGAGGATGAGGATTTTGTTAACTAAATATTCATGTCAGTTGTTTTAGACTTGCTATTCTGTTGACCTGTTACAATCTTTATTTTTTACATGTGATCCTCCCTTATGTCTAAAATTGTTCTTTAAAGTCTTTACTGGAAGATGAAGTGTTACTTCATTGTGCGGATTTCCAGAGATATTTTTGTTACAACCCCCAACAGCATTTAAAAAACTTTTCTTAAAGTCATGGGTAATAACAATTTGAAAGACATGAGTTGAACTGTTTCATCGAAATCCCATTGGAGGTCTGCAAGCAGTTGCAATCAGAATTCCTGGACATTATAGAAGGGATCTCATGGCCGAAAGACTGAGCTCTTTCTACTCTTTCCCTTTTTCCTCAGTTCTAAATGAAGAGGTAATCAATTACCCCAGCAGGTTATTATCATTCCTCATGTGTAGCAAATACTCTCTTTTAAATTGGATAGTATTTTGAGACAAAAGGCAAGATTCATCTCAACTATCTTGAAAAAGTTAGAAATTAGGGAGTTACTTTTAGGGTGAAATTCAGATTATTAAATTTAGTCATCTGAAACCATCACCTGAATCTCAATCTGAACCACGTCTGTCTTAGATCAGGGAAATCCCATTACAGGCTTGTGATCTGAAACTTTTATATCATTTCCCTGTGAAAAAATTGCTAAAATGAGACATCTAGCTTTTTGATGAAACACTTCAATTTTACAGGTCATGTATGTCTCACCCCAAAAGCCAAAGCCAACATGATTTTGGGGTGATGTCTTCAAATATTGCTTATGGCAATCATCCTGCAAAACTTATACACAATGGAAATTCCGTCAGAATGTCCAAGTGTGATCCAAAGCCCTTTACAATCAGTGGGAGACTGATCCATTCTGGAAAGGAAGATGTTTAAAAAGAAACAAACTTTGCTGACAGAAGTAAAAAGAGAAGCCTGAAGGGAATGATCATGCAACAAGATCTATTTGTCTGTTATGGAAGAGTGCATGTCACACACTGGTATATTTTAGCAACCAGAGCACGTATTTTAGCTGGTTAAGCAGAACAAGCATCACTGATGTTCAGACAACTCTCCCTTAGGGATGTTAAGGACAGTTCATCTATCTATTGAAAATGTATTTTCCATCCACAGAAGATTTTGATAACTTGGAGTGAAGTCTGCATTGCACAGGGGTTGAGAACCCAAGATTTGCATCATTCAGAGTCATTGAGGTTTCCAGTGCATCTAACTAATTCATGGCATTCCTTGAGAAAGGGCAATGGTATACTTCAGCATAAAAGATTGTTAACATGTCATGTTTTGTTTGCATAATTTGAGTGGTCTGTAACAGCATAGAGTTTTGAAACTTCATTTCTCTGTTAAAAATAAACATATGATCTCTCCTCTCTGGTGGGCAGTGACAGGACCTGAGGGAAGGGCATGAAGTTGTGCTGGGGGCAGTTTAGGTTGGATATTAGAAAATGGTTCAGAGGCTGGTTGGGCACTGGAAGAGGCTCTGCAGGGCAGTGGTCACAGCACCAAGCCTAGCAGCGTTCAAGAATTTTTGGACAATGCTCTCAGGCCCAGGGTGTGATTCTTGGGGATGGTGCTGTGCAGGGCCAGGAGTGGAGTCAATGGTCCCAGATAAATGCCAAGATGTAGCTGAAGCAGCTGCTGTCTCTTTGCTCCCTCTCTCCACACAGTTGTCACACAGCCTTAGCTCCCAGTTATCATTTTTGGAGCCCAGGAAAGCACCAGCCCTCCTGCCATGGGCAGGGGCACCTTTCACTGGACCAGGTTGCTCAGAGCTCCATCCAGCCTGGCCTTGAATGCTTCCAAGGATGGGACATTCCCTTCTCTGAACAACCCGTTCCAGGACCTCCCCAACTTCACAATAAAAAAAAATTCTTCGTAACATCCCATCTAAACCTACTTTCTTTTCATTTGAATCAAATCCCCCTTGTCATGTCACTACAGGCTCTTGTAAATAATCTCTCTCCATCTTTCCTGTAAGCTCCCTTCAGGTACTGGGAAGCTGCAGTAGAGTCACCCCAAAGCTTTTTCTTCTCCAGGCTAAACAATTCCAATTCTTTCACTGGAGAGGTCCTCCATCCCTCTCATCATCTTGGTGGCTTCTTCTGGACTTGCTACAACAGATTGATGTCATTTGGGTTTAAGATGGAATATATGCAAGCTAAAAATATGCCCATGCCTAGAAATATGCTGTTTTGGAATCTAGAGTCCATTCCTAGCCAGTGGAATGAAATAAATAACTTCAGAAGGCAAATCTCCCCATTTTCCTTCATTAATTTTATTGGGATGAGATTGATCATTGTCAGGGGGTGCATGTTTTATCACAAGATACACAGCCACTGCTGAAATTTGATGCAGCTTGGACTTTGATAAATAGCTAAAAGTGGCTTAGATCCAAAATATGAATCGTGTGCAAAAATTGGTTAATTAAATATTAATTATTAATATTAATAATATATTTTTCTCAAATGGAAACCTCCAGAAATATATCAAAGAATTAATCTAATTTAAGGTCTATCAGGCTGGTTTTATGGTGAGAGAAAAATATTTCCTTAACTAATACATTTTTTTCATTATTGGTGTAAGATAGAGAAAGGAGGAGCAAGGGAATAAATGAATGGAATACAAGGCTGCACAGAAGACATATATCTAACTTGGATATTTCAGACTATTCTTTAAACTAGAACAAGAACTAGATCTCAGCCACTCTCTTATACATTCCAGGCAGATGCATTTTTATGCCCATTCAGAACTTCTATGGGATACAGAAATTTTGTGAATACAGGAGCAGGGAGAATTGCACAAACAGCTTGCTGGCCAGACATTTGGCCTATATGAAAACAGAAGACATGCTAGATGAGGTGATGATCCTCCTCATTATGGAATAAATTCTGAAAATCTATTAATTTTACAACTATGCAAGTTACACTGCAAATGGACACAAATATCCTTCATATCATGAGGAAGAAGTTGTGATTTCCTCTACAATTTGTTGCCTGTCCTTTGTTTTGAGGTTCACTACACTAGAGATTAAAACAAAGTAACATACAGACATTATCTTTCATGTCAGAGGAATGGTTAATACACTTCAACATGGTGAGTGTAAAAGATAGAAATATCTTTTGAAAGAAGAGTAAATAACAGAGCTCCCACATCACAGTCCTTCTCATCATTTTTCCCTAGGAAAAAAGCCAGGGATTGTTCCTATGGAGAAGCTTGAAGAAACATTTCTGGCATCAAACAATTCACCTCTTATTAAGCAGTATATATTGTCAGTTATAAAATTCCATAAATAACTGTAGAACAGCCAAATGAAAAGGCAAGATAAAACCCAATAAAAAGTGCATGGAAAAGATCTATTTCCAATAGTAGACTGACCAACCTTCCAACTTCCATTTATGGTTTTCAAATAAATAAAAATAGTTAAAATTAATTGTTTTTTCACTCACATTTCTTCAGCACTTGGGAAATTACAGGACACAGAAAAGCTAAATTTATACAACCTCCATTTAATCTAAGATTACTTCATTTTATCCAAGATAACTAATTCCATTATTCTTTAGAATCAGAAAAAAGTGTCACAATCAACACAAATGACTTCATGTTAAGAATTTCTGCAGATTTTATTCCCCCAGAATTGTTAAAAGATAAAGGCAGATATTTTATCAAAGCACTTCTGAGAAAGGGACAAAAACATGTTTTGATCTCTGGTCCAATTCATACAGAATAACCCTTTGCTTCTACTCTCATGTGATTTCCTGGACCTTTACACCTGAATTTTCCTAATCTGCTCACTTTACGTCTGGAAACTTCAGAGGATTAAGGTTATTTGGTTTGTATATCAGCATTTCTGATCTTTGACTTAGTTTCTGCAGCATCAGATAATGATATGTGTTTAAACATTTCTTCTGGTTTGAAGCTCATTCTGTTCTTCACGGTTATCTTCTCTTGCACACTTTCCTCTCTGCAGATCCACACTGCAGAACTCTGCCCTTAGCAACTGCTCTTTCAGGAAGTAGGTACTATCCATTCTAATCTCTTGAATTCCAGGGAATTTTGGAAAACCCATGTAGCATTCTGCATAGGCCAATGTTTGAGAGCAGATCTGTTACATCCATAAACCCAATTTATATCAGATAGTTAGTAAATGCTTTTGGAACATGTACATCATGGTTAACCATCTTAGGCTGGTACAAAATATATATGTCAGATTAAAAGAATGAGCTAAAGCATAGAATTTTCCACAGTAATTTTTGCAGCCTTGCTAGCACACATACACACACAAAGCAAAACGAAAAACAACCCCAGGCTTTATAACTAGTTAGAAATATTTTTCTTCATGATTTTTAAAAGTTCATTCTTCCTCTAAAGGTGTAATACCATTAGAATGCATTTCACAACCCAGCAGGTTTATGGCTGCAAAGCAGTAGCTACAATTTGTGTGGAAATATCAGTGTGTTAATGTGCTGGATAATATTCAGCATGAATAAAATTATTCAGGCTTCTGGGAGATGAAAAGCTTGATAGGCTGTGAGATATTAATAATACTGCATTTGTTTTGGTGGCTGTGCCAGATTGCAACAAACTAATTTCAAGCCATCTCAAGACATAAAACAGTCTATAAATAAAGATTTAATTATGTAGTACCTGAACTGTGCTTTGCCTATAAAATATAGACTGTCCAGTCTTAAAATAAAATGCTTTAAAAAATGCTACTTTTAAATTTTTTAGAACTTTTTCTTTATGAGAAAAACAGTGTAAAATATTGGTTCAACTTCCTTGTTGCTATTTTTGAGGAGAGATTCCAAGCAATGGACAACAAGATCTGTCCCGTAATAATAATGTTTTCCTGGTTCTGTGTTCTCTAACAAAATTAAGAGTTCAGAGTTAGACTGGAATTTGTTTGAAGATCTGGATAGATAATATTCTTGAAGAACATATGGCAACAATATTTCATCAACACTTTTGACAAACTCAGTGTTGGGTTTTAAATATGGCTGAACAGTGCTGTGGGCTTTGATTTAGTTTTAATTCATCTCTGTGTTTCTTCCCAGAGTTTGTGTTGGCTGATGTTTAGTTAAATGAATGACCATGTGTGCACCAGCTGAAGGAAGCTCCTTCCAAGGCCTTTCAGCTACCAATGAATTACCAGCAAGTTATCAATGCATGTCAGTGTGTGTGAGGCTTTCACACCAGGTTCTGACTGTGATCTTGGCATAGGAGAGCAGTAAACTCACCTAATTCAATTAGTTGGGTTTTTTTCCCTTACTACCTTACATGGTGGATGGTGTCCCAATGGGGAATAATATCCTGCAGCCAGGAAATTTTCTGTAAAAAAGATGCTAGCAAAGACAGCTGCAGCTGTGTTGATCTCTGTCTTTCATCTTTCTTTATCTCACATGATTTATGTGTATAAGAATAATAGATCAAATACTTGAACCTATATTTATAAAATATCTTGAGGTTCTCCAAACCATCCATTATGTCTCTTCTTCAAAGATGATCTTGCAAAAAAAGTTTCTTCAGTGATAAGTAATTCAAAAACTGTTTCTCAGATTATCAATTTCTCTTCATTCTCTCTGGCAACTGTTGTTTTGCTTTTTCTAAGTATAATGTTGTGTTTACCTTAGAGGTTACATCTTCTGCTTCCTTCTATCTGGATCTGAATTTCCAGACTGATGCTCCTGTGTAGTTTTACCTGAGTGGGCTACTCTTATCATCACACATAAGAACAGTATTTAGAAAAGTATTTGAAGGGGACTCTAGGTATATTGGAATTGAGTAATTCAAGTACTGCTATGGGTAACCCCACTCTGGCATGTTGTTACTCCATTTTATTTTCCTTCAGAAACACGAGTAAGCCACAGGACATCTTCTAACCCACTTTTAGACTCTGCTTACCTACTGACATATGCAGCTTTAAGACTCAGTTCTGAGGACTGATAAATACCATTTCAAGGGTAAGCAGAGTTCCATTTGTAAGCATTTTAGGAAAGAGAAGTCTAAGATCTAGAGGACTGTCTGAAGTTGTCCTTCTGTTCATCCCTGGTTTCTAGTGGACTTTATATCAGGCTCCTCCTTTTAAAGTGCCTTGTATAAAGTAGAAATCCATTTCTTATGTAGTCACCTCATTGCACTAAAGAAGTAATAATCCAGGATATTAGAAAACACTCTCCAGTTTTCTGTGATATTAGATCACATGTTGGCTATGCCTAAATCAGAATGTCCTTTTGTTCTGTATCCCTTTATTATCTAGCATAATTTCTGTCTCCAAATAAATTAAACTTTGCTCGAAAAACCACTGAATGTCTCTTTCTGTCTCCATTTCACAGTATTTGTAATAGAAAAGTCTTTCCTGTTCTTATCGATAGCTTCCTCCTGAGTGCCTTTGTTCCAGGGTTATAAGGTTTAATGAAAGCTAATGCTTCAGGCAACCATTTACATCTCTCTTTAACACTACAGATTTTGGAGGCAGCCTTTTGAATGAAGATGCTTTGTGCTGTAGTGACTAAATGAACAAAAGGAATTTCCTTTACAGATTAACAACTACTGCAGCATAGGGAAGATTACATCAGGTCTGAGCAGTTTAACAGTAGTGTGCTATGCTATGGGCTGGATAGGACAACAAGATTAAATGGGGGAATAATCCAATTTAGAATTAACTCAAGTCTGCAATATTCTATTCCAGATAGCCTATTTGAGGAAAACAAAACAAAACAAAGAAACCTAAACAAACAAAAACCCCATGCCAAATAGAAAGCAACCCCAACGCAAAAACCCCAAACCCAAGTAGTAATGTACTGGCTTCCTCAAAACGTGTACAGAATACCCCTTAAGCGGCCAATTGATGCGGAAATTTTCTCTTCAGTCTAGCACCAATCAGTTTTGGTTAGTTTTTGCAATCCTTGTATCACAACATAAAGGCATCTTATATCCCCCACTTTTAAGGAGGTCATTTAAAATTTTTAAGATGACAATGAATCTGACAAGTTCCTTGCAGATTTTAGGACCCAGTTTTGTTCTCCAGGGAGCAGCATATTTCAGAAACCCACTTTTTTGATCTTGTGTAGCCTAGTAGGGAGGAACAGGAAGAGGCAAGACATAAGGGGGTTGCGGATCCCTTATCCATCTTTCAGTAGACATTAACCCAGAATGTCATAATGAGGAAGGTCTTATTAATTAAACATCAGGTGAATATCTGCAGAGTTATTTGCACTGGAGGAGAAAAATCCAATTTCTTACAACAGCATGAGAAGAACAATTGACTGCGGTGCTAATATCTGTTGATCTCTTTGTCTCATCAAGAAGATACATTCTTCAGTGAAGGATGGTAAAAATGATGTCACGATAATAAAGGTTGCCCAGCCAGACACTGAGATGTGATTATCAGTGTTAAATTGCAGATTTGTGCTGTTACAAAATGCAATAGCCCAAATGAGGAAGGAATAACCATCTGTTGAAATTGTTCCTGATAGAAAACTGAGAAGGAGGAATTCATAGGAATTGTTGGAAAAAAAACACAGGGAGAGAGATAAATATGAACGAAACAGTTCTATGATTTGGGATCCATTGATTCACACCTCCAAGAGAAAAGCCTTGGATGTGGCTGTGGTATGGAGAATGGGGACAAAGGGCTGGAGTATCCCAAGGAATGGCTTTCTGGGTGAGTGTAGTTATGCCCTCAAGCAGAGGGGGAAGTGAATTTTTGAATTTTGTCATTTAATTGTTAAGATGCTCTGGTATCAATATTGGTCTGCTTGACAGCTCCTGTGTGTGGTTCAAGAAATTCTATGTGTCAGGGTCTTTTTTAGCAGAGACAAGATTGCACAACATTTGTCTCCCTTAACTTCAAGCTATTCTTCCAAATATCGTAGCAAGATTTGCACCACCCACAACACATGCAAAACATGTCCCCAGTTTCCAGACCCTGAAGCTGCAAGACTTTCTACTGTTGTTTCAGACTCTTTACAATATGTTTTGGGTTTTTTTTAATCATGCAACAAATATTAATCATCATAACATTGGGAATGTGATGTTAGGTCTACAGTGGACTGAAGATTTGTGGACAGAACTGACTCCTTTTTCCCTTTTACCTAAAGATGGATTTTTTTTCTCTGATTTTTCATAAACAGTAGAGTCTTAGGTGGTTACTGGTACTATCACTATATTGTTTAAATGCAGGTGGTAACCTGCATTAAAGTCAGCAATTTTAGTGCTTTAAATGTTTGACTGGGAAAGGTCATTGTGGAAAATTGCATTTCGAAAAGGTTTTCTGGGATGTAGAGAAGTCCATGCTGGAGCTGTTCTCTTAAAATTCAGATCTTAAAAAATGACTTGTCTATCCCAAATCTGCTCAGAGAGGTTTATAAACAAGTTGGACTCAGATATTCACTGTGTTGATAGAAACACCAAGGTCAAAACTCAGTGGAAAAGCAAAAAAAAAAAAACCTGAAAAAGGACCATTCAGTTGAAATCTCTGCTGCAGTTACCTCAATGTTGTTAGGATCAAGCATGGCAGAGTGAATTGATTCCCTCAACCCCTTGTATGGTGAGAAGCCAGCCCTATAAATAACAGTACCATGAAGATCAACATTTATATCCAATGTTCATTCACATTTATGTCTAAGAAATAAAGAATTTATTGAAAGAGCAGCTGGATATAAATTCCTAATCTCTGACAGATTGCTATTATTCCCTCTTCAAAAAAAAAAAAGTATAAAACTTCATGACTCCTGCTCTTGGTAAAAAAATAGCTGGAAAGCCAAAAGTCAGGAGCCTAATGAAGAAACCACCTTTGCCATCATAATTGATTGAGGTTTTTGGTTTTTTTTTTAATGTGCCCTCTTGCCAACTCCATCACAGAAATGCATCTGTCTAATAAACCTGGGTGTTATTAGACCAGGTTTTTATTGGACCAAGTTTTATTGGAAAGAATTTTTTTTTGTCTTTCCTAAGGTCCTTGAAAGCTTTACCATGTAGATCAGAAATGTGTCAAAATTACTTGTTTGGGGTTGACAATTCTGAAATTTTATTCCTTCCTTTCCTTCTTTCAGTCTTCATCTTTTTCTCTTATTAGAAATAAATGAATCCAGGGGTTTCAAAATCATTCTCAATGCAAACTACACTACCAAAAATAATACAAAATGTTCTGGCATCTACGAAGCAACTTATTTCAGTTCACAAGCTTTCGTCAAAATACTCTATTCACTTCTAAATATTGTTTTGAATTGAATGCCAAACATAGAAGATTTGCCAATGCCTTGAATGAAAACAGAATGAGGGCAGGATGTCACAAGTTTGTCCCCCTTTTCCCCATGGTAACTGAACGTTCTTCATAGTTTGGGAAGAAACAACAGCTTTAGTAGCTCAAACACCTTTTGTCAGTTTACTCATGATGTCCTGTCAGGGGACTTCTGTCTCTCTCCTCTTCCACAGAAACTGCTAAAAAGCCACTATACACAGAATCATTTTAGTTTCTCAATATCTTGAAAATAACAAGATTGGCAGACAATTGACCCCTCATAGATGAACCCAAATTTAAGGTTAAAAAGCAATTCCCTGTACTCTGAAAAATACAGTTTATCAAATCTAAGACATACAACTGGCATTTCAGCTGCCAACCTGATAGCTCTTTCCAAGATGATCTTTGTGAAATATAATGAAAAAATCCTTTAGGATGGTGCAAGGTAGATCTACTATGGTTTACTATCATTGCCTCAAACTAATTGACTTGGTACAGAAAATAAAATCCATTTTTCTGTCATTCTGTCTTGTGTCTTGAAAAGCTAAATCGAGCAGGATAGATGGAGGCTGTTTGACATTCCTGACAGCACAGTTTGTATTCCATTCAGTCAGTCTCTTAATAATGCCATCAAAAAGCTCGAGGCCACCTAAGCTCCAGCCATAGGAGGGTCTAATAGACTATTTTTTCTTCAGCAGCTAAATCATCATGGGACTTCACAGCCACAAGAACCACAGCCTTACAGCAGCCTGTCATGCGGTGGGAGTCTTATCAAAGTTGCTGTAGCTTAAGTCCATTTCTTGATCATAGCCTTCAAAGGAGCCCCTCCTGAGCAGCTGGATTATGAACACTCCTTTCACATGACAGCCTGAAAAACAAATGAAAGAACAATGTCTGTTGAAAGAAGACATTCTAAGTAGACTCTGCCATTAAATCTGTGAGCATTTCTTTAAATAAGAGGCATGGGTGTATTAAAAGTCCCTGAGCAATTTCAGCTTTGCTTTTTCTATCAGTTTTATATATTTTTTTCCAACTTGAAAATTAGGTTCATTGTGAGCAAGAATGACACAAAAAACAAGTTATAAAGACATTTAGGTATAAATTGTCAATAGTCCTGCATTTGAAGTCTGGATTTTGGTGTTTGATTGTTTTTTTTTTTCCCAACATATCTGTGAAGCCAACACATTTACAAATATAAGCAGAGATGTGAGACCTTGAGGTGTCGTGGTCAAACTCCCAAGATTACCTGAGCAGGCAGTTTTTAACTCTGCACATCATGGTGTAGAATCATGAAATGTATTTCCTACCTGCAGTTGTATACAAATATCCATATTCTTTATATATTTAGAGAGTAATCAAGATCACATATAATTCTTTTTGTACCAAAACTGCACCTACATTTTCAAGAGCCCTTTAACGATTATTTTATTTACCATTTATGAAAAAGAATAAATGTAAATGTACTCATGAAAAGCCTTAGTTTCTCTGCTGTTTGGTATGTCAGAAGAGTGGTTGCTGCTCTGCAGCAATGTGCAGAGTCCACAAAGGAGAATAAAGACAGTGGAGACCCTTCAAGTTTTTCTAAAAAAGGCAGTGTTAATCCAAGTAAAATGCCAGCTGCAACACAGTTTGAAATGTAGCTCTGCAAGGTCTGCTCATTCTGTGAGCCATGCTGTTTAGCTGGTCTTTCCTGGTCTGCAGGGCTCAAGCTTTTCCATCCTTTTAAAATCCACTAGGTTTTTCAAGCTTGGAGAATGCCACTTTTATTGTCTGCATCCTTCCAGTGTTTGGAAAAAGAAAACTCCTCTTCTACGTGGCTGTGAAATTAAGAAATAATTTCCTATGTTAATCTACCCTAATTATTGTGTGGTATGGACAGAAAGTATTCTTCTAAAAAGGCCAAAGAGAGACAGCTTCCTGAAACCAGGGTGAGAACTATTCATGTCTGGGGCTACTTTTGGTTTGCCCTGGATCCAGCTGCAAAACCTTCTTCTCCTCATCATTTGAATAAGATGTGGGACTGGAAATAGGTTCTACAGCAAGTGATGCACAACTCGGGGATGAAAGTTGGGAAGCTGAGTTCAGCCTTGTAGAAACATCCTTAAATTGAATGAGATTACCTGACCAAACCTGCTGTGTGACCTTGGCTTCTGCTTGGCCACAGACCCTGCACACTGAATGGGTGTGCAAGAGATGAGACCAAACCAATAAATACTACTGCTAAAGGGCCACTGTTGAGGAACATGGATAAAGTGAAGGAGAAGGAAACCCATGGCAAGTAGGGTGAGAGAACCTTTCTGAGCAGACATACCTCTATGATAAAGCTATTTTAAATTATTTTTTCTGATGAGCTGCAGCACAGTCCTGGGCTCTGATGTGTCAGGGTTGTGAAAGTCCCAGTGTTACATGAGACTCCCAGGGTGCAGCCTGCAGTATAACAAATTAGCATGGCTTCTACCAAAGTGTCAGTGACTGACAGGCGATGAGCTGGTGCTGACAGCACAGGGGAGCTGAAGCTGCTGCTCCACTGCCTGAACAGCTGAGCTCACTTTTTCCCTACCTTAAAGGAAAGTGAATGCAGTCCACATTTCCTTCCCTGTTGGGTTATCGATTGCTCCCAGCACAGGTTGTGCCATGGGGGATTCTCTCCATTTTAAGCAGAATATGGCTGGGCTATTAAAACAAATGTGAGAACTTTGCTCTGGAATTATCAGAGTTTGGTTAATGGACGTTGAAGGCACATGTGGCTCTAATTAAGAGTAGTAGAAACATGAGATCTCAGCAGGTTATGATGAGGGTGGGTAAGAAAAATCTCTCTCAAGTGTGAGGAAGAAGAGCATCAGAGCAGCAAGGGGAAGCAGGGGAGCCTCATGGGAGCCCCCACAAGGTTTGAATGGATGCTCATGTGCTGTGCTACATTCAGCCAGGTATTTAGTTGTCTATTCCTGGTACTCTGTGCAGTAATGAAAGAGTGTTTGCAGAAAGGGAAGAAGTGGGGGGAAAAAAGGGTGAGGAAAGCAGCCAGAATTTCCCGCAGAGACCCAGGATGCCATCTGCCCAGGAGAAAACATTAGATCCTGATTTTAGATATTGATGTGAAAAATCCCCTACCTTGCTGCCTTTCATCTTTGTCCATTATCTGGCCATGATGGGATTCACTCCTTCCTTCCACTGCCTTTGGTGTCAGTCTGCAGTCCAGCTACTGCTGCTGGAGTATGGAGCCACCAGCTGGTGCCATGTTCCTCCTGCTCTGATGGAAAATTAAATTATCTCTCTCTCCCTCCCACAACTTTGCTGTAGGTGACATGGCAAATAAAAAGTCTTGTGTGGCCTTGAGTCCATCCTCCAACAGCCTCCCAAGATACCAGACAGAAAAGCAGAAAAAGTGTTTCCCTGTTAGGGTTATTGAATAAATGTATTTTGAAACAAAACATCTATAGTGCAAAATGGTCTTTGAATCATTAGGGCTTTCTGGGGAGGGTTTCAGCAAAATATGTTTAGATTATGCCTGTGACAGTAGCATTCCAGTGAGGAACAAGAGGACAGTATAGCAATAGCTAACAGAGTGGCTGATGCTGGTTAAGAGCGCTTTTATTATAGCTGGAGTGGAGTATAGATGTTGGCCTCAGTTTCCTTATCTGTGAATTTAATACTTATTGGCTTCTTGAAGGACTGAGCAGTATCTTGAGTACATTTTTTTATCTCCCTGTTGGATTCATATACACGTTCTTCTGTGAAGTAAAGAAAACTGTGATTGGTCTGTTTAGTAGTGCTAGAAGAGCAAACACTTTTTTTTCCCTTTACTGTACTGTTGAATTTAATAAATGGGAGGAGAAAAAAGGATGAAGAAAACATAAAGAGAAAAGGTTGTTTTAGTCACTCTACAACAATCAGTTCAAAAGCAGAATTCAGCATTATGACACGCTGATGTGCAGTTGCCAGAAAACCATCAAATTACGTCTCTTGTCACACGGAGTATTCTTTGTGAAATGCACCACCTTTTCCTCTTCAACAGTCATTAGGCAGGTAGCTTGGGGGCTGCTGACACCACCTGCAAGGAAGTCGAGTGCCAAGAGGCCTCGAGCAGGGCTGGTACAGGTGCGCCTTGGGGTGTGAGAGGTGGCTGGGAAAGCCTTACAGCTAACAGAGGGAGGGGATGGCCGCAGGCCCTGACTGATAAATCTGGAACTATAACTCATTTTACATCCACAGTGTAAGCTGTAGATCAGGACAGTGCTTCCCAGTTCCCATAGCCCAGTAAATGGCCTGTGCCCTGTGCCTGTGGTTTGAACTCCAGTATGGGATCCTCCGCCAGCAGTTTGTGATGGGCTTAAATATGCCAGGCTGGGCAGAGGCAGGAATGAGGCTTGTATGAGCTCAAAACCACTTTTATGCTGCATTGTTCACCCAAGACAAATGGTATTTTTGTCCCTGTGTGAATATAAAGCCTGGTGAAAACTGATAACACAGGGAGATGTTCAGCTTGTCCTGATTTCTCTTGCATTCATTCCATTTCTTGGAAGTTGATTGAATCATCCAAACCTGATGCTCCCCTGGGTTGGTTTGAAAGACAGGTGTGTGCTAGGGAAGGCAGGAACCTCCCTTGGAATGGAGAATGTAAATCCCCTCCCTTTGAATTAGTATGATTTTGAAATTAAGGGGCTCTCAGGCAAAGATATGAGAATAGGAAGAATAATTCTTTACTTGTATGAGTGATAAAGCAAACAAACAACAACAACTGCAGCACTAACAACAAACAGTGCCAGGGAACGCAGCCCCAGCTTTCCTGACCGCCGGCGCTTTCCCCTTGGTGCAGTTCCGGTCGCGGCCACCAGGGGCGCTGCTGGCTCCCGGTGGGCGGGGCAGGTGCGGTGGTTCCTCCCCGGCTGCAGGGGGCGCTGTGGTGCGGGGGCTGCGGAAGCACGCTGCAATGGCGGCTCGGGAAGGGATGGAGGAGAGGCTTTGCTTCACAAACCCCTGGGGAAATCAATCCCAGTGCTTTAGCAGGACTCTGGGAAGCAGTAAGCTGGAATAGCAGCAATGAGCAAGAATGTCAGGGTTGTGGATGAGATGTATCAGAAGCTCTGAGGCAGTAGCTGGACTGCGGGATGTCCCAGCAGGGCCAGGGGTGCAGGGCCCAGCTGTAGAAGAAAGGCAGGTCCTGGCTGATAGTAAAATATTTTAAAATGATAGAAAATTCTGGGAGTTAGAAAGAAAGTTAGGCTTAGTAGGCCCTGGGAAAATGTTAAACTAGGCCCTGGGAAATGTTAGGTCTTGTATTTGCTAGATAATGTTAAACTGCGCCTGTGTAGTCAGTATATGATAAATTATATTATTGTTTAAAGAATCATTAGAAACTATGTTAGGGGGATCACGAGAAATCCATGCTTGGATGAAATCAATGTATAAAATAGAACAATGTAAGTTTAATAATTAATATGTAAGTTATATAGTGATAGAATATAAAACATGTTCAACTCAAAACCATGTTGGGTCAGATTTGGGTCTGTGCTCCCCTGACACCCAGAGCTTTTCAATAAATCACCTGCATATAATCATTTCATGATAACGTGTTCCTGAACGCTAACAGGGTTATGGCATGGCAGCAATTCCTTTCCCCAAGTCACAGGTCTGGCTGTCCTCCTTCAAAACCCAGAGAGAGAGTCCCCAGATGCCCCAACTCCTGTCTTTTACCTGCCTCTATTCTTGTGGTGCCTCTGTCCCTCAGAGAGAAACACCCAAAACCAGACTTCCCCCTCCCCACTGTGTCTCAAGCACTCAGCAATCAGTGCTTCTTAGCAACTCAATGGGAAAAAATCACACAAGTAACAAGGAAAGAAAAGGAAAGAAAACCCCAACCCCCAACATCCACTCAATTTCATCATTCCAGATCTCTCTGTGGACAATGGAAGAAGGTTATTGCACAGATTTAATCAAATGTGCTCAGGCTTGACCAAATATTGATGGTGGAAGATATACAGTTCAACATCAACTTCAAGTGTTTCCTTTGACAGCTATTTACACATACAGACAACACCAAAATCACTTCAAAATAGTCTCTTTCTTAAATGATACAGGGTTAACTGCATCAAATTTCTTACATTAATGAAACCAGTTATTGATAATAGTTTCTATGGTAGTATTGAATACCTGGGTTCAGTTTGGATTTATGCAGAATGTGTGGATGGGTACAAAAAGTACTCTTAACATCAAAAAGCATAGTGATCACACTTGATCACTATCACTTTTGCTCAGTGCTGAGGAACTGACTTAGAGGTTTACTCTCTCTTTATCCAAATTACTATTTTCCCCTCTGTGCTCAAACCATTGACAATATAGAGAACAGAAATCCTCTTTTCTTTTATTTCTTTGTCTCTTTTTATTTCCTCTGTAGTTTTCCATTCTCTCTATCCTCTTCTGCTGTTGCTTTGAGAAATGTATAGGTGTGGGAGGGGGAAGACTTACCTGTGTAGTTACACATGCTGCCATCATCAGTGAATTTGCAGCACTGTCTTTGGACTGGGCAGAAATTTCCAACCTCTCATTTTCTTTGTCAGAGTTTGCAGGTGTCTTGGGGCAAAGTCCTTTGAGTCATCATGTTCACTGATGCACACTTCCTTCTTGGCATTGAATTTACTTCCACAGGGAGAATGTAATTTTTTGACATGCAGTTATGTTTGTGTGCTGTATGCAAAGAAGATGGCTGTTTACTGCTACACCTCCAAACCTCCTGTTCCTTGTTGTGGAGTTCTGAGATTAAAAACACCAGAGTAAAAAAGGGTTTGTGAAAGGCTGTCATTGTATGCCAGGGGAAAGCTTGTCCTGAAGAGTGCAGGTACAATAACGAAAGTTTTGAATTTCTTCTAAGTTCTTTCAGTATAAATAAAAGAATTCCAATGAGGCGATCTGTCTAGAATTTAAGAAAAACAACAGATTGTTAAAAATAAAGAATCTGTTCTGAAAACAAGTGTACAAAGAGGAGGGAGAAAATAGTGTCTACCAGGTATTGAGCCTGTCCTTGCTGTCAGAAAGGATGAATCATCATGAATGCTCATCTGAATGCTCCCCCTGCCCTGAGCCCATGGCAGAGGGTGTCCCTCTCTGCCATGGAAGCCAGCAGGACCTCCTTAACGAGCAGGACTCTCCTCAGCACAGCCCTGACAGCAAATTGAAACAAAGAGCAAAATTCAGCCTTCTGCAAGCCAAGATCCTGACTGATACTGTGAGTATTACCTTTCCCTGTGAGTGGAAATTTACTGCACAGCTATAGTGTGTGTGTACATTTGTGATCTATAGTACATACTATAACTCTATGTAATTTATAGCATTGTCTGTAAATACGTTCACTCCCGCTCCCAGATTACCACACCCACGGGTGACCCCATCTCAGTGTTCTCTCTTTAACCCTCTTTGCATTTTCACTGTAGCTACAGAGTGAGACACCTGAAGTCTCAGTATTTTTATAGAAGAATGCATGAGATGGATGTTACAAATGTACACTTTATTTCCCATGAGCAACACTTCATTGTGGACAAAAAATTAATTGTCTTTCTACAGGTTCTTAGAGGAAAGGTCTTGGAAGCAGCCAGAAAAGCTGTTCTTTGCCTTTCTAGGTGTGTAACCAGAAACACACTTGAGGAGGAAGAGAATACATGGGATTAAATCTAATGTACCTGAATAAAAATTTTAAAAGACTGGAGAGGAATGGAAAGGAATAGAATGGAATAGAATAGAAGGTTCTGGATGCATTATGTAGAAGGTTCTGGATGCTTTATATCTGTTGCAGGACAGGTGAAATAGACTAGTAAATAAAAAAGTTAACACTGAAAAAACACACAGCTGTGTGAAAAAAATCAATGACTTTTTTTGATGTTTCCTACAATTGAAAACCAGTGTGTTGGGCCCTGATAGTTTGGTATAGAGGCAAACCAGACAGTGTGTTCAATAAGCAAAAGCTACTCTCGTGATCCTTACTATTGATCTGACCTGAACTGATTTTGTTATTGAAAGTTTGAGTGAAAGCAATATCTACATCAACAAAAGAACTCAAAAAATGCTGTTTATTTGTTCCACTGTGGGAGATGAGAGGTGGAAGGACTCAAGCAGACATTTTATTATCTTCTCAGCCATGCTCTGAAATGCCATGTCACCCTACTTACACATTAAATAGCAGTTAGTAAAAATAGTTGCCAAAAATCCCGGCAGCACACAATTGCATTTAAATGTTTTAGACAGATTAGAATTCTATACACTCATTACTCACCATTTCCTAATTTAAAAACCAAAAAAAATCTGTTGTCTGTCCCATCTCAAGCACAAGGCTTTACAGCTGCATGCTCTTGTCACTTCCAGCTTTCCCATCTGTTGCTGCAGAGAAATGATAAATGAAGTTTCAATGGGATCACAAAAGCAGGCTTATCATTTTGACACAAAACAAGACTTAGATAACAAAAAATAATTATAATGTGCTCTTGTGTTTGGAATGAAGAATTTTCATGACTTCAAAAGCATGAAAAAATGATATGTCAGAATTTAGAAAAATAGCAATGAAAGCTGAATTCCTTAGAACACATAAAGGAACACATTTTTTGAAGGCAAACAGTTTCTATAATTTCTTGGATAAAAACATAGATTTGGGACTTTCTTTGACATTTGACATTGAAATAGGATGTCAGGTACCATCATGCATCTCAGGTGTTGCATTTCTTACTTGATATAACAGATTCCAGATTCATTCTGTTTGTTAAATAAGCTGTGAATATGTAATAATAGTGATAGAGCAGTGTTTTCCATGATAGAGAGAATTGAGAAAATAAAAAGCATTGAAATATCTTAAATGACACTCATTAAAGGATGACATTTCTGCTCAGTGCCATGGGACAGAGGAGTAACAAAAAGCTGGTCAGGAAACCTTACATTTTTATGCCAGACTTGACCAACTTGTCTAAGTTACTACAACATCCTTCCAAAGATACCCACAGCTTTCACTACATTCACTTCATAATTTGCACTGGTACTAAGGCATGCAGTTTGAAAAGATAAACAAAACTGATGTAAAATCTTCTTATGATGAAGTGTACCACATTATCCAGCATATAGATGGCCTTTTTTTTCTCTTGGAGTAGGGAGGATAAAGTTAAATGAAAATAAAATGGTCAGAAATTATCATTTTAACTGCTATGCAGACACTATAAATGAAGTCAATTTATTTCTAACAATAAGTTAAAGAGCTCCTGCTTCAGACTTAGATTTTTAAAGCTATTTTTTAAATATAGATTTAATTGTTTTGAAAAAAGTATATTCATTCAGTCTTTCAGTTTTTGTGGAGTGTCACCTTTCTTCCTTCCCAAGGCAGTTTATGCCAATGATTCATTACTCCTTTTTTGAAAGCATGATTTGTTTCTGGTCCCCATCCAGCCTCATCTGTTAGATCAGACAGTTCCACCAAGAGAAACATTCCCCTTCTGTGGACATCTGCAGAATATCATCAGATCTGTTCTCTTCACTTTTGCATTACTGAAACAGATTGCCTCTCCCCCTCCTTAAATCAGGCTTCCCGGATTTAAGCACCTTGTCGTGCAGTCCATTCCAGGCATGAGTCATTTAGAAAGGCAGAGATGTGCAGAAGCAATCCTCCTGGCCACAGCCAGTGCCTGTACCCGTGCAGCAGAGCTGCATCTGTTCCATCTCATTTCAGCCCACACAGGACTCGTAAAGTTTAGCGAGCATTTGTCCTTAGGATGAGAGCACGGGAACAGCGGGGCACGCACTGGAACAGGACCTGCTTGAGCCAAGGGAACTGCAAGCCTGAGGACCACACATGCTGGATGCTGGGTTTGGAGAGCACTCATCCCTCGTGATGAGAGGTTGCGATGCTGAAATTGGCTGTGTGATATCACAGGTGCTATTTTCAGTAAATTATGCTAATTTTTTTTTTTATTGTGGCAATTGAGAAGAAAAGTTTTAAACAGAGATGTCGTCATATAAAGGGGATAACTGGACTCAAGAGACCTGGTATTTTAGATGAATAAAAGAGACTATCACTTAAGTGTACTGCTTTTCATCTTCAAGAAACCACAATCATTTTGCAGGACCAATAAGCTGATATGAGCTGCAGACAAACAAAATTTCATGCACTACAAACATGCAGCAATCTCTGAATGACATCTGGCACATGGCAGACTATAGCCAGCAAATGAACAGAACAATAAACCAAAAGGTTAACAGACCTAACAAAATCTTTCCCAGGAATCTGCTCAGTGTTTTGAATGAATATGTGCATTATTCAACAGAGCTGGCAACTCCATCCAACAGGGATCTGCATTTAACGGCAAGAACTGTTCAATTATGTGCCCCAAAAAAGTATTTCAATCTCTTATGCACATATGGATGACCATCTCAATATAAAAAAAAAAAAAATTACTGATTATATTTATTTTGATTACACTTTTTGGCTAAAATATGGATTGTATTATTCTTCCGGTCCCCCACCATGTACCCCATCTCATTTCACCCCTTTTAAGTTTTTTCTGAGATTTTTTTTTTTTCACAGAAAAAGAAAAAACTCCTTAGTAGGAACAACTGAGCAGAAGGAATTGTATTCAAACTTTAACTTTCCACAGATCTTCTGATGGTTTGTGCAGAGTTTCTACACGGTTGTGAAATATGTTTGTGCTCCAAATTTAAAACAAATTGATGTGCTAGTCATGATCTTAATTATCCAAGGTTATAATGCAAATTCTGGACATTACACCAAACTGTGCCAGAAACACTAAATTTCTTTTTCTGCATTACTAAATTAGGTAATCTAAATTGGTTTAAAAAAAAAAAGGTGATAAAAGTCAATTTATATATAATGGCACTTTCAAGCTGTGTTTTATCATTGAAAATAGCTGTATGATTCCAGTGTATTAAGTTAGAATGTACTGCCAAGATATTTTGTCAATCATCTAATTCAGATATTCTTTTATCTTTAAAAGTAATTGCTTTTATACTTTTACCAGAAGTTTGGAGTTGATTCTATTGTTCATTCATTGCACTGTGGTTGCCAGAAACAAATACCTTCTCACTTCCAATTTTTCTGGGTCCTATACAAATACTGCAGCTCCTGCCTAACTGAACAGAGAGGTTTGTGGTGGAATCTACAGGCATATTTTCTTATATCATTAATGCTGTTCAGTGGTGAAATTCAGCATGGACTGGCTTCCTAAGTTTTAAGGAAACCAATATTTATAATCAGTAGATTAATACAAGTATAGACTCGAGAAGAATGATTTGAAAAAAATGAGTATGGAGAAAACTTGTCACTACTTCCCATTCACTAAAAATATCTTTAATTTGATTTCTCTATTTCTCATGTGTGTTTTTCTAAGCTGTGGTTATGTTTCAAGTTTCCTACCTCCTCTGGCAGCATCTGGCCCATGACGGTCTCAGTCCCCTGCCACCTCCCCTCAGCCTCATCTCAGCTGCTGGTGACACAACACTGCTGGAACTGTGGCTTACACCTTAGAGGACACTGCTAAAGAGTTCAAAGAGCCTTGAGAAACTTCACAGGCTATAGCCAGCTAAAGGAGGAGTAATACTCTGAGACAGAGAAAACTAGCACCTATGGGATTTCAAGTTTAAAAATCACACCAAGAGAAGGCATTAAAAAAATAGAAAGAAAAAATAAATAAAAAAAACCCACTCAAAAACCCAAAAAAACACAGAGAGTTGCTATGGAAAGAAATCATTTGGACTCCATTTTCTTCATGGTGGAAAAAGTTTTGTCTTTGTTCGCAAAAATGCTTTTTAAACAGTTTTACAGACCTCACGTGTGTCTCCAGTTGGTTAGTAGCTTTCTTGCCCATTACTTTTTTGGCCAGTAACAAGTTTTTACCCTGTATTGGTTGGTCACTCAAACCCCTGGTGTAAACGTGCAGGAAAAGCTGGTTTTGAGAGACAGTTTTCATTTTTATATCTAATGGTGTAAAAACAATTTATACAGAGGCAAGTTGGTTTTTACCCAGGAACAGAGTGTTATGTTAAAAAACTGCTCACACCAGGATTGCTTTCACAGGGAAATTACAAAGGGCTAGCCTGACAAGGCCAGCCACTGATTTTAGGAGCAGGCCTGATTTTATGAGGCCTTTCTTTATAATTTTTCTACCTTACTGCAATAAGTTGCAACATGGCAACTCAGCACTGGCAGGATGTGCAGGATGTGACCAGAAAGTGGTGTAGCTCAGATATCCCTTCTGTATTCTTCACATTTCTCATGAGTTGTAACTCAGAGATGGTAAGCTGAACAAGAGGGGACAGCATTTTATTTCTGCTTCCACTTATTGAACATTTGAAATTTGGCAGTCATGGGTTTGTCTCCAAGGTTCAAGAGAAATTCAAGGGGCTGTCTGCAGCTGCAATATAGAAATAGTAATTTGTTAATGATTCTGCAATAGAACAATTTATAGGTTGTCAGAATTTTAATTCATAAAAACAAGGCAAAAGATTAAAATTAGTCTGGCGATGTTTGAAAGGCTGTCAAAGGAGTGCCAGCATGAAAATATTCTTTGGTCAACCTTCTTCACTGACTTGGATGTAGCTAATGAGTCAAAACTAAGGCATGGTTGATTTAGGAAGCTGGAGCCTCTCCAGATATTGCTATGATTCTGATTTACCCAGGAGCTGTTTCAGTACAGTTTTTTCACAGAGTCATGATCCAAAGCTCTTACAGGGCTGTTCACATCCAGTAAGATGTAGACTGGGCACTCACAGCTTTTACTGACAGTCTAGAATGTGCTAAATGCAGAACAACGTGTAAATGTGCTGTGTGTGCAAGAGATCTGAATGCCACTGGGGAAATGGCAATGGGGAAGAGGAGGTGGAATCAGGAAAATGAAAGGAGCATTAAAAGGAGTAAAGAAGGATAAATAAATAGCAGATGAGGAGGGAAGCTGAGGGAAATACAGTATCCACATTCTGGTTCTGCTTTCAGTCAGAATTTGTATTTTGAGACCTGCTGTTTTTGTAGTGGTACTACAACCCAAAAGCTTCACTGAAAGCATAAGACTTGTACTGCTGGAAGGTTAATGCTGCAGTTGTGCAAATATTTTGTTTCAGTGAGAACAATTCTGTCAATTCAAAATAAGCAAAACCAGATTTTGATTCAGAGTTTAAAATAAACTTATTTTCAAAATATTTTTAAAATCAAATTAAAAGGTCTTTCATTCATATTTTCTAAGTGAAAGATTATAAATTTTAAAGTGAAACCTAATACATGTTGGAAAGATCCATTTTCTATATATTATGTATATGGTATGTTTCAGTATTGCTGAATAATTTCTCTTCTGAAAGAAAAAAAAAAGATTAAACACTGCATCCATATCTAAAATTGTTTCAGGAAAAGGTTCCTAGATCTAACCCTAAAGTAGGAGGATATGTTTTGTACCAAGCTGAGAGAAAACAGGCTGAGTATAGTCTGCCCTGGAAAAAAATTGTATTAGTACAATTTGAATTATACAAACACTTCCCTTTCCTCTACAGTTTTTCACTGCCTCTCCAGAGCTACATATTCATACAGTTAAACCTTTATTTGCCTTTTTTTTTTTGATTACTTAAGGTAAATTATTTCTACTAGCAGATTAAGACACACCTTTATCCCCGTAAAATTGCATCCAAATGAATTTCCAAAGTAGAGTAACCACTCAGGAAAATGTTTCACCCCCCCTTTTAAATAGCTACATTAGGTGAACCTTTTCAGTGTAGATAAGAATAATGTAATGAAAGTATCCCTATTCAAGTAGTGTTTCACTTGCAGGTAACTTTCAAGAGACAGTTGCATTTTTAATGATTATTTAGAGCCTTAAACTTCAAGTATTGTATTAACAGCAATGGTACAGCAGTCTTGTATAAACTCTGTTAAAAGTACATTCCATAGGCACATGTAGGTCATGCTACATATTCAAACAGTAGGTTTAGTAATAATGATAACTACTTAAATACAGAGCATCACATTTACAGCTATCCTTCTGTTTAAATTTCCTTTTATTGCTGTGTGCTATTCAATCCAAAAAGCTGAAAAAGTACTGCACAGCTGTTTTTTATGTCTTTAGTATCACTCTGAATAACATTAGTTGAAATCCCAGTCTAAGAAATCAAAATCAGGTATTTTTTCAATGGATTAAATTTTGAAATCTTTGAAATCTGCATTAGAAGAATTACATAAAGTAGTTCCCAGCTTCATTAGTTTATAATCTAAACAGACACAGAAAAGTACTCCTGCATAGTGGATAACACGATGTCTAACAAGCACTTTTACAACAGATTATTGAAGGGAAACATATTTGCTTTTCAAAATTTTCACTAAGAAAATATTCAGCAGGTAAGTAGATGCCTTAATACCTTCAACACTTGTGCAGGCATTGAAATAATAGGTGGAAAAAGAGTTCCAAAAATCAAATCACGAGCACCTGAAAATAAAAACAGCCCCAGTCTGGGCAGCTTGCAAGCCAAACACATGCTTTACATTGCTGTTGAACATTGTGCTTTCAATATTGTAGTTTTTCCTCTGCCATAAAATTGCATTTTCATTGCATGTTTCGTGGATAATTGCTTTGTATAGCAAAAAATTCCGTTGACATGTTACAGGATATTGTCAGCAGTAGCTATTAGAGGCTGTTCTCAAGCAATGTCTCCTTCAGAATCATTAAATTTATATTTTAGCACTTCTTAGAGAAATGAAGTGTCATAATATTTAATAATCACTTAGACATTATCATAATAGGCACAAGACATGGGATGGCTGATAACATATAGAGAACTGTGAGGCACTATTGCACATGTGATGGTTGGGAAACAGTGACTTGCTGAGATAATATATGCCATTGGTACATTTTTCCTTTAAATAGACAGAATTCTCAAAAAACAAAGGCTGTATTTTATGGAAATCGAAGTACAGATGATCAGCTTTGTCCAAAGAGAAGGGTAGGAGCAAAATGCACAAGGAAAAATTTTATAATTACAGTAGTCTAAAAATTTAGACTATCCAGAGAAGATAGATTTTAGTTTCTTAATTAAATGTTGTGGCTAAAGAAAAACAAAAAAACCTGCTGCCAAATTTAGTCATGCGTGCCACATCCAGGGTCTCTGGTTGCTGCTCCTCACATAAATTCCAGGCATGAGTGGTCTATGAATAAGCTTGACCAATGGTTTAACCACTTTTCAGATTGTTTTTTAAAATGGACTGATAATTTCAATTGGTTTCATTAAAAGCTTCTCCCAGTCTTTGCTTTTGGTAGTGACAATTCAGAACAAACTGTGTTAAAGGGAAGGCTTCTGGGAGAAGTCAGGGGCACAGAGAAGCCCTAAAACATGGATAAGAGCTCTGTGGGATGTCTGCCATAAAGAAGAAAACAGAGTTATTTTTGCAAAAATATTAAAAGGCAAGAGCTGACATATGGCAATCACCTACAGAAAAATACTATAAATGTTTGCCTGCCTAATAGTTACACAAAGCAGACTGTATAAAACAGATGAAGATTAGTATAGTGAGTGGATTCTGTATGAATAACTGCCAGGATTTTAACGAATTTCAGAGTTCTCTGGGGATAACATACTGTGATATGTTATATCCTCAAAGACTTAGATAATTAGCATTTTAATTGGTAAACCAGTAGAAAATCTATGGTCTGAACTGTTAAAAATAACTTTTCATTCAAGTGCAACAGTCACAGACTAAACTTTTCCTGTAGCAGTTACTGGCTGGATAAAAAAATTGCTTTAGTGCTGGTAGCATGGCAACAGAGCTGCAAATACAGCAGTACAACTTTATTTATAAGTGAGTTTTTTCTCCATATATTCCTGTTCAGTATATGCTGGAAAAGTCCCTGATGTGCTTTCTCCAGAGTAAACACTTCAGGCAAATAGGTCAAATGTCAGAGCTTAATCTAATTGAATGGATAGGCCATTAAACTGGTATACACAAATGTTTCTTCAAGCTTTTTATGCCCTTGTCACACCCATTCAGACACAGCCATTGCTCTATCTGTAACCTGTCCAGAATTCTCTAATTTGCCACATTAAAGCTGGCACTAAATCTAAGACATGCCTTTTTGTGGTGGGAAATTATTAAATGGGAGAACATGAAGAATGTAAAATAAAGGTTAATGCTTGATATACCAGACCCAACAGTGTACATTTAATGTTTAGCCCTTTGATTTAAAAATTGATACAATACTATGCTATTTTTGATTGCCTGTAAATGGGCAGAGCTAAGCTAGTGCAGAAACCTTGACCTACACAGGTAGCCCTCGACTGGATGCAGAAGAAAGGATGGGCTGCATCACCTTGACTCACTTGGCTCTGAGGACAGGATTGTTCTAGTGACAGATAATCCTGAGTCTATGGGAATCTATTTGCAAAATATTATAAAGTATTCTTTATATTGTAATTTATTATCTATTATCTCCAAAGGAATATAGAAAAGAAAAATTAAGCCCAAGGTGATTGACTTTCTGTAGTCTCAGTAGTAAGATTAATTTTATTGAATGTTCATTATATTGAACAAATTTTGTTACTACCCATTTCCATGGTGACTAAATATTAAAAACAGTATTAGGATGGGATGGATTATGTGGATCAGACAGTGACATTATACTGCCATGTCAAAGTGCCTCTATTGCAGTCACAGGAAAAGCTTACCAAAGCTCTTTTTGTTATCCACAGCTCTAGAAATTCACAGAAGTAACTGCAATGTCGTTTTACCCAAACAAGTTTTGATTAGCCAGTGCTTCTGCAAAGAGCTGCTACTGCAGCAGTGGGGAGCTCAGTGTATTTCAGGTGACAATCCCTGTTTGAAAAGTTTGATATCTGCTTACCTGGCTCTCAAACAGACCCAGAGAGCTGCAGCTGGAACAAAACCCACATGATGCCGAGTTTAGTTGTGCTGTGCTGTGGACACAATAAAAATTGCAACTGAGAAACTGTGACTCTTTGGTAAAGTGATCTTGAAAACACTTATGTAAGTTTAATTAGGGTGCCTCAGAGTTGTTGGAGGCAGACATTGTATCTCCTGATCTGCAGAGTGAAGTAGGCAAGTCTAGCCTGTTCTCCACCACGTATGAAGACAAGAACAGGATGGAGGAGGTGATACAAATATCTCTCAAAAAGAATTCATGTCAGCAGATTTTGGGGTAGGCGTGGGAGGTTCATCATTTCAGCGGACAGCATGTTGGGAGTTGAGGAAGCACTGCACCACACTTTGTGAAATGTCATACTATGTTTAACTGTCTTTGCTGGTGAGAACCTGGGACAAGATGCAGCAAGAGCTGAGGAGATCTTCATTGCATGCACCAAGTGTGGTGCAAAGGTCTCTGCACAAGTAGAGAAGTCAACCACAATTCTTTGTGAGGTCCCTGAAGTGCTACAGAGGGGTTCTGGTCTCCCTAACACACACATTTTCCAACAGCAGCTAGGAAGGCTGCACAAGGATTTCAGTTCTCATCGTGGTGTTCTCTAACATGGCAGTTGGACTTTGCAAAGCAGTAATTTTGGGGCAGGCTGTGTGTGTGTGTGTGTGTGTGTGAACACTCTCAGATGTCTTGTGACTTTGGGTGGATGTACCTCAAAAGAATGTGAAGCTCTTATTCCCTTCTCATTCTCAGAGTCTTTCTCTCTTTTCTTGAGGTTAAACATATAACAGCCAAGTTGTATAATATGCCCACAATAGTAATTCTTGACACATTTTGAGCATGTCTGGATACAAGATATGTTAAACCATATGGAAAGAAGAGATTTTGCAAATTTTAGGTTTGGGTGTTTTGGTTTTTTTTACAAAACTGAATTTTTTTGGTCACAGACTTCGCTTTTATACCTCCATTTTGCTAGTGTCTAGGCACTTCAGCATCTTATTTATAAGCTATTTCTGAACTCTGCTACAACATCTACCTTTCGAGGTATGAAAAGATTTTTTCAGCAGAGCCTGTCAACAAGCAGAAATGTAATGAAAATGAGGTGATTTAGGTGAGATCATTTTCACTTTAAGCAGTATACCTGGCAATCTCATTGTGTTTGTAATGATGTTAACTGTGCAGGGAGTACTTTCTATTAATGCACCATTCTTCACAATATGCATCATATGTGAAGCACAGCTCTAGGTTGGTCTGCGTTCCCCAGAGACCATGGGTTTTTATGGAGGAGAGATGCAGTACAAGTTCTCAAGGGCTAGAATTTGTTCAGGCACTGTCCTTGGAAAATTATCCTACTTTAAACAAAAATTATCTTTACCTTGAAAACCAAGAATGAATATCTAAATATTCAGAATAAGTAGCTAGAAATTCTGCTTACAGATGTTGTCTCTGACCAGAGGTCCATGGGACTGAGCTCCTGTCACATTCCTCATATCCAAGTGGGAACTAAAGTTTTCACTTCAGAGGCAGCAGAAATAGAAGGAATTGAGATGCTCTCATACACTATTTTTTTGCTTTTTTTATGTGATCTCTAAAACTCATCAGTTTTAATAAGCAGCTGAATCTTTACAGCTCTTCTCACATTTCTCACTTTTTACAAATCTATACAATTAAAGAGACACAAAGATCTTCAGTGAGGGCATCTCCTCAGCTTTCCTATATTTGAACCTGTTGTCTCTCACAGGATTCCTAGTAAGAGGTAGAGGTGGTTGTTTCTAAGATCCTGCAGTACAGCACAGAGGTACCTGAATTTGTGTATCAAAAGTGATTGAATATTTTCTTGGTTTTTGCCAACAAGGATAATGCAGAGAATAACTGTAGTGTAGTTGGTCCCAAAATAACATGATTCCTGAGGGAAATGACACTAATCCATGTGACCAAGGGTGGCAGAATTTTGTCACACATGATTATTTTACTTATTTAAATTATTGTTAATAATTGCTTTAGTTTCAGCTAATAAAAATGTTTGCTGACCTTACATGATATATCTTTTTAAATTAATTATTATTCCTGTGACTGCATAGCCTATAAAATCAATTAAGGAATAAACATTTAAGATTTCCTCTATTTACTATATTGCTATTTACTATAAAACTTAATGAAAATTAGCATTAAAAGGTATGTCCTGTTCCTATTAATTTGTGACAGCAAACAGTTGTATGTTTGCCCTTTTGAAAGGGCAGGAGAGAGATACAAGAGCTTGGTTTTCAAAGTATTGATTTCAGATAACAGGAATATCTCACCATTCAAACAACAAGGAAAATATTACTTGTAATTTAGTGATCCCTTTTGAAAAGTGTACATCAGAATCCTCCTCTCTCAAACTGAAAAGGGATGGGAAACTTTTCAAAGGTTGATAAACTTTCTTCCATGGAACTCCTCAAACCTAGTCCTGAAATCTGCACTCATGCTGAGTTTTTAATTTATTCAAGGCAAGTCATGTAAACGTGTAATTTTTATATGTTCACAGGGTAAGTGTGTGCAGATCACTGCATCCGATGCACAAGATCCACCAGAGCAGTTATGGAATGGTAAAGCCCTCATACCAGGTACACTGCTTTTTAGTGGGCAAAATAGGGATTTTTGGTTTGTTTTCTTTCAAGTGGCATGGGATTAGGGCAGGAAGTATTGAATCATATTTGAACATTTATTTCTTGATCTACTGTTCTCACCAGAAAACAGTCAGGAGTATCTGTCAGAAATCCAGATGAATGCATTGCTTTGGTTTCCAGAAATAAACTGTAACTGCAAAAGATCTGCATTCTCTTAGGGGGAAACTTATCTCAAATATTTCAAAAGTTTGAGGTAAATACATGCTACAGAAGAATTAAGCCCTATGGAGTTAGGAATTGTAACACTAGAGTTCACAGCTTCCCTGGAGAGCTTGTCTCTTTTCTGGCCAGCCACAGGCAAAAACAGAGAGGAAAAGAGAAGAAGAAATAAAGCTGAAACACAGTGTAAGATCTCTTTTTTCCCACTTATGTGATCTATCTCAATTGCTTTCAGAATGCCTAAGCCAGAATGAGCATACTTTTCTGAAATGAAACACCAGAAAACCATATCCTGGCTCTAAGGCTGCTGTTTTTCTGTAATAAAAGCCAATGTCCCTTGGCATTCTCATCACTAAAATGTCACAGTGTAGAGCTGTGTATTAAAAGTACCTTTCTCAATTTAAATGTAAAGGGTCACTTCTAAAAAACAAAAAAAACCCACCAAGAAAATGTAAAATTGCACAGGACTGGAGATAAAGTTTTAAAAGAGCTCTCAGAAAGTTGAACTCAGTATTCATGTGGAAGTGAAGGACCAAATCTGAAGTTTTGTTTAGGTACCAATACTTGAATTGAAATTGCTTTTGTAACAAAATTACTGAGGTATTTTTCAATAAAGTTAAATTATGAAATATATGAGGTGTTCCTTCTTCTGCAGGCAAACATGATTAGTATTTTGCTCTTCTGTATTAGAATATTAATTTTTTTTTTTTTTTTTTGCCAGCATCACGATGTCTGGCAGCTTTGGCTTTAGACTCCTGAGCTGGGGCTGACTTCTGGCTGTAAAACTCTCCCTGCTCATGCATTAACCTCTCCTCAGAAAACTCATTCTATGGAAGGGACACCTTCAGCCCTTGGAATTTGTGCAGCCAGGAAAGGTCCTTCCCTCCAGCTACACAGTCAGTCCCAGGATCCCTGGGCATATTTAATAGTGATTTTTGAAGGAAAGATATTGCTGAATTGCCAATGTTCATCAGCCTATGAAGTCTACTGATATTTTTCAAATAAAAGAGAGACAGAAGACTCAATGAATTTAAATTATTTGATCTGAATGGCACAGCTTCCTTTTAAATAAAGTAACTACATTCCTGAGATTGGTATTTCTTCACTCCTATGCCAAACTGAACAAAGACAAACAGTTTTAAAAGGTACTCTACATCCCTCTGTAATTCTGTTCCCTCTTATGTAGAATTTACCCACAGTATGGATTTATCTTTGAACTTCTAAGAGTTATTGCTGAAACAATTTATTGATGAAATGAGTATCCCTGGAAGGTCAGTAGCTAACTATTTAAAAAAATATTTTAAAAGCTTGCTTTTTACTATTCTTACCTATTCCAAAATAGCCATGATTTAACATATTAATTACTTTAGAAATTAGGCATAAATAGAAGCTGTCACTTTGAGAAGATGGAGGACACACTTATAAACAAATAAAACTTATAAAACCCCTGTTGAATCAAATAAGTAAACTAAGATTAGAGCAAATGGTGCTTTATATCTGTGTGCATATCCTTGAGTTACATGGAGCTGTGAAACATGCACACATGAAACTGTGTGCATATCCTTGAGTTACATGGTTTTTACTGCAAAATACAATATATCCTCATGGTGCTAAGCCCAGCTTTGAGAGGTTTTCTGAAGCTCTCAGAGCCCCAGTGAGACTGCAGTCCTTCCTGCTGTCCATGTGCAGGGACCCCACAGGAGCCCAGCTTTGTGTGTGCCAGAAGCTGGGTGCCAGAGCTGTGTGTCCTAGGGTGACATTCTGATGCTTGTATCCCCATTCATTCGTTCTGTTTATGCTGGATATTATGTTCTGTGCCTTCAAGACTGGCTCTGAAGAGTGAAAGTTTTGTTTTAGTTTCTTATCAGCCGCTCCCCCACGGGAGCTGGCAGGACACAGAGATGGGGCAGTACACGGCGCTCCTTTTGCTTTTTTTTGCTTTTGCTTTTTGCTTTTGCTCTCGCTCTTGCTTCTGCTTTGCTTCTGCTTGCTCTTGCTTCTGCTCATTAGTTAGTTTATCTAAACAGTCCAAATTTTTCCTGGACTGTTTCTCCTTTCCTTTTTTGGACCTACATGAGCCTGCTCTGGACTGGGCCCTGGGAACACGGAGAGTTTGCCCCTGTGGCCTAGCGGGGCCTGCTCTGGGCAGCAGCTGCCCCAGCGCCGGAGGGACTGAGAACAGAGCGACCACCCCCAAGAGAAACTTCCTGAATTTGTCATCTTTTTCAGAGTGGTGAAAGAGTGGTGTCATCCAATACTGTTCATTTTGTGTGCTGGGGGGTGCTGTGCCTGTTAAATAAACAGGTTCTTTCCACTTCTCTCCAAGGAATTCTTCCCTGAACCTGTTGGGGGAGGGGCCGTGTGGGTTTGCTTTCTGGAGGGGCCCTGTTTGGAGATTCTCTCCCAGATTAGCCCAAAACCATGACACTGTGCCTTGCACGGGGCCCCAGCTCAGGCTCAGCTGGGCAGAACATTGCCTCCAGCCCTTCACCAGCTGCCAGCTGAGCCACAGGGCAGCCCTGTGTCCCATCATCTCCACAGCACCCAGGAGAACCCCGTGGAGCAGATAGAAAGTGCCTGGGAGTGTTCCAGGCCAGGTTGGATAAGGCCCTGGACAATGTGATGCACTAGGTGCCATTGCTGCTCATGGCAAGGGAGTTGGAATGAGATGATCAAGGTCACTTCTGACCCAAACCTTTCCATGGTTTTCTGATTCTCAGGTAATGGGTTTGGTGAGATCCTGTGTCAGACAGCAACAATGCTATTTTCCTGCAAGTGTCCAAAATGTGTTGGTTTTCCTTAAATATAGAGGAGCCCAGCCCATGCAAGAAGTGCACTCTATTTTGTCAGTTTGAGCACCATCCCCATTTGAGTCGTGTCCTTGAAGAGATGACTCTCCCTACAGGAAACTGTGTGGTGAATATACAATTTCTTCTAAAGAATATTGCAGCATGATTTAGATTAACTGTTATACATCATTAATATTTGTCCAAACACACTGTTCTTGCCCTTCAGTAGAAGGACAGAGAGGCACCATGTAAGAGATCTGCCCAAGGTAGGAGATCAAGTTCTGGACTGTAAACTCTAAATTAAGAATAAACAGTGTACTAGAGATGTGCTCAGCAGGGCCAAGGAAAATTCAGGGGTGCAAGTACTGACCTCTCCTATGTCCTGCAAATTTTAAAGTTTAAATTGGGAAAGAAAATTATATTCTCACATGTCACCCTTGCGAGATAAACACAGGAGTTCAATTCTTTCCCTTTTTACAGCATGCTCTTAAAAAAAAGGATATAGAATTTAAGTAATTTATTTGTGCTTACCCTGAATGATCTTTCAATCATTGCTCTGCTTTAGGAGAATTCTTTCTCAGGGAAGAAAGTGTTTTAAAAAATGCGGAAGTCTTTATAACCTGCAAAATGTATAATATTTGTCTCTGCTCATTGAACTGTTACTGTAAGGCTGATTTCTTTCTGCAAAAAAAAGATGAACCTGCATATCAACTGAAATTCCATTTGACAGTGGAGGGAAGGAAATACCTGTCATCTGAACCACTCAGTTTGAGGCATTATTCCCATCATCTGGAAAATAATTTCAAAATTCTCAGACTGTTGGTAGAGTTTACTATTGGAGCAGCAAATTGCTTTTGTCCTAAGAAGCCATTAAGATCCTGGGTATTTACAGTATTGCCCCTTTCCTTGATTTTGTGACAGTGCAGGACAATCAACAGAAAAGCGTGACAAAGGGACAGGTGAACACAAAACTCAGGTCATGATGGGCTGGGAGTTTAAGGTCAGTTTGAAAGTTCAAAGATTTAGGAGCAAATTCGGGATATTTTTATCTGTGACATTCCCACAGACTCCTCAGCTTTGTGTCTGGAGAATCTGACTGTCATTTTCATTGTTACTGAGATTTGCTGGCTGACATTGTGAAAAGGGAGTCCATATGAATACAAAGGACTAGGTCTAACACAAAGGAACAGGTAGAGTCATAATTAGGGTAAATTTTTGAATGTGAGTCTGCTTGATCCAAGCTCCATTGCACAATCTATAGACACAATGAAAGCTGCAGACATGAGCAGCTCATGGACTGTGGAAAAACCTTTCTGTTGAAAGGATGTTGGGAGAGAAAAATGTAAAGAAAAGAATCTAAAAGAAATACTGAAACAAGAAAATACTCATTGTCCTTACTTCCCTCCTGTCTTCAGTGATATAATAGTGAAAACTCCAAGTCCAATTTTAAAGCACTCCCCCTATGAACTTAATTTGATTGAGATGATGAGTGATTTGAGGAGATTGATGACTTGATTCGTATGTTTTGCTGTAGCCAAGATTTCTAGTTTCCTTGCATAATATTAGCTAGAAATCCATTTTGGATCTTAACTATTTAAACAGTCCTGAAACAAAGTTTTTGCCAGAATCTGTCAACAATGGAAGACATTTTCCCCAGTTTCCACTGATCTTAGGATCATCTGTAAATGTTAGAACTTCTTCACATACAGGTTGTGTTACTTCTTGTCCCCACATCATGTACAGGGATAAAAATGAGCTTTGACTCTCTTTTAGGGTATACCCAGGTTCAGAAAGACAACTATATTTTCCATGTCTATGCTTAAGACTGAGGGAGTGACAATACTGATGATTTTAAAAATCTGTCTCTTTTGGGGGTGGTAGAGAAATGAACTTACCAGGGATGTCATAGACACCTTTTGAAAACTTTTCTGTGCAGATGGAGATGGATAGCTTGGGTTTTGTTGTTTATCTTTTTGTTATTGTTGTTGTTGTTTATGGGTCATCTTTGTCAGACATCATGAACTCACTGTAAGCTTTTGTTTCTGAAAAATCAATGGGCATTATATGTATTTAGCAAAATGCAATTAGTAAATCTGAATGTCAAAAATAATACTTGTTCTTCATGCAGAGCAATATTTGCTCTTAATACAGAACACATCAACACATCAAAATCTTGTAAAATCCACAAAAATCTGTCTCTTTTTGTAACAGCTGCTCTGACTACACAAGAGAAAAGCTGTCAGTGTGTTCAGCAGACTGTACTGTATATAGATTGTATGCCTCCATATTTTCATGCTGGCACACTTCTGCTTATTTAAAGGTTTAAATCTGTGGTACATTCTTATTAATATGAAGAGTTTGAAAAACATAGAAAATAATATATGTACAGTCCAACCTTGGAACTGCAGACATGAGCATACAGCTGCCTACAACATAAAACTAAAAGGGAAGGTGTTGGTAGGAAAAAAGGCTTGTGGTTTGGACACTTTTTCAGATACTTACAGTGAAAGACAGATCATGCTCTGAAGAAAGATATTGAATTTCTGTTCAGTAATGGAGAAATTATTTTCCAGGTTTCTGTAGAGGTTTCTCACCTGAGCTGCAGCCATGAGATCACCATCAGATCAGCAAGGTGTGGGTTGCAGTGGATTTTATGGACAAGTGCAGTGCACCAGCCAGGGTGCTGACATCAGTGCAAGGGGAGTTCCTCTTGGGCTATTTTGACTCCAGTAGAAGATATTAGGAGGTGTACAGATTACAGTGTGAATACTCACATCCACTGCTCCATAAATTTAAATTCTAACACTGACAGATTTTCATGTTGTTTTATATCACAAAAAATAGTTCCTAAATAGCTCTTTGGAAATTTTTGCTAAATGAATATGAGGAATCCTCACAGCAGTTTAGTCATTTGGCCTGCAACTGCCCATTACTTTAAGAGATGTTAACAGACAGATAATTATTCCAATTGTCAGAATTTGCTTTTGGGAATGTGCTTGTGTACCCTGTTAAATTCAACAGGAACTCCATTTGAGACAAAAAAATGGCTTTTGTCATAGTGTGGAATTAGGCTAAAATTATTCCATGAAATTCCAAGACTTCTTTAAAAACACTTTCCTTTACTGTAGGCATTTTTAAAATATTTTTTCCAATTAAGCAGCACAGATTAAAGGGCAGATTTCTTCTGGGCAAGACTTTATCCTAAATAAGTACAAAATGCCATTATTGCATTTCATATATTTATATTTTACAAATCTCCTCTATATTTTCCAAAGTCACACAATCTAATCAAGTCTAATCTACCTTGTTCTTGTCCTTCCATTAGGCCTGGAATGAGAAAATACTTAGAAATTGCCTTTGTCTTTCAACCATGACATACTTCTTTGGTGAGTCGGGTTAGTTTATTCTTTAATACTGTCACTATCTACCACTTCTATTCTTCTCTGGTAGGGATTAATCAATCTCAGTTTAATAAAAATGTATCTTTCCACATGGTTTCCCTAAAGCATTCATATAAAGTATAATCACTTTTGAAACAACTTCTTAAAAGTTTGTATCTTTTCCCAGATTTATGATATAAAGCTTTTCCTTTTGCAGAATAGAGATTAAATGTTCTGATGGAAACTCGGCCAAAGTCAGAAGATATTCCTTTCTGAGACAAAATGCAATTGATTACCTCAGTGATAATATCACACCTCACTGTGGGAAGGTGCAGGTCCTGTGTCGGATCTAGTTCAGTATTTAGCTGAGTTAGAAGCTCAAAGCAGAACTTTCCCACATATATCTGTTTTCAGCACTTCAGACTTCCAGCTTTTGACCTGGTCTGGGCCCTGTGTACCATTTAACATCTGCTCACACAGATCTTTGACATCTGTATTGTGGCTTTTTGATTTCTGACTACATTGTGTCTATTCATCCTGACTATTTTCACAGTATTAATGCAAAGAAATATATTTGGCATTCTCCAGAAATGCCCCAAGCAAGCCAAAGACAATATCTGGATTTTTTTTCTCCCATGAATAATATCTTGCTATGAACAATGATTGATCCTGTATCTCTTATTGAAAGATAAATTATTTGTAACATAACTTGAGAAAAAACTTTTAAATCATTTGAATGACTAGCAAAATAAACTTTACTACAAATGACTGAACAATCCCCAGTATACAAGGAATCTTCTGGCTTCTGTAAAATTGTTCATGTCAGGGATCACTTGCCAAACAACGTCAAAGCTTAATAATGTAACGCTCTATTTCACACATGAAATTGTCCTGCTTTTATTATTCCCTTGAAGGTTAATTAAGTTAATTTTGTTTGTTATTTTATTTGGCATTTCATCAATCTAACAGGGTTGATTTTTACTTCATGTTACATCTTTATCCATTCCATCTAAATTTTTTTGGTGAGGTTAGCTTGTCTGATTGGGATTTAATTATTTAATCAGGACAACAATGTTATATCTAGCTAATATCAACAGTGCTAGAGTAAGCTGAGGTGATAAATACAACCTCCACAAGAAAGAGAAAAAAGTCTCTTTATCTTTTACTGTCTGCCACATTACTGAAAAAATATTTTAAAATGTTTAAGATTTGAGAATTTTTACTACATTTGCATTAAATGCATCTTTGCCACCTAATCCTAAATAAATAGGGTTGGGGGGGATGTTTTTTGTACATTATATCTCTAGGACATACTTCATGAAAATAATAGACAAGACAAAATCCTATTTTCTTTGTTCATCCTCATCAAATCTATATGGCAAATTGTTAATAGATTCAGAGACCTCATAAAGCTCACAAATAAAATTTCACAATAAATGGAGTAATAGAAATAGGAAGAGCAGAAAAGTTCTCTAGAAATTATCTAGAAAAAAAAAAGTTTGATGTTTGGGTCATTTCCATGACAGTATGGCTACTGAAAGAGGAGACTCCTTTGGACAAATTGTTATCTGACCCAATTTTGGCTTCTGGGGCTTGCACCAATAACAGAAACTCCTGTATACTCTGCAGTGCAAAAATGACTCTTCTGAGGCACCATTGTTGGAGCCCAATATACCAAAGGGTCAGAACATGAAGTCCTGAGTGAAATCTAACACTTCTCTATCTGAGAATATATCACTTTGTATATAATAATTTTTTATAAAATCTGCATGAAGAATAAATTGAAATTAAAAGAACAGACTACAACTTATTATGTATTCCAGTACAGTATGTTCCCCTCCAGTAGAAATTGAGACTGGTTTTGCAAGCTTAGCACTTTTTTTAATTTCTGGCCATTGCAGAACAGCAAAGGATAGGGCTGAGTTTCATCCTCCCTCTTCCCGTGCTGTCGCAGAGCACGTCTTCAACAGACCATCCAGATAAGTAACCTTAAGCATTTGCATTTGGGGGGAAGGTTTTGAAGCTCCCACAGCTCTAGTCAGTCACAGCTCATTGCTCCTAACCTTGTTTTCTCTTTCAGGATGGATTTTATCAAGCCTCCCGCTTATTTCACAGCCCACATGCTTTGCCAGCTGTCCTTGCATAATGCAAAACTCAAGGCTGTTACCTATTCAAAAATCAAAGCATCCTCTGAATACAGCCTTTAGAGAAGCCCCTTCTGCAAACTTTTAAGATAAGCATTAACCATAAGCAGTAAAGATAAGCTAAGATACTTCTCTTTTTCCTTTTTTTTTTGTTTTAATGCTCAAAACAATCAAAGTATATGTATATAACTTTGATGGCAAATCACCTTCTGTCAATGGCCTGTTTCAGTTGGAAGGACTCTTGAGACTTGTCATGCTTGGGGTCCCTAATAGTCTCTTCTGTCAGAAGAAAATTGGGTTCCTAGTAAAATGTTTGCTCTAAAACTGCATAAAAACTAATGACTGTATCAAGCTATGTACATTGCCGGAAGCCACAGTCTGCTAGGAGAATTGCTTTTATTTGGAGGTTTGATATCATCATGCTGTCAAGGGCCTCACATTGGTGTTTGGCAGCCAGGACAATGAGTTCATTGCTCTTTTTATTGCAGGAAACCTTAAAGCCAGCCTGCGGCTCCATCCCCAGTGGAAGCTGGTAATTTTGACAATGATGCTCATCCTGAAATTTTCTAATCAAAAAGTTTAGCTTCATCAAGTTGCTGAATGCCCTTCAAACTTGTGTATGACCATTCAGGACAGAAAGAGCAGGTGGCTGTTGCTTGTGTAGCTCCTGAGAGAGGGCTGTGTAGGACAAGTTGGGACAAAAATGTAACAAAACTGCCTTATAAGTCAAATATTAGATGGGAGCTGGAGAAAATTCCCATAAAAATAGAAATATAAGCCAAAATATAAATCAAATCCTCAGCAACAAATAAAAGAATAGTTATACTGAGCCATCCACTTCTTTTGTCCTTAAGAAAGGATTTTTGAGAAAAATGCTTTTCTAAAAGGAACGAGACCAAGGGAAGGCAATAATTTAAGTATGCATCTGGTCTTTTTATATTCAAAATAAACTGAATAACTATAGTTTTTGCCAGAATCATTAGGCTGTCTGTGTTCTGACCTATGTAAAGCAGAAACGTTTGCTTCTAGCTGTCATATTTCTGTTTCTCCATCAATGCTATGGCTTTCCATGGGCACATGGTGCCAGGGCACTGTGGGGCTGGCAGGTCCCTGAGCTGTGGAGGGCCAGGGATTTTGGGGACAGCACGGTCAGGAGCAGGGCAGACCAGGGGGAGCCAGGACAGCTGTATCCTCAGGTTTCCCTGTGGATGGGGCTATGACATTGGCCTGGCTCATGGCTGGGCAGAGCAGGGCTGTGGCAAGGCTGGAGGTGGTGCCCTGTGATCCTCCCACTATCCCAGGTTGCTCCAATGCCCGTCCAACCTGGCCTTGAACACTTCCAGGCATGAAGCCTCCACAACTTCCTTAAGCAACCCGTGCCAGAGCCTCATCATCCTCACAATAAATCATTTAATCCTAACATGTAATCTAAACCTACCCCCTCTCAGTTTAAAGCCATTCCTCCTTGTCTTGTCATTTCATGGCCTTGTAAAAAGTCTTTGTCCAGCTCTCTTTAAGGCCTCCTAATGTGTTTCTATTCTTATCAATATCTCATTGGATTTCAAACTGTAAAACTATGAATTGAAATGGTGGACATCTCTGATATTTGACACTAACACAAAAATCTGTAATCTTTTGGTCTAAGTCTGTTAATAAACATTACATTTCTGCATTATCTATTGTACTATACAGCTGTCCACGCTAATGAAAAATCTGGATTAACTGAAATACACAAAGAATTTAAGTGCTGTACAAAGCTATCATCAAATCTTTTATTTAGATGTGAAAAAAATATTTGGTATGTAAGAATACCTGCATTAAAAAATGAAGTAGCTGAAATAATTTTAAAAGTAAAATCTGTTTTTCAAAAGATTGTTGTGAAGGCATATGAAATCCTTGTATTTCAAAGTGTGAGGCACTAGCCTGGGATGCAGAAAATGAAAATATAAAATATATTATAAAATATATTTTTTGTCTGAATTACCATTTTAAAAATAAACATTTGCCTTTCTGTCCCCTGAATTGGTCTAGAGAGGCTCTTAAACTTCTTTGTCTTGCAGGTTAGGGCTGCACTGTCAATATCGATTGCAGAAGCCCTAATTCTGTATTCTCCCTCAAGTTTCAATCCTTTGAAAATGTTTCTCCTTTTCCACTGGACTAATTCTGAAGCAGAAAAATAATTCTCCTGAAATGGAAATTAAAGAGACTATTATAGTGCATGTCTGTAAAGAATAAATAAGTTATCTAGCCAATCGTGATTTAGTGAATAAAGTCCTACATGCTGATTCTGTTCTGGACTTCAAGAACACAGTGTTCTAAAACACAGAGTAACAATAAAGCCCGATATTCCCTTCAGAGCCATCATTCTCTTAATAGAGGATTTCCCTGAGGTTTACAGCCATCTAGCAATATTACTTCACTTTTCTGCATTGAATTAGGCCCAACAACAACTGTACAAATGAAGCTGATGAAACAGAGTAGAGCAACTTTTTACATAGCTTCTAGTTTTTGTTCCATTTCTTGCTTTGCCCATCAACAGATTACTGTTATTAATAAATTGCATAAAAATGGAGATTAGTGTTTGTGATGCATTAGGAGGAGGAAGAATTTATCCTGTGTTTTTAAGGTATCTTTCAAAATGAACCACACAAAGTCTAATTTATGCCCAGTATCCTTGAACCACTGCATTACAAATGATATAGCAATAATTCAAAGCCCAGGCTGATGGATTCTTGTCTATTACTCCATGGTGTTTCATGGGTAATTTTAATCTTACTGACTCAATGGAAGTTCTGTTGTTAATTACAATGAGATTACTCTGAGATTACACTTTAGAGCTGACACCAAACCTGAACGCCCTTGCACCAAGGTGGGATCTTTTGCTCCCCACAGCCACCTCAAGAGCTTTGAGTGGCCCTTTCCCAGCTGGCCATGAGCCAGGTAACCAGTGGCATGTGGAGGTGTCTCAAGCAGGGTTTGTGTTCCTGGCTGAGCCTCAGGCTGAGATTGCTGCCAAAGCACAAAGCACACGTGTGTCATTCGTGTGTTTGGAATGGGAGAGGAGAGAGATCTGGCAGAGATCTCAAGGCAATGCAGGCTCCAGCTACTAACATTATATCCTCAGGTTAGGGATGAGATCCCGACAGGAACGTACAACCCTAACAGGCAGCTTGGGTGCAATAGAGGCTCTTAAGTCCAAGTGATTAGGACATGTCCCAGGGAAGGGAATCTACAACCATTTCTACGCTTGGTCTGGTGATGCTTTAACACAGAGTTTATGAATAGCATCTTAGTGTTCACATCTCTCCTCAGAGAATGAATTCTGAGTTCAGCCTCTCTGTTGTGACTTCTTGTGTTTGAACTTGGTAAGATTCTCAGTACAGTTGTCCCACTCCAAGAAATAATCTTTAGGCTTTGGCTCTTACCTGCTGTTAGTAGAGTTTCTCGGGATGTAAAAGATTTAAGCTGGAAATTTTCCACATCAAATTTTCAGCATCTAGGTAAAAATCTTAAAAATATAAGACTATTATGTAAGTTTGTAGAGGTGATTGATCTGTTTGAAATGTCTAACACACACTTCTTGTAGAACTATAAAAGGCAATGCACACACAGAAGTGTTGACTGGTTTTCTACAGCATGTCCTGGGGGGTGGCTCAGGTGTTTCTTGCTCAGAATATTGACTGTACCAACGCAGCACTCTTTCTGTTCAGTGTATAAGATATACAAATGCTCAAGTGAGTAGCAAAAATGCTACACAGCATGCCAGGAACCTACAGGGGCACAATAGTGATGCTTAATCCTTTATCAGTATGAGCCCAAATCCCTGTGAATTCTCCATCCAAACTCTTATGTTTTAGCTGCATTTCCCAGACAAATTTCTCTTTTTGAATGAAATTTTTTGCATAAATACCCACTTATCTGACATTCCTTTAACCAATGACAATTATCACTTTGACGAACATAATATTTCTTAGAATGTGGTCATATTATGTCTAATTGCACTCAAGTGTCCAAGAGCTGGAGAAGAAATAGAACAGAAAAATCACTGTGTATTCAGGTGAGTTTCTGAGATTCAGCATTAATAATTTTAATATGAAGCTCAGTAATTAGATCATCATATTCTGCCCATGGTTCAATGTTAAATGCCAGAAACAAGCAACTGGGTTTTCTCAAATCAAAACAGGGCACCTGCCATATTCTAAGCACTACCATAACTCTGTATTTTTCATGTCCATAAAACATTATATGCTCAGTATGTGATCAAAACATGTAAAACTTGAATTATTCCCTTGCTTTAACAGACATAAGAAGAAAGGGAAAAAAAAAAAAAAGCAGATGGTCTTTTTTATTATGGTATGAGATTTAGAAAACCAGGAAAGCTATGTCTGGAGAACAAAATCAAAAGTGAAGCTTTCAGACTCTAGATATCCTTGTTTAATGAATTAATATTTCATAACCTGAAACTTCACCCATTATTAAGAGTCTTAATGGGGAAATAAGTTTAAAAATCTAAAATGTAAACATTTCATTTTGCTGTAAAAAAGGGACATTGGCTTTCTGCATAGAAACACAGGACCTAAACTTTTCACAATCTGGGAGCCTCTGTCCTACAGTTTGTCTTTGTATCCCTGTAGTTTTTATGCTTCATTCTTGAATTTGTTTCTTCTACTGAAAAATTTGATAAATTACATGTTGTCTATTCAAACAACCTAGGAAAGAGAAAAGAAAAAAGAAAAGAAAAGAAAAGAAAAGCGAAAAGGAGTGAAAAATAAGGGTACAGCCAGGTCTTTAGTGTTTAACTAAAATTGTTTAATTAATTAATTGTTTAATCATTTAAAACAGCTCTGTCCATACATATTTAAGAAAGAAGATCCAAGGATGGGTTAACATGCAAATCATCATCCTGTCTTTAAAAAAATAGGGTAATCCATCTGCAACTATTCCTATCTGACTGAAAAGGATTTTATATGTGGCACTTGTACCTATGCTGGGGACTCTCTTTTGGAAGCACACACAGGGTTGAGATGTTTGGACTTTGGATCCATTCTGCTGTGATTGAAGGAAATGGGTGAGACAGGATTTGCTATGAGAGCTCCTATACTTCTGTGTGTAAAGAAATGCTCAATTTCAAGGTCTGAAAGAGTCACACTGACTTTTGCCAAGTGTCACTATGGAGCAAAACATTCATAATTTGCATATTTTTCAACACTATGGATTTCTGTGTTCTGTCACTTTGAGTTATCACTATTTTTAGTCATGAATCTTCACATTTTCTTTCCAAGGAAGACACTCTTGATTAAGTTCTGCATTTTTCACAACAATATACATATTTTCTGTTAGACAGGAAGACAGACTTAACTTCAGAATATGGTGATTCATTTGTAAGCTTAATGTATCATAATCTACAAACAACACTTGGGTTTTGTATTCCATTATTCTTTGGATCATGGCATTGTGTAGTCTCTTCCATGGGCAATCACTATCCCATTACTCCTAGATAAATTAGAATAATGTAGCTGATGTTTATCAGCAAGGTATTTGGTTTTCCAGGTTTCCAATGGTTTAATTGAGCCTAGCTTGACTTGTCTAGTGGAATTACTTCCCAATAAAATGCATTTTGAAGAAAAGCTGGACTATTGACTTTCAAGCTGTCACCTTTCACAAGCCTGTCCCCTGAGATTTCAGCTATGAAGATCAGTCACTACTTGAAGGTTAAATATGACACATAACTTTCTTGTGAAACCTGGTCGGCTCCAGATGCAAAACAAGCTCAGTGCATGCCTGCTAATGAAAATTTTCTCCTTTGCTGACAAATTTGGACGCTTTTGTGCTTGTAACAACTGCTTGCACAGCACATCCTGTGCAGCAAAATATGGTGTGGATCTGCATTTGGCAGAGAGTTTCTCCCCTCTCTCTTCTCTCCCACCAAACTTGGCAACCACTTCCTCCATGATTTCCTATGCAAGTCCTGCATTTCTTACCTAGGAGCAGGTCTGCTGAGGTTTCACTGACAGCATGGTGAGATCTGCCACCAGCTGCCCAATGCTTTTGCTTTTACTCTCAGCCTACAGATCACTCTGGATGCTCACAAGCCTCTTTACTGGGAATCAGTCTTGATTTGTGTTAAATTTCAGTTCCTGCTCACTCTGGGCAGGAAGAGCATTTTAATATTTTAGATCTATAGGCAGGGATGTCCCCTTGTCCTAAATAGCACAAATCCAACAATAATTCCTGACTGCAGAGCCATACTTTAAATAAAAATTACATGTGAATTTTTATTCAGAGCTAGAGGAACAGGGTAAGAGCAAGCACAGATGCATTCAAATAGAGGCAAGGTTAATGAAGCTGTGATTTTTTAAAAGTATAAATAAGTAACAGCCATTTCACAAATAATGGTTTATCTATGTGTTGGTTGCATTTGGGCAGAATGTAATTAAATTTTGAATTTTCTACGGCATTTTCTACAGTTGCTTGTACATTTCTTGTAAGACTTAAAAAGAATCCTTTTACTGCCTTCATCCTTCGTGTAAGACATCAAAACCAGATCTATTTACACTGTATTTATAACAAAGAATAAATACTCCCACAAGTTCTGATCCTGTAACACTCACTTGGATGAGCTGGCCAATTAACTTATGCTGATGTTGGATCAGGATTCAAGTTGAGTCAGAAGAAGCTTTTCTATTAATTTCCACAGGTTTTGAATGAGATTCTTGAGTGACAACAATTCTTTTTTGAGTGAGTTATCCAAAGGCTCATTAGTGACTTAGGTACGTTTCTGTGTTTGGAGTACTTCTCATCATGAAGTGAGAAAAGCCTTCTCACTGTCAGTGAAAAGCAGTAAAGACTTTCTGTTCCTTGCCAAAATCAGTATCTGCCAGACAGTTCCACAAACTCAAACTCCTATGGATTGGACCAAGTGCATCCAAATCTACATCAAACATTTATCTCGGAGACAGATTTTGGATTCTAACCCATACAACAAACTCCAGTATACTGCAGAAATAAAAATGTAATTAGTCTATGAGCAAAGTTAAAAAGAATGGAAAAGAAAGAAAGAAAATCAAGGGGGGAAAAAATAATTGCAATTACCTTTAGAAAAGAAGATAAATTTTCTAGAGTATAATTCTTGGAATTCTTCAGCTTTACGTGGGGTTTTAGTTGGGGTTTGGGGTTTTTTCTGGACTGTCATTCTAGTCAGTCAAAGCCTTACCTTCCTACTGTAATATGTGCTTTTCAGCACATATTGGGTTCTTTTAAAGAACACAAACACACAGTTTAGAAAACATATATAATCAAGTTTTTAAAAAAAGATAAATTTTCATAATTTCATCATTTGAGCACCTGTCTTGAGCAGCAAAGAACTGGCAGAGCTAACATTTTAATACATATGAAATGACATGAACTCTACCCTTCCCATGGCATAAGTTTTGCCATGCACCTTCCAACATGTAATTTCTCAAACTTCTGCAGCATTGACAGATTCACATTTCACAGTTCTTTGTCTTCATTCATAATTCTTCAAGGCACTTCAGCATCTGACAGTGAAATGCCTCGCATGGAAATAAGTATTAGTAGGGAAAAGTGTAATGTTTTCTGTGCAAGCCAGCATCTGGATACTCAAAATGCCGACATTCTGAAACTACTGATGTCTCAGCAAAACACCAGAAATTGCTCAGATTTGCTAGTGAATGACAGTCAGACAGCAGTGATCCAGCTCTTCGGCCTGTTCTTTTGGATTTGATGATTAAAAATTAATGCTGAGATCAGCCATTTGAAGGCACAGATTTTACCAACCATGCAAACATAAAGACCTCTGTTGTATACTTTTGAGTTCCTGACACTTAAATATTTGCAGATTACAGTTAGTGCCAGTGGCACAGTTTAACAATTTGCCTTATGTTTTCCACTTTAAAATTCTATCTTCAGTCATGTTACCTGTCCAAACTGTAACTGGACACTTGCAATTTGAACACCAGGTGTCTGCCTCAGGCTGAATTTCTCTAAAAAGTTTCAGCAAATCTGTTTGCTGACAACAGGGTCAGGGGACAATGAAATTTCCATGGAAAAGTGCTGAATTAAATAAAACTGGTTTTCTTCAAACTTTCAGTCAAAAGCTTTTGCTTTATGAGTCAGCTGCCTTGGACACCCCACACTGCCAGACTGGGAGAACAATTTCTCAAGTATTTCTTCTGTCACACTTGAAAAATGATTTTTAGCAATCATTTTGATTGAAAGATGTGACTATTTTTCTATATAGAAGTTAATGTTTTGAGGTTTTTTAAATGTGGTTAAATGAATAAAAACATTTGATTGGTGACTGTATGCCTGAGATTTCTCCTCACACACAAAAATTCAAATGCTCATGCAAATCACTTAAGTTATATTAATAGCAAAGCATAGCATTATTTTCCTTATTTTTAAACATATTTTGGGCATATTAAAACCAGAATTATTTACAATCTACCTTTTTGGGGAACATAATAGACTTATACCTCCACTGCCAAATTCTGATTTCTCCACAACAATTTTTTTTAGGTCAGTGGCTGTCAGCTGTGCAATCATACCTCTGGTCTGCTCTTTCAATACCACAGGAGTTGTGCTTTTCTGGCTTTATCTTGGAATTTAGAGCTACTGAATTGTAGTAGTTCTACATTCTATCAACATGTACTACATGTTGCTTAAAAGTTGTATGAACTGGATGCTCACTTTGCCAAAAGATGCTCTTAAGCTATTAAGAATTATGTGAAGTTGAATGTTGTACTAAACACAGATGATGCAGAGGAGATGTTTTCCTACTGAAAATCTTGCCTGTAGCTTGCACACAAGCTCCTCCCAGCGGAGCTGAGAATTATTACAGTGTAAGTAAAATAAAAGCTTATTTTAAATCTGCATTGTATTTACCTCATTTTCCCTATGCCAACAGACAGCTCACAATTCTCTCATCCTGGCTATTCCTACCATTCCTGAACCTTTGGTATTGGCCCAAAATGCCAAAATATTTGGTGTGATATTTTCAGTAATAGCATTGTTCATGGAATTATAGAATCATAGAAACATTAAGGTTGGAAAAGACCTTCAGCATGATCAGGCCCAAATTTTGACCAAATACCACCATGTCCACTGAAACATATGTCAAATTGCCACCTCTGCTTGTTTGTTGAACACTTGCAGTGATGGTGACTCCGCCACTTCCCTGGGCAGCCTGTTCCAATGCTTAGCTTTATTCTTTCAGTAAATAAATTTTTCTTAATATCCAATCTGAACCTCCCCTGGTGAAACTTGAGGCCATTTCCTCCTGTCCTGGCTGGGAGAAACCACGGCCTCCTCTCAGGAGATGTCTGGAGGAGAAAACATAATTCAAAACGCTTTGGGGTGAGCTGTGTGTACACAGAGCCCAAGTCTATTCTCAAATAGCTTCTATGTCACCCCCAGGTCCAGGGTGAAGAAAGCTGAGAAAGCGAAGGATTACTGTATCTATACCTTTTTTCATCATCCAACTTCATGTGCAATGTTTGGCCTGGACAAAAGGAGACAAAGGAATTAAAGCAGAAAAAGGAGTGCAGAGAATTGCACTTCACTGGCATCAGTCTATATTTCTGCTGTCCATCTCAAGGGAGACACTACAAGGAATCAAGCTTTTTGTAGATTAAATAACTATTTCATTATTTTAAAAATTATTCCAAATTTATAAGAACAAAAAATGGGAAAATCAGACGAAATTCTGTCCCTTAACAAAAGACAAGCTTACTTTACACTTTCCTTCAAACTGGTTCATTGTGCTCTTACCAGGCTGTGAAGATGTTGCCAATCATAAAATTAGCAGAACAAAAGGAGGGTAACTCTTTTCTGGATGAGACCCAGAGCCACACCCTTCTACCCAACAGAAACTGAATTTCATGTTGCTAAGGGGAAGCTTTTCTTTAGCAAGATGTTTGAGGTATTGATGTCTGGGGGCAGTAGAACTGGAGCATGTCTGACAGCCAGAAAAAAATGGATTTTTCTGAGCCTTGGGAATCTTATGGAAAAAAACTCCTTTCAGCTGAAACCCCCTTTGCAATATCAAGGGGAGTCTAAAATCAATGTTTCTGCTAATTTATCCATGCAGCAGACTGCCACGTATGAAAAACAAAATAGAAAAAACTGATAGTGAGTGAGACAATCATGCATGGGGATGAGTGCGATGGGGGGCATGAGAAGTCCTGAGACTCAGAGAGGAGTGAAGACAGCACTGGACTGGCTTAATAAAACTAAGTTGAAACCAGGATGTGTGTGTGTGGTGGGGGTTTGGGGCATAAGGGAAATTGAGTTCAGTTTTGTGAAATGACCCTGTTAAAAAAATTCATGTGTGTGAGTGCGCAAATAAAAGGTCAGGGTGTGAGGGGGGGATTTTTAATCTATCTGGAATTTTAAATACTGTTACTGTAAGATATATGTTTATTTTAAAAGAATCTATGATATGGAAATCGTTCTCTATCAAAATTTAATTTAATTTCTAGATTTTTTCCAAGTGGGTTATGTCAATCTGTGTTTCCATAGCCATCTGCAGAAAGAGAGGTTATGATTAATTTTTGACACAAATTTTTCTTTTTTTGAATGTTATATTCTGAAATATTTCATAACTGGGAAAGGCGGATGACACTGTAAAGTAAATTCAGGTAGAACTGAATATTTTAAAAGAATTTTTCTTTGCTTATTTTCTCCTGTTATTGTTGATTAGTCTGAAAACTCTGGCAGAAACATGGAAAATGCACATATTAAGAAGATCTTAAGGAAAAAAATTAAATACTGATTTTACATTTGTAATACTTCTAAAAAGACTCAGCTACTTACCTGTTCAGAGCAAACAGAGCTGTGCTCTGGTCTGTGCTCATCACAACATACATGCTGTCTAATAATTATAAATATTTTTTTAAAGAAAACATTAGATAAGGATTCACTGTTAATACTGCTAACACTCATTAGTTTGTAATATATCCACACACTGCTTTATGCAAGAGGATAAAAGGATGGAAATGCAGCATCCATGGGAGAGGATAATAAACAGAAGAAAATCCCCTATAGCAGTTATATTGGCACAATGCAGAATTCTGAGTGAAAGTTGCCATGACAGCTGCAACCCAATTTCCCTGCAGCTGGCATTGACTTCTCTAAACAGGGAGATAAAGTGTGGGTCTCAGAGTAAGTAAGGACCATGCCATAGCATTCAGACAAGGCAGGATGTGTTATATAATTTCACATTATCAGTAGTCTCCATTGCTCGCTTTTTCCTGCCCTTTACTCAAGAAGGCCTGAAAAAGGAAGTTTGTACCTCAAATGTCAGCCTACCATTATCTGCAAGAGAACTTAATGCCAAACGTTTTCCTCTAAGTGCCAGGCAGCAGAGGTAGAACTTGACCATACTTCTCTTCAGCTCTAAATTTGCAATTGCCCACACAGGCCCCCCTTGGAGGGAGCAGCACCATGGCTGAGTTTATGTCTGTGCCACAGTGTGCAGATTACACTGGCAAGTACCCCAGTGTCTTGGTTTGAACACACAAGCATCTGCTAAGGAAGGCAGGAGCCTCCCTTGAAATGGAAAATGTAAACCCCCTCCCTCCGAATTGTTATAATTTTGAAATTAAGGGGCTCTCATGAAAAAGTACAGGAGCAGGAATAAAAGTTATTTATTAGGGAAGAAAATAAAAATTAAAATAAAATAAAATAAAATAAAATAAAATAAAATAAAATAAAATAAAATAAAATAAAATAAAATAAAATAAAATAAAATAAAATAAAATAAAATAAAATAAAATAAAATAAAATAAAATAAAAATGCAGAAGTACAAAACAACCTAGACAGAGTCAGAATATGACCGGACACCCTGTTGGTCAGGGTGGTGGCAGCAGTCCCATTCCATGGTGGCTGCAGCCCTCCTGCAGTGCCAACTGTGGTTCTGCTGGAGCAGCAATCCTGTAGAAGGGTGGAGTTTTCCTCTGAAGCTCCAGTGGTGGTGTAGATGGGCCTGGTCTTCCTCTGGGAATCCAGTGGAGAAGAAAGCTGCTCTTCTGGGAATGCAGTGGGCAAAGGCTGCTGTGGTGTTCCAAATCCCAGATTATATCCAGGTAGGAATGCTTGGTTCCTCTCCTTGTGTGGACCCTCTCCCAGTGGGATGACGGAATTTTATCAGCCATGCAGTGACACTCACTGGCCCATTAACAGAAGATATCTCCTGGAGGTAGGGCTGGTTGTGGAAGAGATAAAGAAAACTGCCCAATTAACAGAAGATGACTGCCCCACCTCTAACAGATGGCAAACAGGATACATACCCCCATTTCCAACCTAAGACACCCAGTATAGTACAGTTGCAAAGTCACAGATCCCTTGTCATTTCAGGTGTATCCAGCAGACTGGTAGGATTTCAGAACTGCCTTCCAGAGGACCACAAATACAACTTGCTATAAACTAGTTTTATAAATCTAGCAGTAGGATCACATAGCAGGACTAACTAATATTACAAACCAAGATGCCAAATTTTACCCCGTGGTGCACCTCAGCACACACAGGACTCAATGTTTGATAGCTGTCAACTGGCTGATTGCCTGACTCCTTGATTTCCAAAGTCACTTTGGAAACTATTATTCCCAAAGTGAAAACAGCCAGCACCATTAAGGGCTGAAGATAAAAAGGTATCACTTCAGTCCCCATGGAAAGGTAAAGCTGTCAAGGGCAAGTGGACTTAAGCTCAATACCTGCAGGTTCTTGGTCTTAATAAAGAAAGAAGAGTATAAGCATCAGTGCAGTGGACAAACAAATCCATCTCAAACAGAATGATTGTGAAAAATTTCAGCTCCATAATCCATACTGAAGACAAACTACTCTCTGCCACCATAGTTATTTTGTATCCTGAAGATAATTTGCGAATGGGAAAGCTGCCAAAGTGTGCCAGCTGACATGATAAATGGAATAAATCTGTCACTGCTGTTGTCAGGTTCCTATCTTGTCTGACAATGCATTTAGCTCCCAGATCAGGGGCAAAGTGAGCCTTGCAGAACATCAATTCCATTTAAATGAGCACAGGAAATGGCATCTGCGGAAATTCCTCTTGTTGCCAGGACTGTAGCTGTTGTATTTTCAAGAAAGTTGTCTCCATTTATCAGGAATTCAGCCTTATCAGTGCCTTAAATGACCTTTCTTCAGAGTCCCATCCAAACCACCTCTCTACCAACAAACATATTGAAATGCTGGATACGTATCAAAAGCAAGAAAGTTTCTGTCTCTGCATTAATTTTAATTAAACAATTACTGACTCTGCAAGTCAGTAAAATTGTGTTGTCTCTTGCTCTTGGTTTAGAAGGTGCAATAAAAGACTGAAAGACAGAGCAATTGCATACCACCTGGCTTAAAAATATTTGATAGGAGAATGAGTTATACTTTCTATGGAGCTGGGGAAGAACTTTTCAATCACTACCAGTACATCTGCAGAACTATGCAGACCCAAGACCCAAACAGCTCTTGTTTTTTTAAGTAAAATGAAAAGAAACCAAAACCAAAACAAAAAGAAAAAGAAAAGAAAAGCACTAAAAAAACCAAACAGCTGAAAGGTATTGTAATAGTTGAACAAGCATGAAAAAACATCAAAAAATGAAAAAATGCCCAGGGTTATTAGTGGGTAATACTTGCACAAGAATAAACATGTCAAGCGTGAGTTTTTTTGCAAAAATTAGAAAAGCTCTAAGTATTAAATTTGGTGGTTTTTTTTACTGTGATCCAATTAATTTTTTTGAACTAAGTTCCACTACAAATTACAGGAGAAAAAGAATATTTAATTTTCTAAAGGTAAGAAAGGTCAATTTGTGAGATCTTCATTACATGGTTACTTGAAATAACAGTGGATTTGGTGCCATAACCTGGAGCCTTTATACCCTTTTTTTTTTTTTTTTTTTTAACACAAAGGAGTGAATGTTATTTTCTTCAAGACTGTTTCTTTATTTTCTCAATTTATATGACTTTGACCTTCCAAGCTACAATACGTTTGGTGTCATAAATTATCCATGTGCTTTTCAACTTGTCTGAATCCTGACATATTACCTGTGAAAGCCACCTGGAACAGAACAATAAATAATTCCTTTGAGGGGAAATATTCCCTTCTGATTCCTGCACTACAGAGTTGCATTTGTTGTGGGCTTCCACACACAATTGCTTGGCTTCACAGTGTTTGCTGCAGAGCACCATCTCCTCAGACATATTGAGAAATTATGAGCTAGAGCAGCAGTGTCAGCAAATATAGCTTCTTTCCCTCAAGACTGATATGCATAGTGCATCTCTCCTTCCAAAAATGCAATATCCTTAAATTAAAGAATCAGTGTGAATCACATCAGAGCCCACTTCTGCCCACTTATTTATAAGTAGCAACATATGATAGTTTATATGAAGCTAAGACCATTGCTGTTGTTTTGATATATTCATATCGAGAATAAGGACATATTTGTTGGCTGCCATGGAAAAAAAAAACTGCATTATTTTCAGATATTCCAAACTCAAGTTAATTGAAATACTGCCAATTTTGCTTCAAACATTTTTTTTAGAAAGCTTTATAGGACCAATATTAAAAGCTAGGCTAAACACCTCTGCTTTCAAAAAATAAACTGACAGCTTTCTCCTTTAAAGTGTGAAAAACTGTGATAGAAAAATATATTTTAGTGGATAAATTATCACAGTTCTGTTGATCTCAGCTGACAGTGTCATATTCTCTCTCTGAAGGATTGTCCCACCTTCCCCCCCAACAAAATACATGTTTCTTGTTTGAGGCAGCTGAAAGCCTGATGGATGTGAGGTTGCAGTGTCTGTGTCCCAAGGTAGTGTGAGAAATTGGTTCCTCACTTTTCATAATTTAGAAAGGTTTATTAAACCTTACCAAAAATACAATAGAAGACTGAATAGAGAAAAATGTTACAGCGCTGGGAGCAAAGGATGTTCCCACCACGTGCTCATCCACACAATGGAGGTTTTGCCTTTTTACCCTTTAACCCCTCTCAAAGTTCTGTCCATCGACCCCTTCTTCGCTGTCCAGTGGTGGAGATCATTTCCTCAAATCCTGATTTCCTCAAATCCGACCCTCCCAGATGTCCCAACCTGAGCTGTCTCTTGATAACCACGTGTGGGGGTAAAGCATAACTATAAATCTATAAAACTTTTCTTAACCTATATACATGAAACCTGTCTGTTAATTGTGAGAGTCAATCATCACATTACTCATCTATCACAGTAGCAGGGCTGAGTGTGTAATCACTGGCACACACAGACACAGACATGCAGACATACAGACACACATGCACGGACACACAGACACACAGACACACAGACACACAGACACACAGACACACATGCCCAGCTGCCACATGGGTCAGCACAAACAGCAGGGCATCTCCAGCACCCACAGAAATGCACACAGCACCCACACAAACAGGAGCAGTGTGGATGGCCTGCTCCTGTTCGTGGTTTGTGGCTATTGGAATGGAACTCCAGTGGTGGAGAAAAAGAACAATAATCACTCCGTTTTTATAATAATAAAACCAGAAATATTAATCGCTCTGAGGGTGAGCCTTCAATGCTCAGCCTACCCAGTATCTGCTTCCCAGCTGTCCTGGTCTCCCCTGTTACTGGGACACAGACATACAGGGCCCAGAGATTTGCAGTTGTGCTCCAGTAGCTGGTCTCTTTTATCCTGTAACTGCCACTTTTTATCCTACTTGCTGTGTAATTCAGTTTGAATTTCACCAGTTTTCACACATACTCAGAATAGAGAGCACACCCGTAGAGAACCAGAAATAAGAGTGCATGAGAACACAGTGCAAACTGCAATTATGAAAGGCAGTTTGACACATGTAACAACAACAGACAATTAAGGCAATTATACCTGATCAGCTTGTTTTATTGCCTTTTCCTCTCTATTCTTTCCTGCTATTCCCTCATAATGCACCTTGCCAGCTCCCTTTCCCACTTCCATTCCTTCCCTAAGCACTCTATAATGTCTCACACATTGCCACAATTCCTTTAAAATACCCCATAAGAAGTTTCATGCAACCCTCAAGTACTGCTTCTCCTGGTATCCCAACAGGAGACCTCTGCCTGTACAGAGACCTCTGCTGAATCAACCTCAAGGTGTTCTGAGAGGGAGAGGTGGAGAGCTCTGCAAGGTGTTCTGAGGTCCTTGGCTCTTGGTCAGCTTCTCTCCAGGAACAACATTCCCACCACTCTCCTTGGATAATCCCAGACTTGTTAAGGGTTCCTCGGTCTGGAAACTGTTCTGCTGATCTTCACTGGGCCTTTGTGTTCTTGCTGATTTGTTTTTAACCACATAATGGAAATTGGCAGTTCGTGATTCCCATGAGACCTCCTCAGCGCCAGGCCAGTGGGTTTGTGTCCATGTGTCTCAGTCTTCACCCACCTGTGTGTTTGTGGCTTACTCTTGTTTCGGGTGTGCCTGAACAAGACAGGGATGTATGAACCAGCCTGTATCACCAGCCAGGTGCTCAGTGTGGTCTTTCCAGAGGGCCCTGGGAAATGCCTGCCACGGTTCCTTTCCCTCTCTTCTTCCTATTTCCCATCTCCTCAGCTACTGGTAGTACTTGAGTTTTTCTGTTTCTTTTCCCAGTCCCTTTTCCACAGTTCATATCCAAAATCTTCTTCACTGTTTTATCTTTGTATGTAACAACATAATGCTCTTTATGAAACAGGGTTGTAGCAACTTAATTTAATTCCCTCCATTTTCTGGATTTGGGCACCAAGTTATACAATGAAAACTGTGTAAAGTGTGAGTTACTCCTTTCATATGTTTCTTTCCATTTCTACATCTGCCATATTTTTAATCACTGTATTTAAGAGATGCTATATTTAAAAAAAAGGTGACTTTACTTAATGAATTATGTTTATCCTATGTTTTCACAGAAATCATGCATGACATATGATGACAAACTTGTCATTTACCAATGATTGATTTGTTACTTTGTGTGGGATTCAGTTCAAGATGAAGATACCTATATTTATCTGTCTATATAAGCTAGATGTCTAAGATGTTTTAGATCATGGCATTCTAGGCAATACAGTCAGCAGAACCTGCCAGAGCAAATATATTTGGGATATCAGCACATGGCTGGTAAAACCACAACTGGACCTATGAGGGTCGGTTCAGTTGCAAAAAGCCTAATAACATTTATTTCAGCTACTTTTGGATTTCCAAAACTTTCTTATGGGCCAACAAATATAATGGACCAAGAATAGGTCACATTTTCCAAATATTAAACAAAACAAACAAAAAAAAGGAAATCATGTTATTGTTAACAAAACCAGCATAAAATCATAAACTCTTAGGGCACTACAATTTCTCTGCCCTGGAGGTAATATCAAACTCTTAGACAACAAATTAGGGTGTTTAGGCAACTTTATAGGATCCCAGACACTGTCATGGGATTTTGGGTGAAGATGGAGTCTTAAATTCAGGTACAACTACTTTGAGGTTTGAGATTTTTCTTAAGTAAGGACTTCTATCAATATAACACATAAAAAGTTGTAAGATCATAACAATAATGGTTTGTCCCCAAAACTACCACAACTGAATTAATTCAAAGACTTATTCACTTATTGAATGACCCATGATCAAACACATATCTTCAAAATAAGTACCATTGATCTTAAAGTGAATGTCTTTTAACTTCAAGTGGATGTGGAGATCTGAGGATAAGACAGACACAATGTGATCTGACTCCTAACATAAAACATTAGAAACATTTTTTAAAGTTTTCAGAGCTTTCAGAAGAAAGCCTGAACTGTTTTCTCAGTCTACAGTCTTAGTTCAGGTGATGGAAATTAAAAATGATTCAGGTACATTAAAGGGCTAGGAGTGAAATGTTTCTTACTGATTGCTTATTGTTAGCAACCCTTTGATTTTGGTGTTAAAGTCATTCCATACCTTCTATTTCTTTTTCTCTTTGTGAAAGAAAACAATGTTATCCTATTTTTTTTTGTTTTGTTTCAATGCAAGATTTTACTTTTTAATATAAAGTAAAATATGGAGATGGAACATTTAGTCAACTCTAAGAAATGGCTAGAAATCAGATCTTCAATTCAACACAATTGCTATAAACACAAGCATGTCACTCTGATGTACATCTCAAAAAGCCACAGCTTCACTGGTGCTGTCAGCTCTTACTCCAGCATCTAGGTATAGCTGTTCCAGGCTTATAAAATTAGTACCAGTGTTTGGAGCTTAGTTTCACTTTGGACAAGTTAGTTGCTTTGTCTGATTCCTTAGCTGCAAACTGCACTTTTTTAGCATGGCAGCTGTGAGATTGGTGTTGAAAAGATGAAAGAAAAAAAAATGAGGGATGGATGGTTATTCTAGGGAAAAATGTTTATTTTACTACATCTGTAACCTTTATTGGAAGAATCCTGCTGTACTTGCAAAAAAATTCTCTAAGACAGGGAAGTCGTGCTGTAGATATTCACATGGGATTTAACCTTCAAGCCTCATAGGAGCAAAAATCCTTTAATATTGACTTTGGGATCTGGTATTACCGCAGCTCTCTTCTAACAGTTGTAAGAGAAATATCCTTTTTGTCTTGAGTGCAAAATCACAAACTTCTTAAATACAACTATCTAAATGAGAAAGCAGATTCAGATACATTTTTTCAGGTTTTATTCTTCTATCATTTGTGTGATTTCAGATGAGAAATGAACAAACTATGTTCAATGCAGACAAAAAATATATCCAGAAACTAAACTTAGTTTTAGTGAGTGAGCAGTGAGCAAAGCAGAATGACACACACATGATTAAAGCAACGCAAATGTACAGTTTGATATTTTTCTTTTACCTGATGTCTGTTTGGTACAGTTTGATTCTTGACAATGAAAGAGCAGCTCCTCACCTTATCTAGAATGGAGTAACTCCAGTAGCTTTAATGCCTCACACCTTCTCCTGCCTCAGGTTGTAGCTGTCCATTGCAGACAGCTGTCTCTCAGAAGTTATGTTTTGTTTTATTTCTCAATGTGTTTATTTTCTATTTCCCAATGTTTATCTCCTGTCTGGGCAACAATGAAATTAATTTTCCCCAATTTTCACAAGGGGGCTTGAGAATGCAATGGCACAGGGCTCAAACCAGTGTGAGAGACTGAATTGTCATGGGATAATGGCTCGAAACTTTCCCAGTGTGTGGAGAAGCCAGGGAGCTTTGCTGAGGTGGAGGAGCTGAGCTTTTGTCGTGGGGTGATCTCATAGGTCAGTGGGTGAATGGTGGGCTGTGAGTGAGACAGGAGATGAATCCTGTTGAGTTGGTGCCTCCTGCCACCACAAATTGTCTCCCCTTGCACAAACAACTGGGTTGTAGGGCCCCCATCCTCCCCTGGGACATTGGTGTGTGTTCTGGGTGTGTTCATCTCTGCTGATGGGTCATAACAGACCATAAATAATTCATCTTTGGGCTGCAATGGGCATCTGTGCTGTCTTAGAAGATGTGAAGGGCTCCCAAAGCATCCCTTGATTCACCTTGATCCAGCATGAGGCTTCCCATCCCAGGGGGTACTTGGGCATTCCTGATTGGATGTGAATAAGTATAAACCAAACAGAAGTTGTGTTCTGGGGATTTTCCAAGGATTTTTCTCAACCATTTCTTCAGGGCTTCCCTCATCCTGACAGATCCAGTCTGTGACCACCAATGAGACCAAGACTGCAGAGTTGCCAAGTCTCATCGTGGGGCCTGGGGGTGATGTCAGTCTCACCTCTTTTCCTTTCTCTCTCATTTGTGCTTCACACTTTTGTCATTTCCCATTCTGTTTTTTCCCTTATACATGTCCTTGGGTGATATTTTTGCACTTTCACTTTGCAGTGCTTTCATGTTGTTATTTGACTACAGATAAAAATATCTGATGTCTGTTGCAACCAAATGGTTCTACAACAAACCCTGCACGTGTAGATTTCCAAGCAGTGATCACTCAGAGTCATTTCACTCTAATCCACCCCAATGGATCTGTTGAGTAAAGCCTGGGTTACCCTCACCTTCAGGAGAACCAGTGCCATGGAAAGCCATCCTGGGAGCAGAGGGACCTTGCAGCTCCCCAGCAGCACATCCCACCCTGCTCCTGTGTTTCCTCCAGGAATCTCTTCAGTTTTGGGTGACTAATTGTTATCCAGGCAATAAAATTAAGCAAACACTACACTAATCTTCTCAATTATGCAATTTGGAATTTTGCTAGACTGCTTTTCCAGTTAAACAACTCCATTAATTCTTCTAAATTTTGTTCATCTGTCCAGGGATTTGTTGGTCTCCATTACCTAAACAGATAATCTCCATGAATTAATTAAGGCTGTTAGGATTCCAGATGTCTCACTGTGAAAAGATACCACCAGCTTTCAAGGTCCTGTTCCTTTGGTGCAAATTATTTTCATGTCATGATCACATATGACTTTTTATTTCAGCATGAGATATTCTTTATTTGCTTGTTTTTAATCTACCTTTCTTTAGATAAAGTACAACCTTTCATGATTAGAATCCCTTTGAACACAGAAAGGCTGTCATTCTAATTACTGAAAAATACATAAAAGCCAAATATTACATGTAATTTTGTCTCAACCTAAATTCTTCCTTCATTTCTCTCCCACCTGCTAATCATCTTTCATCTCTCTCCTACCTGCTAAACCAAGATGGACAAATGGTCTAGTACCATCCCTTTTAGACTGCTCTGTCTCTTGGTATAATCTCATTTTAAATTGCAGAGATGCAGAGATGACAGGCAAATATATTATAGCAGGAAAATCTTTGCTGAAGAGCATTGTGTTTTCCTTGAATAAATGTTAACTCGAAACCATGAGAGTTTAATCCTGTTGCTTTTGCCAGCTTGATTCCATCACTTGTTTCCCTGAAAGAATAATTATCATAGTAATTACAAAGTAAAGAAAGCTAAATATTTGCCTACTATAAATGATCCTGGAACTTCATGAATTTTAAGAGAAAAATTATAAGGAGAAGTAATCTTTCTGAATAGGCTTGATGCATTTTTTTTCACCTGACCAGACATGCATAAAAAGTATTTAAGGGATCAGACCTCATCAATTTTGGTTTCAGTTTTATGCTTAGAGACCCTTCACATTTTCCCCTTAATCTTTATGCTCTTGACAACAGAAAAACACCACAGGTCCTTAGAAGGGTTTGAGGTAAAATACAGTAAAGACAAATAGGTGCTTAAGAATTTTGCCCTAGTCTCTGACTCTGTGCTTGGAGATGGTAAACCTATGCATCTGACAATCCTTACTGGAAAACATTTGAAGGGCCCATCAGAGATCTGTGGATATTTTATATCTGGGGAAAATATTAGCAAGAACTGAAAAACTCTGATTCTGTTTGACCTATAATTATCATATTACTATGGTGACATTTCTGTTTTGTTTTCTTCTCCATCCTGATAGTTTAGGTAAGAGTCTAAAAAATAAAAATCTCTGCCAATGTAAGAGACAAGCTGTCAGTGAAAGGTGCAGACACATTTACCACTTAGGTAAGAGTTGCTGTCTGCAAGTTCAGATGGTGGATGAGGTTCCTGCTATCAGAGCTGTGCTCAGAGATGAATTCAAGACTTAATTCTACAATTCAGGCTTGTATAGCAGTTCAGGACTTCTGTAGTGCAGCTTGCACTGAGGTCAGACCAACATGCTGCAAGGATGGGTTTGGCTACAGGGTGTTTTAGGAGGGGTTTTGTATTTGAACATGGAAATCACACCTGGAACTCACTGCACAGCCAAAAACTGTATCAGTTTCAGGGCTGACATAGGCCTTCTGAACTCCTACATCCTGGGCACAAAACAAAAGTATCACGGAAATCCAAATTAAACATAGGAAATTGCAAACTAGGATAAATGCAGACTCAGTGAAATTACAGGCATGAGGTAAAGCAATTCAGTTTTTACAAGCTGAGGTGTAAAATCCTGAAAATAGGGGCTTTTGATACAGAAAGGAAAAAGAATATACATGTTCACAAAAGTTTATATTAGAAATTATAAATTTCTCATATATAGATAAATCTATATCTACATCAATCTATCTATCTGTCTGTCTGTCTGTCTGTCTATAACTTTGTAACAATTAAGTGCCCATGTATTGGGTTCATAGAATAATTTGGACAAAGATCAACTAGTTCTAATCCCCCTGCCATGGACAAAGACACTTCTCACAAACCTGGTTGCTCAAAGCATGCCATAGTGAACATTTCAAACATGGGAGACCTGAAACTCTCCATGTTTGAGATTGTTCTGCGACTTTATCATCTTCAGCATGAAGCTGATGTTTCTGTTCCTTTTCTGGCTGAAGTTTGGTTGTCCTGAGTTAGCAGAAGCCATGTGATACCTGTTGGGGTTGGCAGGAGGAGCCCTGAGCATGCAGCTTTGGGGTGGACTTCCTGGTTCAAACCCATTATTCTCTGAACTGTGCTCTGTGATACATTCCCTGGCACAGTGCAGCCCCACAATGTCTCCAGTTTTATGATTTCATGCACTGGACATTGCCTCAGGTACTGGCTCAGCAGCAGAACAGGCAATAGGGAGACTGAACATGTGCAGGTTGTGCATCTTGGCCTGCCAAGAGTTACAGATGTGATTGATCTCACTTGCATGTTTCCATTTTAGTCATTATTTCTAGCCCATTCTGTCACTCTGAGCCTAAAGCAGCACTCATATAATGTCAAATTTTTAAAACTGGGGAAGAAAAACACTTTAATTCCCACACTTTTCTGGGGCATTACTCATTCTTTTTTATTAATTGGCTAGGAGTTGGTCCTCCTTTATCCATTCTTAATGCACCATTTCTTTTTTTTTACAATATTAACTTCAGCTTCCCTTACCTTGAGGGAGAGTTTTCCCTAAAGTTAGGACACGAAGCAAAGATCTAGAACACATACAGAAATAAACACCAACAGTTGTAATTGTCAGGGATCCCAAAAGACAGTATAAAGTTTTAAATAAATATTTGTCATCTAGATCATATTGAACATTTAGGGTTTACCCTAAAATGACTTTTTCTAACATAAGAAATCACTTTTGAAACTAGATGTAGAGTACTGCATGAGATTATGATGAAGACAAGGTTGTGGAAATTGCTAGTATTGTTCTCCTTGTTAGGCTGAGTCAGAGAATTTCTGTAAAATATTATGTGCCTTGATTTGTCTGCTGGAAAAACTAGAAATAACTTTAGTATTGCCAAACATCCCTCCGGCTTGTTTGCAGTACTTGCTTAAAATTGTTGCTAATCCTTCACTAAGGAAAGCTCCAGTGGGGTTCTAATTATGAGCAAGGCCTTGAGATCCTACAAAACCACTACTTTGCCTTGCCTAGAAAACCTGGGTAAATAAAGTTTTCCACACTGCAGATCCTTCTTATAAATAATTTCCAATATATCTAATCACTCCTCATGTTCAGCTATAAATGCAGAAAGATTAATTCAGAAGATCAAATGGAAAGATTCAATAATAACTGGAATTTCTTCCTTGAGTTACCAGAAGCTCCAAGCCACTCAGTGTTCCTGAATTCAGCTTCTGTTATTTCTTTGTATGTCTGTCACTAGATGGCAGTGGCAGTATATGTAAAAATCCACCAGAAATGCTGATCCCCAGCATGGAATTATAAATACATATTTTGTCCAGTTAGGGACAATGAGATTGACCATGCAAAAATGGGAAGATTGAACAGATCTTTGATCAGTGATTAAATAGTTTATATGTTACATTTTGTTGCTGTCCAGTTCATGTCCTGAACAGATCTCTTTAATTTTCTTCCACTGATTATATCCAGCTGCTAAACTTAGTATGCAGCAAATGATCTCTAGACAGTATTTGACTGTAGATCTCACATCCAGTTCAACAAAATTTTTGCCATTAGATATCAGTCCTCATTACCCATATCAGAATAATTAACCATTGTCTCATTCAAGACCAAGTGAGATCTGCTAGACTGGGACTTGATTGTGAGAAAGAGCCAACATCAAATGCTTCCCAGACTTCTCTTTTGAAATCAGTAGGGTCTAAATTACCAATATAGTTAGGCAATGTGTCAGTGTTGTAAAGAACTCACACTTTCCTACTCATCTGGATAACAAAACCACAAAAAACTCTGTTTTGTGCTTTGTTCTTGGCATCAGTTTATAATTTTCTTCCTATCATGTTATTGCTGATGAATATAAGATTTTCAAATAAATTTTTAGGGCAGATAGAGATGGCTGTAATGTCTGAATCTTTGTATGGAAAGAAATTAGTGCAAGGTTTTATTTTAGCCACTAGATGGTAGCAAGACTGCACACCTGGAGGAAAGAAAACAATTTCTGTTTGAGTTTGTACCAAAAATTACTAGAACTATTTGGGTGCAGGTGACCATCATTAGGCAATTGAGCTTTCAGATGAGTTTTACTTGTTTCACCTCTCCATAAAATCAGTTTTCATCTCCTGAATCTGTGTGTGCAATCTCGAAAACTCACACTTACAGTTCAGGCCTGTTTATATTATTTTGATTTTGTCTTTTGTTTGTTGTTGAAAGGAAGAGAAAAATGAAGGAGAGAGATCAAACCACTGGACATCAGATGAACCTACAAGGTCAGTAATAAACACAAAAACTAGGAACTTAAAAATGTCCACTGTTCTTTTTCTACTGGTTGCCTTCTTCAAATTCATATGATAAAAGAAAATTAATTTTCAAGTTACAAACTTTGAGAGACATAGGGTTTCACTGGTAAAAGCAAATATCCATGAGCATTACCAAGCCCCTCAGGTAATTTGTTAGGATGTTATCATATCTTTGTCTGCTGAGAAAATCTGTTCATGTTTGAGGGACACAAGACTGACCATGGTAATGGGAAACATAGTAATATACATGTATCTTAGGCAACTAAAAGATTTGTTAACTCTGGGTCTTTGATACAGCTCAGAGCTCGTGTTTGGGGCTGGTTCAGGTATCTGAAACTCCTGCAGTACATGGAATAAATTACCCATCCCTGGCTATGATGATGGAAGGAGCCAAGGACGTTGTACGAGCTGCAGAAATATTTCACCATTTTTCAGGGATGGGACTCAAGAAGTAGCTGTCTTCATTTTCAAGGGCCATTTAGAAAGTGCTTCAACATCTGCCACATTTTAAGAATTGGCTTGTGAAGGCAGGCGTGATGTTTGGAGCGGATGGAAGGCTGAGGTAAAGCTGCGTGCAAATAGTTTGGCTTGAAAGAGCAGAGCAGAGCTTTGATTGTGCCAGTATCTCTAGATTAAAGTTTGGCTGTTCTCTAAATCAGTGTTACCATATCTGAACTCACAGAAAGCACGGCTTCAGTGTACTAAAATTGTCATTAACTTATCCCCCTCCCAATCTTCTGTCATTAGGACTGTATTTTTAAAATCTGTTTACAGTATAAAGTATTTCAGAGGTTTGTATGTATCTGGAGGATATAAAAATAACCATGGTTCTGGATCAAATGAGAGGTTTATCAGTATTCTTGGAGCTCCTTAGCTTTTTCCTTTTATATCTAAAAGGAAGAGATCAGGAGCCCCTTGGTAATGTTTGTGAAAAATGTGTGATAAACCAAAAGCTGAATAGATTATGAACAAAAATAATTAAAATGGCAATTTTAAGCCTGTAAAATAATAAATCCAAGTCCTCCTAAAGTTTATTCTGTTCAAAACTTTGCTTGCTAATCTTTTATGATGTCCTAAAGATCAGAAGAAAAAAAAGACACAAAGGGACTTAAATAGAACAAAAAATCAAGTTTCAGTTTTTAAAGCCTTACGCCGTCCACAGGACGATTTTGCAGAGGTAGAGGTGTGGGAGCTCTCAGCAACAATTGGAGAGGTACATCTGCTGAAGGACAAGTTGGCTGGCTCTGGAGCAGACATCTCAGGTCTGATAAGAAAACACAGTCCCCAGGACTTACAACAAGCCTGCCAAGGCTTCTATTTAGAGCCTGAAACCAGCCTCAGATCAGAAGTGAACATGTGGAACCCACATGTGTTTACCAGTTAGCTGGGGCCTGGGAGAGCCTCTGGCTATTTTTCCATGTGTCTGTCAGTACCCTGCCTTCCTGCACGCTGCATGTCAGGGTGCAGTCCTTCCCTTGTGCTTCTGACTGCTCAGATTTTTCTTTTGGTGTGTGTTTTTACAGGGAAGAACTTAAAAAGAAAAAAAAAAATCCAACCAAACCAAGCACCTCTCAACACTGTCTTACTGCAGTTAATGTATGTGCTATGGTTGTTCGTATCACTTCATTTTTATCACTCTTAGTGCTTTTGCTGTCACACAGAGGCACATGGGCAAGAATATTCCTGTTACATAGAGCCACTTTCTGCTAAACTTTAGCTATTGTCATACCCGGAGTCACAGACAGGGAAGTAGCCTCTGCTGATTAGGGGGAAATCCAAGATGTTGATGTGGTATTCTTTGTTTGGAATTGAAAACTCTTCCTGCATGGCACAATAATATGCTGTGAAGACATGCCTTTTTCAGGAACTTTCACCTTTAATAAATGTAGTGATAACTTTATTAACTACTGTTATTAATTAATAACAACACTCAGTGCTCTGAGTGACTGAACAATCATCGGTTGTGCACAGGCAGGCAGCCCCAGCCTGGGAGAGCTCCGTGTAGAGGAGGTGCCAGCAGGGCACAGGAGAGGGCTTGGGCTCAGGAATATGACTGTGATTGGATTTCATCATCAAGGTAGCATAGGAAAGTGATGATGAGCTGCTAAAGGCTGTGCCTTCAGTGGCTTGGTGAGTGGCTGTGAACGCCCAGCTGTAAATGCCTGCATGAGGAGTGATGCTGACTGAAGTACAGCCTGAAGGAGCAGGGAATGAGGCTTGTGACAGCTTTTGGATAATGGGATTGAGCACTGATTTTAAAAAGTCCTTAAAAAGTACTCCAGTTCTGATGCCTCTAAAAGAACTAAGGTTACATAGGGCTTGTTAGCTTTGGCATCCAAGCCACAGGATCCTGATTCCTCACACTATGGAGTAAGACCAGACTTCTGCAGAATTACTCCCACTTGAGACTTGTGTGATCTGTCTTCCAAATTCAATGATTCCTTCCCTCCTAAAACTCCTCACAAAGCACCTTTGTTATTTAGTCTATCACATTGAAAAATATCAAAACTGGGAGAGGCAAGGCAGATAACTTGCTTTTCTTATACTGCTTTATTCCTTTGAGGGACTGCTCTGAGTCCTTTATGTTGACAGAAGAAAGGGTGTATCTTTAAATTTCATGTCCCAATTCTCTAATTTCCAGAAGTTAATATAATTGGAGAGTATTCAAAATGAAAGAACTGACAGAATCTGTGGCCTTTTTTTCTAAAAAAAACGTGATCTTAGGATCTTTTATGCAGGATAGGAGAAGAGAAAATAGACACTGAGGTGGCTGTGTGACATTAATCTCCATTTCAAATAAGTAGTGCCTTGAAGGAGGAAAAAAATAAAATTGTGGTCAGCTACACTGAGGTCTCATCAGTCTTGTATATCCTTTTAATTTCTTTTTATTTCAATTTATATTGGCTTTTTTCTTCTTTCAGCAACTGCTGTGGCACTTTTTCAACTCCAAGTTCACAAGTAGAATAATTTATTTTAATAATGTCTTTGCTTTAGCTTCTAGTTGAACACCATTTGCAACGTTCCCAAGCCTTGCTAACTACAGCAGCATTACAGCAATGATTTAGTTATTTCCTTCTCAGCATTTATTTGAGACAAAAATTCCCTGACAAATCTCAGATCCTGTACATTTGTTTTAGAAAAGGAGCATATGTCACGAGTACTAAGCAGTCAGGTACTCCTACTGAAGTAGTCCCTAACCACTATTCAATCATGTTAGCAAACTGTGAACATTTCTGGCCAGACTTATTGCACTACCAGCAAAAAATATCTTTGATGTTCCTTCTTTGTAGGCTTCCCAATCCCTGTTCTTCATAATGAAATTGAAACAGCCACCATATACTACAGATGTATTTGCAAAGGACTTCTACAAAGTTTTGTCCTATAGCACACAATAATCCTTATCTGAGGACAGATAAGGGATTTGGAATGTACAGTTTTTATTAGACTTTTTAATATGGAAAAATAATTGGTAAAATGTGCTTTACTGGAACATTTTAACAAAGCTTTTCAGGGAATTTTGTTCCTCAAGTAGTAACTTTTGTTCCCAAAAGTAACATGTTTCTTCTGGGTGACTGAGTTTCCTCACAGTATCTCCTTCTGTAGACAGTATAAAGGTCATTTAAATTCACAGGATATTCACCTTATTCAACCTGAGCACTGGGGGAGGGAGGAGATGTTTTAGAACACTGAAAGGACAGACCCTTTCCTGCCAAACTTGGCTATTTAGTGAATCTGAAACTCATGTTTTTCGAGTTATTGGGGTGGAGAGTGGTGAACCAAAGCAGTCTCACATGAGCAAAAAACTCACAACTTGTAGGGGTTGGACACAAAAAACCAAAACAAAAACTAAAAACAAAAAACCCCAAAACAACATCAACAACTACAACAACAACAACAAAAAAATCCCCAATATTACTATAGTTTCATAGCAACTCAGATATTTTTTAAGGTATTTATCTTGGGGACACCCTGCTAACCATAGAAGGGACTGAAACATATGTAAACATGAAAGCAGAAAAAATCATAGCAGAAAAGGAAAGCAAACTCAGCCTTTTGGTCTTTTCCTGTCTTCATTAACTACACCACTTTTCCCTGCTTGAGGAATGAAACACAAAAAAGAAGATTGCCTATGGGGAAAGGGACAAAGTTTCTCTTTGACACACAAGGTTCTACCATCATGATAGAGGAATATATTGATCAAACAGGTTAGATAGATACACAAACTTGCATAAGGTGTAAGCCTGAAAATACAGGAGTAGCAGAGCTGCAGCTATCTCTGCAGCATGAGAGATTGCCTCATCTCTCAAAACCCTGGAGCCAAGCTTCCATAAGAAGCAAAAGTCCATATTAGGTGGTTAAACAATGAAAATATTCAAAGCAGAAGATGAGACAATGAACCACAGCAATGCTGATGTGTTTTGTGATGGAAGGACACCACCCTTCAGGCCCTTGAACTGTATATTAATAGTTCTGAACATCTGTTGCCCATCTTCTCAGTGGTAGGATATAAAAGGACTGGATTTAGCTTCTTTTTGTACTGGCTAGACCAGCATCTCAGGGGCCACCCTGAACTGTGCTCTTGCACTACTTTCACCATAATTATTATTGGTTATCTATAATTAAAACCATCTGAGAAAGCTACAGAGTTGAGGCATCTCTGAAACACAGGGAGTTAAAATAGTGATTATGTAAGGTCAGTCACAGTGATGACTATGAAATTTTGGCAAACAAATCTGTACCTTTAAATTTCAGCCTCTCTTCCTTTTTTCTGCTAGTAATTTTTCGATGGACAACTAATGAGTTAATAATAAACAAAATAAATCCCTTCCTATGGTCTCTTCTTGCCATTCATACAAATACAGCCCAGAACAGTGGAGTAACTTTCCCATGACAGCCTTCGTGTAATTTTAGAGGGTGCTGACAGTGCACAGACTTCAAGGTTTGTTAGGAACCAGCAGGATGCATGGGACTGGATTTGGCACCTGAAGATGTAGATAGATATTCATTAGAATCCCATAAGGAACTCTGTGCTCAACTCTCACAGCTTCTCATGAATTAATTATCTGATTATCAAAGAAAATCTCAGTAGTTGCTCACCCTTAAGGCATTCTTAAGGTTGCCATTGCAGACATAAGTCTTGATGTCAGAAGGTCTACAGTTGCCATGTATTGTGGAAAAAAAAGGTTTTCTGCTTGAGAAATGTAACGCTCTGCTGCCAATTACATACCCAGTCTGGGTTGTTGACAGCTTCCCTTTCCTTTCACACTTAGGCAACATCTCTGGTCACAGAAAATGAAGCAAAGGCCTCAGGAAAGAAAGAGAGAAAATTATTTTAGGGGAGAAAAAAAGTGAAGCTCTGAGCCAACTCTCCGATGGCTGGTCTATTGAGATTTACACAGGATCTGCTGGGTCTGATTTATGATGGATTTTTCTGGGCCAGAATGAATTTCTGAAGAACATCATCTACACAAAGGAAAACAAAAGAAAGCAGAGATCATGGCTATAAAATACTACATGTACTTTCTTCCTCTTCTGAAACTATTCTTCAGTCTGGTGATGGTGATTCTTTATCATACAGGAGAGCCATAGCAGTGCTAGCAGGAATAACTGGAGACAACATGGAGACAAAGTAGGCAGAGATCTGAAACCACAAAAAAACCCAAATTGAGCTATAAAATATGGTAGAAAGAAAAACACTGGAAGGCAGAAGAAGACTATGACACATAATTAATTCATAATGCACCATGACATGAAAAGATCTTGGGTTTTCAAAAACAGTGGTAGGTCCATGAAGTTGGGTTTGTGTGCTTACTAAGCAGCTATTGGAGTGAGGAAGAACTCGCCTGCAGGATATTTGTGTGTGGATGTGGGGTGTTTCTTGGGGTAGGGAAGTTTCCTTCCTTCAAAATATTTTGCTCCCTCAGTCTTGGATCTAATGATAACCAAATGGTTCCTGGATGTAATTATTTCATGAGATCTGTTGAACAGACATTAGAACTTTCACCTGCTGTAATCTTAGCTCAAAGACGGTTTTGCGAGGAGGAGGAAGAGTGCAGCATCCTAGAGCCTTCTTGACTGAAATCCTTCAATTTATAGATAATAAATCACTTAGGGCTGAAAACCACATTTAAGTAACACCTCATTGAGCCTTTTTAAAAACATTTTTCTTGGTCTACCACATGTATAAATAGAGTTGAATAAAAATGATTTGTCTTGTTGATAATGAGACTAAAAGCACTGGTAGCAGAGTAATAATATATGTCTTCAGAAAAATCCTGTTAATGTTCTTTAAAATCCTTGCCATCATCCAGACAATGGAAAGCTGTGTCTTTTGTTATAGTGGAGGAAGGAAATATGAAAGCAGAAGACCTTCTATATTTTTAAAGGACAGATTTATTTGCTATTATGGGAAAATGAATGTGTGTTTAAAGAGGTATGGAAGAACACTTTCAGAAAACTGCTGCCATTGTGGTGAAGGGTAATCAGGTGTCCTGCTCACTGGGCAATACTGACTTAGATATTCCAAGATGAAGGCCTTAATGCTAAAATGGAACATAGAGAGCCATGACAGACATGCCAGGGGAGAGAGAGTCCCCTCTTTTTATTTTCTTCATCTTTTGTTTGTTTATATTTTATTATTTAATTTTATTTTATATGTCTAGGGACTATTCTGCTCTTAACTTTTCTTTCAGTATAGCTTTTCAGAAATTGTGTTCACAGCCAGACCATCCTTTCCCAGAAAAGGCTGGGACTAGGGATTTTTAAATTGCAAAACTGTAAGTGCCAAGGAAAGGGAGATTGATGGTAAATCGGTTACAACTGTGAGAGAGACACAAAGGAAAGGCGGCCTCTTCCAAGAATGACAGAAATTGCTTTGATGGAAGTGTCTGCAGCAGTAAGTTTCTATTCTATTTCTGGTTCCCCTATAAAAACATCTACAACTGAAAAAAAGACCCTCTGAAAAATAAAAAAAAAGAGAGAAAAGAGGAAGGATGATATTATCAGAGAGAAAAGATGGGACGACTGTTAAGAAGCATCTCTGAGGAAAACGTTTTCTTTACTATCTCACACTACAGCTAATTTAATTGATGGTATTTTGGTTGCTTTCTTATATAGACATCCCAAAGTTTGTTTTCATGAAAATTTCTCTGTATATCCTTAATTAGAACTCAGGCCTCAGAGATGCCCTTATGTCTTGTGAATATATTGAGAAATATGCTGTCAAATGATCTTGCACAGATTTCTGGTCTTCACAATGAGGAGACCATATTGCAAACCAAAAAAGTACCACAGAACATCTTTCAGCAAGGATATCTTGCTGCATATGCCTCTAGGGTAAACTGTGGGATGTTGTGGTATCCTAACAGAGTTGAAGAGCCAAAGTATTGCTCAGGCATTTCTCAGATCATACATCTCCCACAGAACATGCTTCAGAAATTTAAGAAACAGTCATGGTTATTTTTCCATGTCAAGGCATAATGAGGTATGTCACTCAGCCAAGACTTTTAGGAAATGAGACTGAAAAGCAATGAGCCATACTTAGGACACCAGGAACATTGGCAATGCTCATTAGAAGGAAGTCAAACCTTTTCCTGGTAGATTCAAGGTACACAGGAGATCAGACCAACATCCTTGCCCAGCTGCCTTCCTTCTGACAGTTCTCAAGCTGCTTCATCGTGCACTAAATCTAACATTAATTGAGTGTAAGTCCATGCAAGAGTGCTAATTAAAACAATGTACCTATCATATGCTCTTGTGCCTTCCAGGCAGTGAGAACACAAGAGACAGCTGCTGTTCCACGTCAGTGTAGGGGAGGATAAGAGGTAATTGACCCTGCAGTTGTTAGGTTAATTCACAAAGGGAAATCTCTTGCACAACTGGTGTTTCATCTGCTCTTGCATAAAAAACAACTGTACCAGAAGCATTCTCTTTATATAAGCTATTAGTATACAGTCATGAAGAGTAATTACTTAAACAAGGACTTCCACAGGCACAGGAAATAAGGAAGTCTTGTGCTCCATATATTTCTGCTGCATGCCTGACTGACTTCAGAATCAAAGAAAGCACAGGCTCCATTTGAAACTTTTCCTCTGCCCGGGGCCTGCTTAAAAGCTTGTCCCATGTGGGAGATGCATAAACATGAACATCTCCTTTTTACCTCCATTAGGCATTGCATACAGTTTTTCTTGCTGAAGCTGGTCATCCATTTTCACAAAACAGGTAGAAGCTTAATTATATTTGGTACTTCTACTCCCCTGCTGAATTCCTGTAATAAAGTATTGGTTTCACAGGGAGGAAAAAGGAAGCACAAAATTAGGAATACACATGGACAGGCACACTGTCAGCAAAAACCTCATGGTGCCCTTGTGAAGTTAAAACAGCCACCTGCAGTGCCAGATAAGACAATTTTCTTTAAAAACACGAGACTGTTGACTTTACTCCAAGGGTTCCAAAAAAATTATTTTTTTCTGTAATAAGGAAACCCACAAAATCCTGCAGGAACCCACAAAAACTCAGCTGTATTCAGTGTACAGAAGAAAACATAGGCCTTTGTATGCTGGCTGAGTGGGTTTTAACATCCCTTATTCCTTGACAGAGGAAGGTGTGATGTTACATCCCTCAAAGGTTCCCTCTAAGAAGCACAAGGTTATTCTCAATTAATGGCTGTGTGTCTGGTGAAGAGGGCCTAATCCACACCATTTGGATTCAAACGTGAATCTGAACCCCTGAAGGTGCTCATGCCTGAGGTTGTGGGTTGTTTTATAGAGATAAAATGACCACCTACGTGTATTTATCTAGATGCCAGGCTACAGCTTATGGTTAAAAAGTGGGGTGAGTTTTTCAGTTAAGATTAAAAAAAAATAGTCTTGATCAAATCAAAGTTACATTTTTCAAATACTTTTCAATTTGCTTATGGGAAAAAATCAGAGGAGTTTCTGGAATGTAGACAGGATTGTTTTGCAAAATTAATAGACAAGTTAAGACCAGTCCTTTGAAAGAAAATCTCAATCAATGCCTGCTAAAAAAGAATGATTTTTTTGCTTTTCTCTTAATTGAAAAAAACCCAGAACCTCCTCATAATATTATAGGGCTACATGCCAAAGGAACTTCTCATCTAACCCTGCCCACCAGCATCTCTTGCCTCTTTTGCACCCTGAAGAGGCAAAACCAGATTTCCATGAAAAGAATTTTTAAGAACTCAGGCTTAGGTATGCAAAGATTCACAGCTGATAAGTAGTGTAGTTTGCCTGAACACTGGACACCTTCTAGAATATCTGAAGTTAATTTGGTTTAGCAATCAAGTAATTGGCAAGGAACACAAATTAAAGTTCTGTTCAGGCATTTCCAAAAGAGATGCTCACTAATACAAACTCATGCAGTGATGACCAGCTTTAATTTACACCCCTGTGCTGGAGCATGAAGGGAAGGGAATATCAGTCAAACCATCTGTGTATCAGCAGTGCTCTCTGCAGCTGCTCCTTCTCTCCTTCTTCAGCTGCTGCTGCTGCACTTCACTCCTCGCTGGGCAGGTGCCTCTCCTGGCTGAGCTGAGAGCTCAATACCTTCCACGTTAGCCCAGAGGCTGGCAGTTTACATGGGTAACAAAAAGAATTGGGTACTGCATTTTTTAACTTCCGTGGCTCCCATAACTTTAATTGAAGCTTCATGGCACTAAGTGATGTTCCTTCTCCCATTTTCTTTGAAACATTGGGTCTCGGATTCAAAAGAATTTTCAGCTTTCATCTTCCTAAAATGACATTTTACTTCTGATTTATTTAATATTTTGGGTTGGTAGTGTAAAAGCAGAGTTTTACAATCCACTACATGCTAGAATACTGTTGTCCTTGTTTTATGCTCTAAAATAAAGTCAAAATAAATGCCTATTAAAGAAGAGTTATTATTTGGTGCTGCTGGTTGTCTTGATAAACTTACATACTTACACAGAGGAAGAACAGAGTAGCTTAGCAGGATATGACTGAATTGCTCTTAGATTAAATTTATTTAATTTAGTCATCAGGAAGCTCTTGAGCCTGAACCTTTGTGTTTTTATGACAGAGCTGAGATATTTTGTCTGCTTCTTGAGTGCCATGTGATAGAAACACAAAGGAATAACAAGATTTCTGGTAAACAAAGGGAGGAAAGAAATCAATCCACTTTGGGCAGATTTTCAGCCTCATTACTGCTAAATCGTAGAATATTTCTTATATCTTCAACCTAGATAATGTTAACATCTGGTAACTTTTGCATTACTTATTCCTTATTTTCAAAATAGCTGCAGCAAGTGAAAACAATTTTAAGGCGTCTGTAAACTCAGGAATCCAGTCTGGCATATGGATACAGAGAGATTAGGAAAACTGAAGCCACCTAGTTTCCACTATTTTTAAATTGCATTAATTGCTCCTTAGAGCAGACAGAAGGGCTTGGATCTGCATTCTAAAGGAAAAGAAAACAGAGTGAAAGAGGAGAGTCAATCTTGGCGTGACTCTATCAGCCCATAAAGTGATATGAAACAGGATAATATGCCAATATAGCTTTGAAGTACAAGCAAAAAAAAGGCAATCCAAATATTTAGATATTCATACAGTAAGGGGGAGGAGGAGGCAGGAAAGGCATTCTGCTCATAGGAGAAAGACCATGAGAGAGATCTATGCCTTTGAGAAACAGCTGTGTGGTCTGATTCCATCTCTTATTCAAAATAGAAATGGAAGTTTTCCTAAGTACGTGGAGAAAAAGTCATCCAGAGAACTGTGTTTTATGGCATCCCAAAATGAGCTAGCACGTTACATGCTACAGAAACACTCAATGACTTGTCATGGAATTCTCTGCTCCTTTGAAGTAACTACATGAATTGCTCTTTACTCTGTGGACAGTTTTCCAGTTGTCCTTTATGACTTAATATTAAAAACCTGATGGAAAACAATATTTGCCGCTGAGGGAAGCCCTTTTCAATGAAGTTTTGCTCTGCTCTTCTTTTTTGAGAGTATCTCTATGTGAAACAGAGTTGGTTGCCCTCTCCTGTTGCTGGTATTGGGAGATTCATCTGCTAGGACCATAAAACCTGCTGACAATCACTACTCAGCCCAAGCCACATGAGTTTCTCATTCACATCTGCCTTATGCCTCAGAGCCTGTATCAAAGCAGTGAAACACATAAAACAAAAAGATTCCCTGGATGAGATCTGTGAGCCAAGAGAAACTTCTGGGCAAAACTGAATCTGTGTTAGGGAAAAGTAAAAGACAAGGCTGCCTGAAGCTAGAGTTATTAAATCTGAGCAAATCTTGGCATTGCCATAAGTAGTTTAACCTTTTAACAAGGAAAAAACCCAAACAAACCAACAAAACAAACAAGCAAACTAACAAAAAGAGTCTGGACAGTTAAGAACATAGCTTTTTTTCCCAGTTAATTCAGAGAAAAGTATTTCAGGTGACTGGAAAGTCTTGAAATGATTGCCCAGGTTGTGGCAATAGCAAAAAGAAAACCAAACTTTGGTGGAAAGGCGTGGATCTGTGGAAGAGCTCATCAAGCAGGAGTAGCTCTCACAAGCACATGCTCAGTCTCTAGAGACCCTCCCTGGGGTATGGTGGGCAGAGCTTCAGAGCCCCTTTTCTCCCAGTGCAGCGTATTTTATGTCTTTTACATTTCAGATTTATGTCCAAGACACTTCTTTACAGGAGTTCTTATTGACTATTTGAGTAGTAAATAGCCCAGAAAGAGGAAGCAGATTCCATGGTCCTTAACAGATACTCAGGATGAGGGTAGTTGTAGCTCTGATTAGGTGGAGAGGTGTTTGTCTCTAGCATCCTGGATGAATGCATGTAAATCTACTCAAGGTGTTCTTTGTATATGAAATGACAGGAAAAATCATATAAAATAGTTCTGCAGTACTTTTATTTCTGGTTGACTAAAACCAATTTTACAGTGTTTATTCATGGTTTTATCACCAAACAGAAATACAGGTACTCACAGTCCTTTTTTTTCTGATAGTTTAACCGTAAATGCTGAACTTAAAAGAAGAGCTTTTCTCTTTGCAAGGCTGTACCTTGTGCATGAAAGATTCTGCCTTTAGTTACGTATCTGTCAGCAGTCTACATCAATTATGACTGTCTAGCCTGGAGTGAACAATGCTTAAATGTTTTTCCTTGGCTACAGGTATCAGAAGTATGCTTCAATTAGTTAAACTGAGGGATCACTTAAAAATATTTTAAAATAAATTTTATTTATTTATTTATTTATTTATTTTAATAAAAGACAGCCCATGTTTTAAAGACTGTTGTTTTGCACAGTGGGCTTAGATTTTGAGACATGTTTGGAATCTGACTATTTGTGAAGCTCGTAGGTCTTAAAAGCCCATTTGCCACAAGGTGGCAAACTATGTCTGCAGGTCCAAATTGAACTTCTCCAGCGAGTAGAGAAGTAAAGACAACTCAGAAAATCTTTTATTTTTTGTGCTTGAGTAGATAACAGTATCATATCAATACCTGGTGTATTGGTACCATGAGTGGGGAGGAGGAAATTTTGTTCTTAAGAAGCAAGAGAGCATGCAGAAAGGGAAAGAGGCTTCACCATGCTGATGCTTTTAACCCACAACTTAACTCACAGAATAGGCATTTAAACCTTCCAGGTCTTCCTGAGACAATACTCTAAATTTTATCGGGAAAAAAAAAATGAGTCTATGGAAGCAGCTGCTGCACCCATGAATAAAAATCAACATAGTTAGAGGGCTTGGCTTGGTGGAACTAAATTCTACACTGGGATCAAAACTTTTTATACCTAATAGGGCATTTTGAATGATTTTCCATGGGGACTGGACTTGCATGACGTACAAAAGCATAGAAAGAATATTTGTTGAAATCTCTTTTAAAAGAAATAAATAAACAAAAACAAATTCCATAGCTAAATGATCCTAAATACACTTGTTGAAAGATAAGTATAAAGTTAATTTTACTTTTGTATGTTCATTAAATAGAATAGGTAGGAGGTAGTTGGTACTATTATTAGAGTATCAAGGAGAAAAGAAGCCCAAACAAAGCAACAATAAAGTCAAACTTTTTTGTCCTTCACAAAAGGCTTTTGTAATAACAATGAATGTGTCGTAAATGTAGAGTTTCTTCTGGAGAAATCTATAAGAAGGGAAGAATTCTGGACAGATTTAATTTCTGACTTTCTTTTGCTTCATTGCAGCTGCATTAAGTAGTAGTCTGGTGCTTGATGAGTTTCTGATTGTAACCATTTAGATTAACTCGTGCAACTGTAAATAGCAATGCAGAGGAGCCCCTGTTCTGAAACAAAGAGCAAGTACAGTTTGAAGAAGTGTTTTTGACATTTTATCAAGGTCTAACTAAAATTCCTGAAGTGACCTGTTGGGTCTTTAAAGAGAACAAGCCAAAGCAAAAGGAAAAAAAGGGCAGCAAATTTTTATGTATGGAAAGGCAAAAAATGTTCCTTTGAGCCCAAGCTGTAGGTGAGGGTTTTTACAGTTCTTCTTAAATGGTGCTGAAGGAAAAGACTGAGATGATGATTCCTTCCCCTCCTGAGATGCTGCATGTAGCTTTTTCCTATCAGGTCCAGTCACATTGTGAGCAAATGCTTTTTGGGCAATCCAGAACGGACACTTAGGGGACCAAACCCTGAGCTAGCAGGAATTATGTTGGGCTGCCCTCTCAATATGGAGTTAAGTGACAGACCTCCTCTAATGGCTCTACAAATGATCCATGCAGAAGGAGTCTTTAAATAGTTGTTGACAGTTAGTGGATCTTTCCTTCTCATTTTTGAGAAAGCTAATGGGAAAAACAGAAGAAGGAAAAAAAATGTTCATCTCTATCATTCCACAGAGACTTTATCTGCCATGTCAAAGCTCCATAAAATGTACAGAACCTCACTGACACTAAGGAGTTAATGTCTAGGCTGAAATCCAACTTTGGGTCTCCCAGACTTTCCTCTTAAAACAAGATTGAAAACTTTAGAATAGTGAGCTCAGCAGTGGATTAGTGTCATCATGCTTTGATAAAAGTTCCCAGTCCTCCATGGAAAGACAAGCTGGATTTACCATATAAATGTACTTTTTGCAAGGAAGACTTTACCCTGTGACACATTTTCAGACTGAAATACCTAAAACTTTCACCTCTGCATCTGGAGTTTGGTGGCTAAGGAAAAAACTTGTGTCCTAGTAGCTGACAGATTCTGAGTTACTGCTCTGAACAGCTGTGAGACACATCTGCAAATGAGGACAGCTGAGTGCAGAAATCCTGCCCTGCTGGTGAGCAGCTCAGTGGTGCCAGCAGGCACAGATTGCTGAGACTGAGTGTAATTACAGTAAAGTTGATAAAGTCTGATAAAGGATGAAAACTCTGCTCAGAGAGATCATTGAGGCATCAACACAGAGCATGGAGCACATGGCTGGAATGTGATTTCACCTGTAAATGTGAATTGCAGAGATCAAGCTGTCAGGTAGCACACAGGGGTGTTAGAGGGAATGCAATGTCCTGGTCAACTCCAGACTGAGGTTTTCCACTTGAATGTGCCTTGGACTTACACATCCAGCGGTGTGACCTGGCTCTGCATTCAGGCGGTTCAGCTTGTGATCCAGGTGCAGCAAGCAGTCAGCAGCAGCTGCTGCCATTAACCTGTGAGAGAGCACATAGTGCAATCAATTCTGCAAAATAAGGAGGAGGAAACAAAGAAATGGGACTGCTCTGTTAGTAATAAGTTGCTAATCAATTATTCAGAAGAAAAAACACCAGCAGGAAAAGGTATGAAATCTGAGGAAAAGAGGTAGATTCAGATGACGATCAGCAATGCTGAGGATCAGTTTTTTTCAATCAACAGCAGAACTTAACATTTCTGCACTTCCTTGGTGCCAATATGACCAGCAGACACTGCTCAGGTGACTGTCCTGCTGTGTGTGAATATATTTTATATCCTGCCACATACCATCATCTATTGCAAGGCAAGCCATACCTTTTCCTCACTACATACTTGTTCTAGCCTATGCCCATATGCAGTAGCTAGTAAACAATTGTACTGTGTCTCTGCGCCTGATTCTGCCCTCAAGTCTCCACACTTGACAAAATAAGCCAAAATGAAAGTATCCAAAGATTTGGGATCTCTAAAAGTGATTTGGAAGCTAAGACATACATGAAAAATGCCTGTGATCTTGATTGAATTAAACAGACAGATATTTTGAGCCTTGCTTCTTCTAAATCTTCAGGTTTGCTTTTCGCTGATTTAAGCTACTCTCTATTTGTTTCTTTTTGCTGCATATGTATATTTTGATAGATATAAAATTACATCTTTTCAATTTTATTTCTCCCTGATTACTGTCAGAGAGATTTTCTTGGACAGCCTGTGGAGTTTGTCTTTTGTGCGAATAATAATGAATGTTTAAATATATCACTGCTGAATGCATTTTTTGCATGAAAGTTGTTTAATTAAGAACTGCACCTCCCAGTCACACCACATTCATTAATTTACTCTGGATTTACCCAATCAAGGGATAAGGGCTAATAGGGAACCATATCCATATGACTGACAGTGAGGTTCAAATTGCAGTTATAAAATGCTTGGTGTCCCACCTTGTTCCAACTGGTTTTGTCATCTTCAATTGTTATTGTTACCAAAAGGCATTAAGCTGAGGCTTCAAAATTTTTACAAGTTATTTTTTAATTTCAGCTGATTTATGCCAAATAACTGTCCCAGAGCAAGCACATGTTGAAAGAAGAGAATGTGTGCTGGGAGGAAGATCTGCCTCATGTTAGCTTCATTGTGGGCAGAGACCCATCAATCAGACACAGCCCTTGAAAACCCCTTCAAAATAGATAAACTAAGTACCAGACACACCCAAGACCTGCACTTCCAGCTAAAAATTTATTTTCCTATACAGTATAAAATAATGTACATATCTTTAAAAAAAAAGTTCAGACTTGCATGTTAAGATTCAAACATTGAGAGAAATGAGAGATGTGATTTTGATCTTGTGTTGATTTGTAAGCAAGAATTTCCTATGGAACGTTGCTAAATTCAAGTGCAAAGGTCAAACAGCAGAATGAATTCATATTTTCTGTTTATAACTGCGATTTAGCCAAGAAATACATCTATTAGACCATATACTGTATAATTTCTAGCATAAAGAGGTCCATCTGACCCCAGTTACTAGAATACTTTTTTCTATTTCTATTGTTTGTTTTTCTGTACAGTAATTTTCCCTGTATATCTATAACATGGATGTGCTATTAGCTTTGCTTCCATAATAATAATATCCTGATCTCACAGACTGTTTTCCCTTCTTAAAGCTACCTAGAGGAACTTAAAGAAGGCACCACAGTCGATGTCCTTTCTGCATGGATGAAGAACTTTGCCTTTATGTGTCGGGAAATATATTTTTCAGAAATACATCTTACACATATGAGCTAATTTTCTTCTCTGCTCTTCACAATTGGTCTGCCAGTCCACTGATCAAAAGAATGTAACACCTTCTATTACAGCAACTGGTCCAGCTGGGCAGAAAATAGTCAGTAGTTCAGAGAAATCTTTCTTTAGGTTGACAGTGAATAGCCTGACTGGATAAAACTGATGTTTGTGTGGAGGAGTTTGTTTTGCATTTAGCAGAATTGATATAACAAGGGAATAATTTATTGTAAATTCCTATACTCACAACTTCAGAAATAATCAAAGCCTGGAATAAAGTATAAGTCAGTGCACAAGTAGACAACTTCTAAAATATCTTCAGATCCTTGGCTCCTGAATAACATTTAATGTCTGTGAAATATGGGTACCCAAGTCCCATTTTCAGAACAGGCTGAGGTCACTTAGGTTATTTTGCTGGGTAATATGTAGTAAAACTTGGAGTTATTTCCATATGCTCCAAGTCTGAATTTGATCCTTCACCTCAAAACTACTTGAAAATTCTTTCTTGGGGATGATTTTTTGGGAATAAGTGATTAATAAATCAAGATGCTAAGTACTACCAGCTCCTACAAAGGTTAGAAGTGCCTCAGTTCTGTACCTCCTAACCAAGAGTGTCAATTATTTCACGTCTAAGCTTCTGCTTTATTTCTGTGTTTTAAACAATACTGGACTTTTATAATTTCTAGCATAAAGAGGTCCATCTGACCCCAGTTACTAGAATACTTTTTTCTATTTCTATTGTTTGTTTTTCTGTACAGTAATTTTCCCTGTATATCTATAACATGGATGTGCTATTAGCTTTGCTTCCATAATAATAATATCCTGATCTCACAGACTGTTTTCCCTTCTTAAAGCTACCCAGAGGAACTTAAAGAAGGCACCACCGTCGATGTCCTTTCTGCATGGATGAAGAACTTTGCCTTTATGTGTCGGGAAATATTTTTTTCAGAAATACATCTTACACATATGAGCTAATTTTCTTCTCTGCTCTTCACAATTGGTCTGCCAGTCCACTGATCAAAAGAATGTAACACCTTCTATTACAGCAACTGGTCCAGCTGGGCAGAAAATAGTCAGTAGTTCAGAGAAATCTTTCTTTAGGTTGACAGTGAATAGCCTGACTGGATAAAACTGATGTTTGTGTGGAGGAGTTTGTTTTGCATTTAGCAGAATTTATATAACAAGAGAATAATTTATTGTAAATTCCTATACTCACAACTTCAGAAATAATCAAAGCCTGGAATAAAGTATAAGTCAGTGCACAAGTAGACAACTTCTAAAATATCTTCAGATCCTTGGCTCCTGAATAACATTTAATGTCTGTGAAATATGGGTACCCAAGTCCCATTTTCAGAACAGGCTGAGGTCACTTAGGTTATTTTGCTGGGTAATATGTAGTAAAACTTGGAGTTATTTCCATATGCTCCAAGTCTGAATTTGATCCTTCACCTCAAAACTACTTGAAAATTCTTTCTTGGGGATGATTTTTGGGAATAAGTGATTAATAAATCAAGATGCTAAGTACTACCAGCTCCTACAAAGGTTAGAAGTGCCTCAGTTCTGTACCTCCTAACCAAGAGTGTCAATTATTTCACGTCTAAGCTTCTGCTTTATTTCTGTGTTTTAAACAATACTGGACTTTTATTGCTTTTGGCGAGCACTGAACATGTCTTTGATATAACACAGTCCATAATTTTGCACACAAAAGGGATTTTGACACAAAAATTGTAATAGCTTTGGATCAGTCTTCAGGAAAACCAGAGGAGTATTAGGCTTTTATTTTTTGTTTTCTCTACCAATTATATATCTAAATTCTTCCATGAAGAATGTCTTGACAGGCGAGATAAGAAAGATTCATTCTCCCCACAGTGGTAGAAGATTATAAAATACCTTAGTAACAGAGTTTAAAACCACAGAAATATTTCCTTTGTTAACAGTTGATCCCCTTGTTTTCCCTTTCATTCACGAACTGATGATCTTCAAGAAACAGACATTTTGAGAAATGTGGAAGAAAAATTAAATCCTCTTGAAAATTCTGCAGAGCCAGCTGCTAACAAAGTTCAAGCACTGAAGGGTAGCCCATTCTGAACTGTGGCCCAAGATTCACTGTTCTGTGGTCTGGAGCTCATGATCCAATTAGTGTTTAGGAGTTTTTTAAATAATATTTTCAGTTAAGGGACCCAAAAAGGTAATGTGATGATGCATGGGAAAAAAACCTTTGGTTGAAAATCCATTGATTTAACATTTGGTTAACTGATGTTTTCAAGCATGTCTAGATTACAAGAGCTTTATTTTATTACAATAGGGACTCTAGTAATTCCACTACTCTGGAGTTAGTCTTATTTATAAGATCAAAAGCCTATTATGTTTATTATGATATAATTGAAATAAATAGAGACAACTCTTATCCTAAAAAGTTTGAAATAGGAGATTAAAAAAACATTTTGGAGCAATATTGAAAAATAGGTGTTTTGATGTTCAGACAAACCATGCACAACTACCTTGCATTTACTGAGGGCTGAGGTTGTACCCATGATTGGGCAGGGCACCCAAGTAGTTTTTTTAAGTGTCCACACCAGGGAGCACTGGCTGGTGGCTGTAGTTAGGGACATACCTGTCCTTCAGCAAATTTGTGATTTCAAATGAAACCAAAGGATATTATTGTATAGATAGGAATTGTGAAGCCTGTACTATTTAATATAGTTCAGAAAATGTTGTTTCTATGCATTGCCCCAAACTAGATGAGTGAAATAAGAGCAAAGGGGAAAACTAAACTGCAGAAAAAGCAGGCCTGCTTCTGAGGAAAGAAACAGGTCATCCTTCAGCAGAAATGCTGGAGAGAATGTTTTTGGAACTAATCTAATGTTGATCCTTGCTGCAGAAAGAAGACTGCTGCTGCATCCTTCCCTGAAGCAAAGCTGAGGGTGCCTAAAAGCTGCTCACCAAAGAAGGGACTGATAGCTGAGGACAGACAGGTCACAGATGGAACAGAGACATGGTGAGGAGCTGCATGAGGTTCCTCCTCCCTCAGGCAGTCTGAAGATATGCTCTGTTAGCTCTGTCACTTGTTCAGACATCCTGGGTAGCAGAACAGTGGTCAGATATTCTACCAGGTCAGAATTCCAGTGGGGATTGAAAACGTGTACCCATAGGGACCAGAGAGGTGTATCTGGGCAGAGAGAGAAAGGACATAAACCTGAAATGGGGGCAGCATGGAACAGCTGCCAGAAGAATGAACATATGTTCCACAATTATTCCTGTTTCACTTATGCATGTTTAAAACAGAAATAAATATATTTTAAAATATTTTAATATTTATCTCAAGTGGTTTGGGGAGGGAAGTGCGAGAAAGGGCAGACAATATTTTGTCATTCAGATTAATATCAGATACATCAATTTAGGGATAAGCAGTCACATACCTTTATTGGTTTCATACCTGTTGAAGCCTGTCTTGTGACTTCCCTGCTTGAAGGACTTAGACACTTGTTTTGAGGTCACACAATCATTTACATCTTCTTTATGATTCAAGCCTGCAAATATTATGTTGCCATGGATGCTGGCCTTGATACTCCAGGAGCGTTTCAGTACAATTTCAAAAAAACTTCATGAAAGATAAGTGTTTCTTTTATTTTTTTATTTTTTCTAAAGGTGGAGTCTGTGGCAGGTACAGACCTGGTCTCTCAGCTGTTTTCTCCAGCAACAGGAGCAGTGCTGTACTGTTGATATGAGGTGTAAATTCCATGGAGGTGTTGCTCAGGACTAACATCTGGTTTTCAAAAGCTCAGGTCAGTAAAGGGAAACAAATTAACTATGCTAAGCCTCTGTTTAAAGGATTTAATATATCAGTAAAACAATAACAGAAAAAGAAGCTGGAAAGAGAAGCAGCAAACCACCCAGCTCTGTGTAAACAGAGGTACTGGGCTTAGATGCTGAAAAGACATGCAGAGCCACAGAGGACTTTTCAAAATCTTCATCTATATTTCAAAGACAGAAGAAGGTGAAGGGCCATATCCAAATTCCACTGAGGTCATTGGAAAGTCTTGTGTTTACTTTGATGAGGTTGGATCTAGCCTTAAAAATCAAGCTGGTTTCCTCCTATTACATGACAAATGTTGCTCAAGAGAAAGGAAAAGTACAGATAGACTGAGGTGTGTTGGCTGTGCTTGGCCAGCTGGCACAGAATACATTGCTGATGATCATCCTGTGCAAACAGTTAGTTTGGATGTCTGAAAATTATTAGATTTCCACTAGTCCACAAAAAATCAAAATATATCTGAGGTACAGTTTGGGGCGAGTCAGGCTGATGCTCCTGGATCATTGTGGTTCCTGTCCAAGACATTAAAAATTTGTCTTTTGAAATATTCTGGGAAATAAAGGCACGTTCCTCCAGAGAGCATCCAAAACAAGAGTGATTTTTCTGACCTTCTGCCTTTCCCCCAGAGGAATTCTGACCTAGAGCACATCCTCTGGCTCAGGGCTTAGCTAAGATGCTGAAATAGACTTCTGGAAAGCACTTATGGCTCCTCTGCCTACCTTGATTCTACAAGCATCCCAAAAAGTTATCACTGGGTTCTGGAGACTTCATATGCCAGCTGCTGCTGATGTTTGGCCCTCCCAAGTCTGGTATCACCTGCCTCTCCCTCTGCTGGAGAACTGCTTCCCCTCCTCTCATCAGTTTCTTATTCAGCCCCACTGCTTCTGCACAACCTTTCCTTTTCCATGAGCCAAGCAATCCACCTAACTCTTCTATTGAATATTACAGTCAATTTGCTACAGCAATTAAAGATTACTTTTTAAAAGTAAAAAAGGAAAAATAATTTAAACCTATCTGCCAATAATAACAACAACAACAACAATATCAATAATATCATCAATAATAATAATAATAATAATAATAATAATAATAATAATATGTTACCTAGCATCTTTCTTTTTGCTGAGCCAACCATGAAAAAAGCCTGACATTCTTTCACAGTGGAAAGATGTAATGAAAAGTACATAATATTCTCTTTTTTTAGAATTGTGTTTTCCCTAGGTAATCTCCTAGGGATTCATGGAAAAGGGGTGTTTCTGTTTTCTAACATGAGCCATTTGATGAGTAGAAGGACCATGACCATGGTTAGAAACAATGCACAGAAAAACAGATTTTTGAAAAGGTTATAAAATGGATGAAGAGTCTCTGGTTAATAAACAAGAGGAGTTCTAGCAGAGGAAATGGAGAAAATTTAATGAGCAATGAGTAGAGGAATAGTTGAAAAATATGTTTAAGAGCTGACAAGAAGGGTGGGGTTGGGTGAACTGGTGAGAGAAAAATCTTGTGTTATCAGCCAACAAGAAAACTTTGAAGTTACCTTCAAAAGCTGTTTTCAATATTTCCTTTTTCTTATTATCAGCAAGTCTTGGTGGAAAAGAAACATGAACTTTTTAATTGGGAGAGAGTAAAATAGATAGATATCACTTGTACAAAGGACGACTGCAGTGCAATACTGTTACAGGCAACAGCAAGGCTAACGTCTTTAAGGCAGCTAAATCATGAAATGTTTATCTAACTTACAAGACCCCCACAACTATCATCATTTCTTTTGGTGATTTCTCTCTTACCATTCCTTTTCCTTAGATGTCCTGTTGATGTTTCAGGGTTGACTTTAATGTCCTCCCAAAGGAAATAGCTGAAAGATCCAATATGGTTTCTTCTTTAGAAGCCAAGAATGTTTTAGCTCTTTCAACATTTTTTGCATGGAAATAGGAATAAATGACACATGGAGACTGCTTCATATCACTGTTAACAATTTGACATTACTTTCCTGAAATACTTTATTTATATAAGAATGAAGTTTTAAATAAAGATACATCTCTTATAAAGGGTATTTATATGTGATATCCACTATTTGCCAACAGCTGTAGATTGTGAATCATGGAAAATATTTAGATCATTCTACTACAGCCGTAGGTATTATTTGGTTTCTCTAAGCTTGCTTTGCATCTGATTGGCAAATTTCCAATGTTTCTGTTTTTAAAAGCAGAAGCCTAATAAAAAATGTAAAGAACACTGGTTTAACTGCACTTCTTTCTGATGTTCTAGGGGCAGTTACACACTCTGGTGTTAAGACACAGTGGAGCAGATACACAAGAGAATGTTGGTGACAAAACAGGTAAGAAATTTGCTTTCCTGATCAATCCCTCAGCAGTCAGTAATACACCCAGGGGACAGGTTCACTACATGTGAATTTGATCAAGCTGCTGTTAAAGTTGGATCCTGGACAAACTGAACTGCCTGTTGAGTGAACTGCTCGACATCAAAGAGGAGCTTACACATTACCCTGTTTTCTCTGTTCTACCCAAACTCTTTGTTCTGAGCCATGGCCTTATTTACATGTATTCAAAACCAAATGGAAAATAAAATTGCCAGCAACAAAACTGAAGTGTCTTTCCCTGTTAAAATGTATAAAAATAGCTGCTTTATTTCTTTTCTGAAATCTTCTGCCCATTATATTACATCTCAAAGTGCTAATTTCTTTTTACTTTTTTTTTTTTTTTATTGTTGCTTTCTTTCCCTCTCATTTTATCAGCAGAACATTGGACTGCTTGGACTTGGATAAAGACCATTCCAAGACAGCCTGGATCCCTGTCATGGTGCCACATTTTGCTAATAACTGGTTGCTAATATTAGCAGATGTGCTGGTCAGAGCACAGCATGCTGCAAATTACCTTCAGGAAACAGAGCAAATCACTGCAACCTGAGTTTCATATATGTAAAGGTAAACATTTGGAAAGGTCTGAGATGGTTATTTTAGTCATGTTGCTCTCACTGTGGTGCCTGTAAAGCAGATCTGTTCTGAAAGGTCAGTGTTTCTACTGGCATTACAAAGATCCATCTTTCTAGAGCCCTAGTGGTACGGTTCCTTGTGTTGCAGTAAATTTAGCCTTTGCTCTACTTTTTGTCAAATTTGGGGAGAACTTGTTGTGATTTAGGAACTGTGGGGAGGCATGAGGTGCTTTCACCAATTAACTGATCCAGCCCTTCTCTTTGCTTGCCTTGTCCTGAATGTGCACAAAACCATGTTCAGGTCTCAGAGCCAGTGAAGGCAGCAGCAATCTGCTTTCGTCTCTCCAAACCCTCAAGGTTGTGTTAGGCTGGTTCTGACCCTTTTACTATCCGTGAGTGAAAGGACTTCTGTCTGTGGATAGGAAAGCTGGATTTTTATAATAACATTGAAATTAATTCTGAATGGGGTTCCTTTTTATGGCTTTTGTGGTGATTTGTCAAGCTAAGGGCTCTTTTCTGATGGGAAATGTGCTTCATGGTCTGCTCTAAAATGTTGTGGTTATTTTAGTTATGCAGCACCACAGCCCACTATTATAACACACTTCTGAATTTTAACAGCTTTGTATTGCCCATCCAAACAGCTTTGTATTGCCCATCCAGCTCACTGTTGTAGGTGATTGCATAAGAATTAGAGAAAAGAATGTAAATGTAAGGTAGAAACCTTTTGGAACATTGCACTGGAATGACTTCTTGCACCTCAGGTACTCAAAATAATTTTCATTTATAAACACAGCTGTGTGGTACCCCACTGCCACCATCTTTTGTGTTTTGGGGGGATCAAAACTCAGTGACCTGGGAGTGGAATGATCAGAAGCAAAATGAAGAGTCAGGCTCAGCTGTGAGAAAAGGTAGGAGAATGTAAGACTGTCACTGAACACGCTGAAAGGTGCTTTAATTAATTTCTGTTCCCCCCATTTCAGGGGATCAAGAAGCAATGGAAGTGTATGAGAAATACACAGGCAGACAAATTTACTTTAAGGATTGATTCATTGAGAAGTCAGCTATGGATTTTTGAAGGCATTGAACTGAATAATGAAAAATTATATTATTTTTATACATTTATATATTTGTTTTTGAAATCTCTCTGGGTGATTGGTCACACAAATGTATTTTGAAATTCAGTGAGTTCTTAATAGGTGAATCCAAGTTTACATGGGACTAAAACTTGAAAGAAATGTCAAATTTGAAACTTTCTTTTCTATCTTTTGAGGGCACTTTTTTTCTTTCTTTTTTTTCTGTTGGAACTACATATAACTGCACAAAAATTAATTAGCTAGAATGAATACAATAATGCACTTTAGTTTGAAATTCTCATGCTTATTAATAGGAAAATTATTGAAACTCCCATGTACAGTTCTAGAGTAGTTATTAGATTTCAAAATCAGGAGACCAATAGTTAAGTTAATAAAACCTAGCTAAATTAACAAATCCCTCTACTTATATCATGATGATCCTTGAGCCCTTTTTTATATGCATTTTCAGGACAATCTGGCATAGGGTGATTCTACCTCCCTGTTTGCATCTTTGAAATGGCTGTGTCTGACTTACTGTGTACTTTAATGCTCTTAAGAAATCAACCAGCACATGATGAAGTAGTTACTGTCACAGCCTGAAAATTAAATAGAGACAGAAATCAAGGAAATAGCCTTGCTTAAGCTGTAGGTTTTTAATATAATTGAGCTTTCTGGTATTCACAAGCTATTTTATTATCTTGCAATATATTGGGTTATTACTGGCAAGCCACCAGTGCTCAGTCCTTCATTTGGACGTGTTGAACATCAAACCCTTAATTGACTCAATCCAAAGACTGGATTTATAGCTGAAGTGAAAATGGCTTCTTAAGTTTCCTAAGGCTAAATGCAGTGCAGCCAGATTTTGGTGCTTAGCAGCTGGTGCAGTGTGAGCAGCTCTGGGCTCCTCCAGCACATAAGAGAGAAATGCCTGGAGGCTTAGCACAGATTTGGGTGAGCTGTTTCAAGGCTCAGGCCTGGACAGAGATCCCAACAGGACCACACACCTAAGAAATTAAGTTAAAAAAAGGTGATTATTTTTTGACTGTTACTTTTAAGTAAATCCTTCAGGAGTTTTTCAGTGCAGTTTTAAATAGTTCAGGTCACTGTCCATCCATCACGTTCCTTCAGATGGCTTTTTACAGTTGGATCAGGATTTTCCTAGATGTGGAAATAGTTGCTAGGAATAGTTTTCTGTGTACATTCTCTTTTATTGAGAGGTGTCAATAACCATATGTTACCATTCACTTCAGATAGTTTATTCCACATGTAGAAATGTGTATATAGGAACCACTGTTTGGTCTTAGGTAGAAAAGCTTGAGGACAACTTCTACAGTTTCAGATTAGTATTTTCTTTGAGCAGTTTTTATTGTTCATGCCTGTATATATGCATAAATAAACACGTACATATGTTCATGTATAGACAGAATAAACTGGAATCCCTGATTTCTCTAAGTTTTCTCTACATTGTACAGCTCCAGCCTTAGAATTCAGTTTAGCAAATGTTTATGAGAGTCCTATGATTATACAAAGTAGTGAAAACATGCACTAAACTGTTTTTAAGGAAAAATAACTGAATTGTGAAATGATGAAATAATGAAATGGAAAGTGAATTTAAATTTATAAATTCCAGCTTGATGGAGATGTACCTGATGTTGTCTGAAGAGCTTAGATTGAAATGATATATTTCCTGTAGCTAATTAAAACTGTAGATGGGACTTCTGCTATATTTAGTAATACATAAGTTTTCAGTTTTTATGCTCGCATGCTGGAATTTGGCTAAATAAGTGAAATGGCAGGATGATTAACTTAGGCTACAAGTCTATGTGGCAGAAGAAATGGTGGATAAATAGGTTCAGTTTAACAACTTAAAAGCTTTGGCTATGTGTTGGCCTCTTACAATGTTTGGGTATAAAGCCAAATTATTTTCCACCTGGGCTTTGGCAAGGTTACATCTTCATCTGGTACTAAAAATGAGTTACCCTTAGTGGTGCTAAGGAAGCCCATGAAAAACCCAAATCTATTTTCAAGTTAAGGATTCAAATTAGGGTAAAACACAAAGTTATTCTAGGTGGTGAAAAATTAAAGTATTTGATGATGTTTCTGTGTTGGACAATGAAATAGTAGATTTTGTCCAAAGACCGTGTACTCTCAAGATGGCAGGATTTGCTTGCTGTTTATATTTTATTAATCATCAGTCTTATCATCAATGCATGTGTTTTCAATTTAGAAGCACAAGTCCAAGGCATTCTCCTTGTCTTATTTAGGGAAAACTTTGCTTTTTCTAGTTTACTGATCAATTTGTGTAAAAAATGCATGTTTTTGGAAGTACATTCAAATACTTTTCTGACTCAATGTTCTACACTTAGAAATAGTTTACATGACAATAATTGAAATAAAATAGAAGTCCTTGGTTTTTTTATGTTGCTCATTTCAAGATTGTTTGAATTGGATCTTCCACATGTGGCAGACTCATTGCCTTCATACATTCAGTGTGATTCAATTACATTTAATGGGAAAGTGGCACCATTTTAGGCACTGCAGGGCAATTTACTAACCTGAATGTGCTGCTCCAGAAGTCTGCATATCTGTCAAAAGTTCTGTTTTATATCTGTTTATCCTGGGGAAAGAAATATCTCCACTACCATGGGGATACTCCACTGGTGTTGGTTTGGGTGTTTGGTAGCTGAATGAAGAATTGCTCCAGATGTAGAACACACTGATTAATTCATCTTGTGTGTTTTGTCCACAAAGAAGACCAGAGGCACTAAGAATAAGAATGTAGAGGCATTTTTCTTAAGCCCAAAATATGATTTAAGAAGTCCAGCTCTGGCAAAAAAAGGATTTGCCTCAGTTGCTCTACTTATATCTTCCTGCCCTCCAATGACATTTTTTTAGAGAGTCCTTCCTCGGCCTACAAATAAATCAGCAAAAAGACTTTCAGGAGATCCATTTAGGGGAATAAATAGAAGTTATGTGGCAGTTAAGTTACCTGAATATGCCCCAAACAGAAGGAAGAGCATTTGACCCTGGTTTGTCAGTATTTCCTGTCCTCAGTGAGTGCATGGAAGGGTGTTTCCTTCAAATGACCAAACTGCCATCTGGATCCTGAACACTGTGTGTTACATCTTGTCCTTCAATGTCCACAGCTCAAGTCTTCAGACTTCCTAAAGATTTTTGCAAAGCACATGTCCTCAGTGCCTGAAGTGTGAGGCTTTTGCCTCTAACTGAGGTCCTGTCATGACTCCCAAGAGGGGCAGTGGAACACCCTTACCTTGTTCTCTGGCTGCAGTGAGATTTCTCCTCAGAGCACTCTCAGCCTCTTTTTGCTCTCCCCTACCTGCACACCTGACATGGGTAAGGAAGAGGAGCTCTGCTTTTCCTCAGGAGCCTTGCACTGAAGCGCACCCTGCTTGACTTCAAAGACCTTCACTGCCCCATATTTACCACATTCCAGAAAAGTGCCAGAATTTTCTGGGCTGGAAGCCCTCTAAATCCTTCTTGTGCTGGCTTTCATGTTTTGCATGAAGTGATTAAATATGCATTGGAGCAGAGCCTGGAGTAAGAGTTTTGGCCATGTTTTACCTGTGTGCTACAGAATCCCGGGCATTTTCTTCTCAGGCTTTCTCTGTTGTTCTCTCTTTCTTCTCCTTCATACAAAATTAGGCTGTGCAAAGTGGGTGATCTTTCATAGGAGAAGCTGTAAAATGTCAGTACAAAAATATTTTTATATTTTCCAACTAGGATCCCATAAAACATGTGGACTCAAGTCCCTGCAAAGAAAAGATAGCTCTGAACAGACATTGGAAGAATCAGTTGCCCTTATGTTAAAATAAACACAAAAAGCTTTCTGAAACTATGAAATATCTACTACTAATGGGAAGCCACAATGCCTAGATAATAGAAAGTTGGGATAATATAATTTTAAAGAACATATCTGGCATAAACCCAGAGGAAGACATAGCTGAAATGTGGGAAATCAAGTGCAGACATCTGCATGGTTTGGAAAAGTTGCTGGAGTAAAATTTGGCTTATTTATACTCATCTTAATGATGGCAATACCATTGGGTGACTCCTTCCAGAGCCAAAAAGCTTCTGCATTGTCCTTAATATGCTTTGGGAGAGCTGAGGTTCCTTCACGTGTCCAGTTTGTGCTTTATAGGGCTTTTTAGCTCAGACTCAGCACAAGTCTTGTGTATTGAGTCTAGTCAGCAGTTTCTGGAGTAGAATAATTACTAAGGGGAAGTTGTCCATGAAGTAATAAAGCTTATTTTATCTAACCTGGCTTTACATTGAGACAGCCTCTCTCTGCATCCAGGCCATAGCTAATCCAGCACCCACACAGGCAGGCTGCAGAGAACTGAAAGTTGACTGCAGAGAAGCTGAGAAATAACAGAGAGTAAAGGGATGGTGTGGTTCACTTGAGAGAAGTTTGTATGTGAAGAGTGGTGGAGAGGATGGTGATGTTCACATGCTACAGTCAGGGCTCATGTGAAATGCTGCATAAAATTCTAGCTGTAGATTTTATCACTACTTATTTAGGATTCAATCTGTCCTGTTCAAAAGGCGGATTCCCTGAAACATTGAGCATTGTGACAGTGAACAGTGAGCAGACTTCACTTCATGAGAGAATGTACTGGAGACAAAGGAGCCATTCTATCTACCTCTTAATTTTGGGAGGCAATCTGAAACAAAGAAAATGAGTTCTAAATTCTGCCCTGCCCTTAATCACAGCTCTCTCTCTGTTGAGTTGTACTGTCATGCTTTGCTTACTAAGGTTTTGTTCGGTTCAAACAAATCAAGTCTTTTGTCTGATTATTCTTTCTTATTTTTTTTCCAGTGCAAGAAAAAGAACATAAAATAACAATGTCTTAATAGACATTAAGACAGTGATCTTGTTGTGAAGCAGCAATTTTGCAGTAATGCATAAATTTAAAAGCCCTAATTCCTGCTCGGTAATTTCCAGCTCAGGATGTGTGTGGTAGTACTCCCAGGCACAAAGTTCATCTGTGGTTTCCTTAATAAAAATATGAACTGCTGTTTATGAAGAGAAACTTGAAGGAACTCCTAGGTTGTGAGGCTGCAAGAACCCAATCCTCTTTGAAATGCAGGGGGGGTGGGTGCCTAAATCCCTTAGGGTCTCTTGGTCTAAGAGGCACCCCTATCCCAAGGATTAATCCCCTCTCCACATCCTGGCAGTGCAAACCCTGCCTGAGCAGAGTGGGATGGCCACATATCCCTGCTTGAAAGAGTGCTTATTGCAGCCAGATAAGGAATATTCCTTTGGCCCTGGTTCAGATGGAATTGAAAAGTATGATTTTTCTTGGAAGAAAACTGAATCCCTTAACTGTTTTCTCCTGCCACCACAGCACAGCTACTGATTTACAGCAGCATGAGGTCTACTTTTCCATCTACATAATATTTGGAGAAAGCTTATGGCAACATAACGTGTAAATGAGTATAAGCAGAGTGTGTTTGCTTTTCCTTCCTGCTTGTCTGTACAAAGATGATCTTGACAGTATCTGTTTTGTGTTGAATGCTGCACACCAGGGGTTCTTTACACTGATGTTTGCACTGCAGGTGACAGCTCCTATTTGCCTACTGGGAATAAAGATTACAGTTTGCACCATCTGGGAACAAGAAAACAGCAAACCCAGTCTCCCCTGTAAAGCAGGCACAAGAATTCGTGCCATCAGCACACTGGATGTTTACCAGGGGAAGCCAACTTTAAAACCTGGATGGCTCTCCTGAAAAATGGTGCTGAGGAGATGCTGTGAATCAATGTGCTTGGGTAATCTAACCTTACCTCTTCCCTAGCTGGCACAGGATTTTTTTCCCCCTGGTCTGCTATAAAGATTCCTCTGCCTTCCAGTAATGTCTGGGCTCCCCAGAGCAAGGTGTGGGTCAGCATCTTGTCAAGCCAATTGTCTAATTTTGTATTTTCCCCAATCTACTGCTCGTTTCTGTAATTACATGTGTGGCCCTGGGTGTCAGAGATAAGGGATATAGCAACACCGACAACAGAAAAAAATATTAATGAGCTTCAATATTAATGCCTGTTCATTTATTCTGTTGTGAGGTTTGATTGGTTGGTTGTTTTTTCCCCAAAGCTCTGCTACCTTTCTGGTATTTACCCATTTATTTCCTTTCCATACCAGTGGCCAGGGACTGACAGCACGCTCTGCTGATCAGAGCAAACAGGTTTTGAATTTTTACATGTTTCCAATTTGAAGCATTCCTAACTTTCACAGGGCAAGAATTATAAGGGTGCCTTTCAACTGCTTGTAATTTATTACTGCTTTAGTGAAAGAATTAAATGCATTAGCTACAAGCCCAGTCTTGCATTCAGTATAGCCCCAAACCTCTATCAGTTGTAATGTGCGTTTTTGCAAACATTCTTTTCATGCAATGTATCATGGAATCACAGAATATTTCGAGTGTGAAGGGACCCACAAGGATCATCAAACCCTAACCCTGCAGGAGACCCCAAGAGTCACCCCCTGTGCCTGAGAGCATTGTCCAAATGCTCCTTGAGCTCTGCCAGGCTCGGTGCTGTGACCACTGCCCTGGGGAGCCTCTCTCAGTGACCAACCACCCTCGGGGTGAAAAACCTTTCCCTGATACCCAACCTAAACCTCCCCTGACACAACACAACGTAGTTTTATGTGTCCTTGGAATACCACTTAGATATTTCACCAGAATTCAATTTAATCACAGACTTAGAGAATAAAATATGACTATACACCAGAATGTTGTTATTCTTCACAGATACATTGAAATCTGGTGCAGCATATGTTTGTCTCCAGTGAAAGCCCTTCTGAAACAAGCAAAAGCACGCAGAGATTTGGTGCTAACATTATACATATTAGAACCTTTATCTCAACAAATCATGTCATTACATAAGCACATATCATTAATTAAGTTTATTTTACTGATGGAGAAGATTATTATTATTTTAGGCTATATCTAGATAATTTCTCTCACTCTCACATGGTAAGATTTTTCTGCATGGAGTCTGTGTTCCCTCAATATCTACTCATCTGTACATAACTTTGTTTGCTAGATTAAAAGACAAAATAAAACAAAAAAACCTGAGCAAACAAACAAAACCAAACCAAATAATCAAAACCAACCAAACAAAAAACCCCAACAAACCCAAACCACAGCACACAAACAAATAACCCCCATAAAATTATAATCACATTTCTCTGATTTTCAGACTGTGTTTCAGTCTGCAGACAATTTTTGTTTCCTCAGACAAGGGAAGTCCCTTTAGCAGTTAGATTGTCATTCTCAGTCATATTTCTCATATTTCAACTTTCAATTACATTTCTGACTTTTTTTCTGAGCTATTTTTAGTTTAAGGTTTCGTCTTAGAGCAGAGACACTCTAACAAGATACAATAACCCTAGAGCAGTAAGCGTGACAAATAGAGAGGTAATGCAAGCTTTCCACTCACTTTCCTTGGTTTTTATTGTACTCTTTTTTGGTAGGCATGAATCAGATTGAGATCATGATCAGTTATATATCCACAGTGCCAACTCCCATTTTCGTGATCACTGCAGCCCAGGAAACATTCAAATATTTAAAGTTCATTGCCTGCAGTTTTATTATTGGGTATATACATTTTTATTGTTGGTAATAAAGGCCTTGTTAATCAGATTTCTTCATTACTCTTCATTTCCAATGATTTACTGTGTGAAGGTATTTAGGAGCCAGGGGTTTTCAAGACTGTTGATAAAAATATTGGATAGCAATTTAGTCTGAACCAAAAAAAATTATCTAAAAACACACCCACATAATAAACCCTCATTGAGGATGTGGAGATTGAACCACTAGCAAGGTTTTAACCCTCATAATATGTCATATGTTGATTTTATAATGTGCCTTTTTCATAGAATGTTGTGTGATAACAGTCAAATACCCTCTACAATGTACATTGCATCATTTGCCTTTATCAGCAGGAATTTGTAATCTCACTGAAAGATACTTTGACAAGAATTGTTTTCATAAACCCACATTGACTGACTTTAATGGCATTACCCTCCTTTGGATTTTGAGTAGTAAAGCCCTATATCAACTATGCTATTATTTTTCCCTGTGTCAATGTCAAGTTGTCAGGAATATAATTACCAGATTGTCCCACCTTCCCGTTTAAAATATTGGCACAACATTAACTTTTTCCAGTTCTCTAGAATACACCAATATGCCAAGACTCATGCAATCAAAATACTGTTATTGTTGTTGTTGTTAAAAGCAAAACAAACACCATTACTCAGAGAATTCTTAACTTTGTTCTTATAAAATTCTGAAACTTTATTTTAACCTAGCTATAAAATGAACCCTCCCAAACTGCCTTCTGTCTGCAGGTGTTCTTGGACTCAAAAGTGTAGTTTATACTACTTTTACTGATTCATACAGTTATTAAGAGTTTTTCAATGAACTATGGAATTAATTCTGCCAATTCACACCCAGGACAAGTAGTCTTATATAGAGGTTTGACCATAAAAATTAACACCACTTTTCTGTGTTCAGAAAAAAAATCAGCCCAGATATTCCTAAAAATACTTTAACATAAGTAAATACTTTTAACTAAGATGTATGTTAGATACAATCCTCACCACCCCCATAATTTTTTCAACTAGATTATCTAAAGCCATTGGAACAACTATTCCCTTCTTGTCTGTGGAAAAATGTGTTACCTTTCACAGAAAACCCTGCTTGACTTACAGAGAAGTGATGCACTCTCAATTCTCATCAAACAGCACAACACTGGCACATGATTATCATGGGTAACTGGGAAAGCCTCATTGGTTTCCTTGACTAATGAGATTAAAAAGCAAGAAATTAAAATAGGCTTTCGAGCTTATGTGGTACCAAGCACGAGACTTGAGTGGGCTGCAGCATCCCTCCAAGCTCCTGTAGAAACGCAGTTTGCAGACAGCCCTGCCTGAGCTCACTGCCTGTGTCAGGGAGAAGTTCTCTCACTGCAGTCAGCCTGTGCCATGTCGATGGGATGATCTGCACCCCAGGACACTTGGTGCTCTCTCCTTGGGTGAGCAGGAGCTTCTCTGTGCCTCCCAAGCACCTTGGGGATGGCTAGAGTTAGTTTGTGGAGGATTCCAGCATGGGTGCCCAATTCCAGCATTGTCAGACACTTCTTGGGTGAGCAGTGATCAGTGTATGATGCTCATGATATAAAACAGGGATGTTGGCGCTGTTACCACCAATTTTGTGTTTAGGAACAATGGGCCTATTCAGAACTTGCAAGGAATGCATTAAAGTACCTGTCCACAATAACTTCCCAAATCAGACTACATTGAGGTTTTTCTTTCTGTGGCTTCAGCAAAGTTTCCTGAGAGGAAGAAGCCATACAAATGGACTCAGAAACTCCAGTGCTTACTTTTTCTGTGTGCTTACTTTAGCGTTATCTCCATTCCTTTTCTAAGGTTTGCATCACTCTCTGAGGGCTGTTCATCTGCAGTATACAACAAGATCCTCTTGATTTTGCTTTCATTTTTTAACAGCAGACCAGTCAAAAATTAAATGCAGTTATGCACCAATAGGTATCTAATTTAGATTTCCCCCATATTCTTCAAAAGAGAAGAGAATAACTTTGATGTACCCAATGACTTCTCAGAATAAAATTTTTATCATTTAGGGTTTTGTTGTTTTATTTAAAAGCTTTTAAAACATCTAATGAACTTGAGACAGCTTTATTTCCTGAAGTGATACTGTGAAAATTAAGGTTTGCAAATACTTTCAGCCTCTTTGTTTCTTAAATGACATCAGTCTTACTTTAAAAAGAAACACAACTGCAAATGATCTCAAGTGCAAAATGAAATCAATGATTAAACTTTTCAAGTGAGTCTTATTCATTCAAAAAATATTTGGACAGTCCTTATTCACAAGCTTGCTTTGTTATTTTTTAAGCTATCTAAAAATCATGTTTGATTCCTGGTATGTTTATTCAATATAACAGACATATTTCCAGCCTCACCTGCCTGCACAGGATTTTTCTTTCTATTCACTTCAGACTCTGCTGTGAAAAAAAAGCTAATGACTTGTCTGTCTTCATTCATTAAAAGAATTTCTGTTAGTCAGCTCTGCTGAGGAAGGAAGTGTTTTCTAGTAATTGAGGACCGGATCCAAATCTAGCTGAAATGAAGAGTAGAGTTAGTTCAGGAATTTTTCGGTGGAATGTTTTCATCAGGAAATTCCAATTCATTAATGCTTTTCAAAGGACCATGCTGGTTTTGATAAAAGGAAAGATTTTCATTAGGAAAATCTTCTCATATGCAGTGCACAATTTTTGGTCAAAACCAGAAACAGACATACTTGGATCCAAGCTACCAAGATGCCAGTGTCAAGAGCAAACACTCCTTTGCAAGAACCAGATTCATATTCCTCTTTTGCAGTGGACAGGGCAAACATTTAAGCTTGAATTTCTCTCATCCTTCAGGAAGGCACGTGGGTCAGGTGGCTCCTTGCTGCTCCTTGCTTTCCTTCTAGTATGAAGAGGATTACAGCCAACATCTCCAGTCTCCGGTGAGAGAGAACCATGCTTTTTCTTTGCTCATTAAAGAGATTGTCCTTTCTCTGTATGTGGCTCACATTTCAGTTTTGGTTCTCATGGGCAAATCCATGCTCTACCAGATCCAGGTCTAGGTTTTGTCTAAACTTAGAGCTGCTGCTGTGATTTTGTATACTTGTATTTGAAAATAATTTTAATTTCATGGTTTTCTGCATGTAGAATCACATCAAAAAGAAAGAGCTTACTTTAAAGGATCTCCTCTAGTGCATTGTCCTTTGATGTATCCATCAATAGCTCATCATTTTTCCAGAGAGGTTTGAAGGATGAGACTTTAGAAAAACACCAAACAAAAGTTCACAGAGAGCAAGTCAGCAATGGAAAAGCAATAGTTCATAGGAAGGAAATGTGACAGAAGCATCAAGTGTGGGAGGAAAAGAGCACAAAAAAGGAATATTCACATCAGAACTTATGGGTGAGTGTGTTAGCAGGAGCACTTACACAATATAGCAAACAAATCTGAACATTATCAAATGTGCTAGAACAGGCAGGGATTTTTCATGATATAAAAGTAGATTATTTTCCTCTGATTATCCTCATAAAAGTTTTAATTTCTAAATAAATTAGGTCATCAAACAACTTAATTTCTAGTAAAAATTTCATGGTACCTTTCCTCTGTCTTTCTCTAGCTCCCTCTCACAAGATTGCCTTCACCCTGTAAATTTTCAGGCTTAGAAGGCATGTTTAAACATGCTCTCCACCACTTCACAAGTCTGCCTGTCAAAGGCTCCATTTTGCAGTTGACATCTGCCAGAAACTTCAGGTGTCCCCTGTGACTGATTTTATGGAAGTGCAGATGAGGGGGATTTGGTCACAAAGGCGGGACACAAACCTTGGCATAGCTCAGTGCTCACTGGGAACACTGGGGCTTTGTTCAGAAGTTAAGCCTTACCTCTTTAAAACAGGGCTGTTGACTTTTCCTTTTCTTACATACATCTTTTCTGAAGTTCCTTCAAAGCAGCACAGAGACAGGAATTTGTATTTCTTTTTTGTACTTGCTTCAAAGATCTCATTAACCTTATGAAGTTACAATGTTGAGTCTGCAACATAATGGTGAGATGCCTCGTAATTCTGCCTTACAATTAAGCTCTCACTCAACAGATTCTCCCAGGCCCCAAGGGCTGGGCTCAGGGAAATCTTAACAATCAGGAGAGTGAAGCAGGTCTCTGTGTGACATTAAAATGGAGTGAAGGAGCTTTAACATAAAGCCAAGGTAAAGCAAAGTAGATGGGAGACTGGCAGCTGAATGAAGGGCTGAATCACCGGTTTTGGAAACCCTTAGGGCTTTCTTAGTTTGTTTTGAATCTCTGCTGATCAACTTTTTTCTGTCTTCTGTCTTTTCTGCTGTCTGATAGGTGGCAGACAGTTTCAGATGAGCCAAGCCCGCAGTATTTAGGTCTGATTTAGATTCAATGTATTTCCACCAAATTGTATCAGTCCAGCATGACAGCCCTACTGAACTTTCAGAAAACAAATCCAAAATGTTGATAAAGCACTCAGACTTGCCAATTCTTTTACATAGATGTTAAAATATGGTTTTCCTATTAGCAGAAATACTAATTTGTACATTTGCAGGTGTAATTACTTATTAAACATGCACAAAGCTCTATATAAAATTACTGGGCCATGTAAGCTCAACTATCCTAATTTTTTTTTTTTAAAACCCTCCCTTTTAAGAACTGCAGGCTTCCATGTTTCTAATATTATCTCCTAAAAATTTAGAAGTTCTTTGTGTGTTTTTCATTAACAGTCGCACCATAGTAAATGGAGGGGGTTGTTCATCCCTACACAGCAGTTGTTCACATCTCAGTATTGGTGGGATAAATGTTTCTAAACGTGCCAATACTAGTCTCCTAACTTTTGCCAATTAACTTAAACAAAGTGTTAAGATGAATTCTGGTAAAACCATGTCCTTATGTACTGTGACCAATACAAGCAAATGCTTTTATAGCAGGAGCATCTGCTATAAAAGGCAGTTGGAGATGCTCCAAATTCTGTTACCTGAGCAAGTCTGAGCTTCCCCATTTTTATAATAATAGTATCATTGTTAACCCACATTTTCATTGTGACTGGAAATATGTATAAAACATTCACCAGTAAAAAAAAAATACATGTGGGCTTAATATTTTACATACTTATACTACTGTAAGGTACAATATATAAATATATAAATGTCTGCAAAGACCACAGAAAATTTGAAATAGTAGCTCTGACTAGACTGCTTAAAGTAAAGAATCATGCCAAATCCAATGCAAAACATAAACCTAGAGTATCCCACCAAGGAAGAACCACCATAATAAGAGTAATCATAGGCCCTTGGAATATCATGTTGATCTGTAAAAAACACATGAAGATGAAATGACACAATTTCCACTGACTTATAATTAAAACCACTGATGCAGTCACCCCATCCAAATTTTGGAAAACATGAGAGGAGTTTTCTGGCTAAACTGTACCATTTTAATGCATTAATTTATCATCTCACATCCAGATTTTGCTGTAGTGATGCACATCAGGTAATGTTGGATTAGCAGTGCTCTTCACACAGCTCCTATACCTGGCATAGGTAACAGGGAGCCTTTCCAAAAGATAATATGTCAAGACAAATTTGCCAGTTAAATTATCTGAAAAGGAAATGTACAGTCAGTAGCACTTGGCCTTTCTCATGCTAAATCCTTGACATAATCCCAAACACAATAAAACTGTCAGAATATTTCTTCTACTCACTTCTAATAGGACATATATTAATTAAAACAAGCAATGTGTAATAGGATGCAGGACTTGCTCAAGTGTGCTCATGTATTGAATTTCAGAGACGAGAATTCCTCCAGAGTTCTGCTTTGCAGTCAAAAATTGGGTTTCTAAGTCTTAGATTTTAGTGGGGGTGTACAGACTGATGACTTCTCCCTGTACTCCAGAAAGGACTGACTGTACACCAAAGTCAGGTTCAGGTCTTCATTCCACTTTAATTTTTTCCAAAACTCAGGCCATCAATCATCAAGTTCTCTCTGGCTGGAGCAATGCCCCTGAGCCTTCCCAGCTCTCCAGAGGGGCCTCCTCTGTGAATCATTTGGTTAATGGTCACAAACTCTTCATTCTGTGAGAAAAGGTAGCTTGGATCGTACAGCTGACCCTACCCAGATGAGTTCTTTAGATCATTCTAGGAATTAGAGAGGACTCTATAAATAAAATATTGGTACTGGATGATATTTAGAATACATTTTCCTTCTTCTAAAGAGAAGGGCAAGAAAGTGTTTGGCTGAAAAGCCTGAAATCTTCCCATCTCTTTTCTTTCCTTCCTCCTCTGAAAGAAGCTGTTGCCTTGGTCATCCACAGAGTGATGAGTAATCTCATTTCTACTGCAGATGTAGAGTCCTTCCCATTTGATTGCACAAGCCAGGAGGGCTGTAAGTTCAAGTGTTGGTTTCCTGAAGATCGTTTGTCCAACATCTTTTTGGCTTGGACTGCAAAACCGTGAAATTCAGAAAGCTAATTGTTTCCTTTTGTCCTGTTTTTGTGTGTCCCACAGTGAAACAGACCTAAATTTACAGTCACAATTTCTCTTACTATAGACTGATTCACAATGCTTAAGATTTGTCATTTTTGGTCATGATACATCCAAGCTGTTTGCTATCTGAATTTCATTGAACAAAAGGTAGGTAATGGTAGAACTTTCTTTCTTCATCTATAAAGCAATGTACAGTATTCTTAGTGCTGAAACTCCTAAATAAATTATATTTAGTTTCATAATTAAAGTGGCTCCATTTTTTCTGTTGGTCAAATGCAAATGATTAGAAAGTTTTTCGTATTTCAACCATAGTGTTTCACCATGCAATCAATTAAATGGTCAAGCAGATAATTATCTTAACTTTAGTGAAGTTTACTCATTACCAGAGGTGTTTCAAGTGACCAGATTCTATTAAATCCAGAAAGAAAAACCTCAGAAGAGCTGATGACCTCAGTAGAGTGAAGAGGCATTTCAGATTTCTTTTCTCCTCCCTCAATAAATGTATCCACAGATTTAGGCAAATCATTTAAACTCATACAGGCTATTGCCACAGTAGGCAAAGAAAGACCTAAACTCAAATCCATTCCCTCACAGAAGTCTAAACTAGTTAGTCTTTTTGTATTTGTATTTGCAAATATCTTTTAAACCAAAGACATAACTATTCCAGCTGAGATTAAAGCTACAGTGCATTTCACACTTTAACATCTCTTCTTACCCCCATCACCCAGGGTAGAGGAAAATCCATATATTTTTATTTTTCCCTCAATTCTTCACAAAACATGAGTGAACATAACTGAGATTTAAGATGGCTTTATCTTTGATGTTTCTTGGTTTTGAGCTTCAGCTTTTGTGTCTTTTCTGAGCTCGAGCTTGTAATAAAAAAGGCAACACCATAGGTATGTAAAGTGAAATATATTATGCTGTCTAATCTATTGGTTTTCCCTGCTGTACCATCTCTTCCTCTTTGGTGTTACAGTAAGGATAGATCCAAAAACAGCTTGGATTTGCTCTCAGAATGGAATCCAGATTGCTGTGCTAGGTGCCAAGGTTTTCTTTGCAACACTAAGAATAAAGAAAAAGATTATGCTAAGCTTCAGAAAAGTAACCCAGCCAGTCCCCTGAGCAAACCTAGTTGATTGGGAGATCTAGGCAACAGGAAACATATTAGAAATACAAGCAGTATGTTGTCTGAAATATTACCTCTCTCTGGAGCTTAAGTGCATTACTCCCAACTTTTGTGGTTGCATATTTAGTAGTAAGCAAAATAAGCCACAAACCATTCAGTGATCCCAGGATTAGCTGGCATATGACATTTCAGCTAAACCCTCTTCCCCACCACAAAAGAGTAGCCACAACAATGTGATCCATGTGCCTGTGCTGACTCCTGAGTCAGATCTGGGCAATGCCTTCAAGAGTGTTCCTTGGCCTGGGCCAGGAGTTCTGCTGCTCCTGCCAGGGATTTGGCTGTGTAAGGTGTGACAGCTCATGGGCACGTGCCTTGGCTTTGTCACATTCACTATTGCAGATATAAATTGTAAGGTAGCTTCATTGCTTCAAAATAAAGGAGGAACAAACCCCATGTCTTCTCTCTCAAATTATGTCTGTAATTGTTGTGCTTCTTTTTAAGCTGTGATGCTTTTCAAGGGGAGTGAGACCTCAGATTTTCTCACATCCTCTTTTTGAACTCTAGCTCTCTGAAGTCTGAGTATTAAACTCTGTGCTCTGCAGTTCCTGTATTGTACACACATGATAAGACATGTCAGCTCATGCTCTCTACTTTTCTGTGATAAGACCTTTGAAAATACCGGCTCGTATCAGCCTGATTTTTCACAGGCTGAGCTGCAGCATTCTCATCTTCAAAGCCTAAAGTAATTGATCATCTCTCTTCCCTTCTATCTGAACTTTGTCTCATACTAAAATAAGTATCTCACGTCTTTAACTTTTTGGTTGTTCTAGGAAATTTCTATCCCAGAGTTATTTGCTCTCTGTTGTTCTTTGACTGTATGATTGTTTTGACACTGAAGTTCAAAGAGGGAGGTTAAGCAAACATTAATTACTGTTATTATTACCATCCCCAAGGTAGCAATACAGAATATGTAGCATTTATATGGAACATTTGATTTAAGTAGGAGAAAGGTGAGCAACTGCACAATGATAACTGCGAACAGAGTAATCCCACAAGAGGCTGGAAAAGGCCACAGATCACCTGCACCTTGCTGCTTTGTTCTCTATTGATAATCCTAGATTTAGAGATTGGGTTGTTTTGTTACAAGCATGTAAATTAAAAGGATTAAGATTCTTTCAGTGTATGAAATCCTGAGACTTTACAACCATTCTCTCATCCTGCATAAGTTGCGGGAACACGATCATCAAGGAGTTCACTTATGAGAGATTCACAAGAGCAATTGAACAGCAATGCAGGACTCTTGGCAAACTGATTCTTGTATCAGCATCCACAGTTGAGACAACCCAGTTCCCAATAAAATATGGAGGAAATTTCACCAGTGACTGCATAACATCAAATATCTGGGCAAGGAGATAAAATAGCCGAAGTTGTATAAAATTGTGAAGAGCATGGAGAGGGCAATGATGACTTGGTTATTCACTGTTTTCCAGCACAAAAATGAGGGCACATCACATGAAGTTAAGAGATTTAATAGAAACAAAAGGAGATGGTTTCCTGGCAGTGGATAGTAGTTCAGCAAAATTCCTTGCCAAAGGATATTGTGTACACAAGAAGTTTATGTGGATTCAATAAAAAAATTAGTCATATGCTTAGAAGAGACATCTGTTGGGGGTTACCAAACAGAAAAACCACACCAGGCTCAGGAATTCTTATACTGAAAAGAGCTGAATGATTTAAAAATATGATGTGGGGAGGATGCCATATTTTTGGCTGCCTGCTTCCTCTTCCCTGGCAACTGCTTGCATACTCTGGGCCTTGGGTTTGGCTGTTTAGAAGGTGCACCAGCCCACTGGTGATGAAACATAAAAGACCTTCTCAAACCTTCTCCGTTCAGGCAGCTTCAGCAGCCTCCAGGCCTGGAGGAGCTCTCTCTGCAGGTGCTGATTGTGGCACACTGCAGCTGGGAGGCCCTGGGACTACCAGAGCCCTTGATCCCTGCTGCACGAGTTGCACTGAGGGTTAGTCTGGGTGCTGTAGTTAGGAGAGGGCCTGGAACTGCTGGGTTTCTTCTTTTTCTGAGGCAGGAAATTTGTACAGGGAGAGATCTAGGGAAAATGATCTGCCATCAGCCTCCCCCATGCCCTGAGCAGCAGGGCTGGGTGTGGGATCCAATCTCCTGATTGAACACTCATTGTACTGTTCAATTTAATTCATTTTCATGCCAGTTTTATTCTTCCTTTACTTAAAACTCACAAGAATGAAGTCCTAGGCTTACTCAGCAGGCAAACAAAATCTATACAAATTGTGTACACAGTTCACTGCTGTTTATGGTAGTGAAGGTGTTGTTATAACCTCCAACACAGCCTTTACTGAGCATTTCAAGAACACATCAGAGGAGGGATGGCTCCTGCACACTCAGGGCCAGCCAATAACTGTTCACATTAAGAGAAGAACAATATCTTAGTCATCTCTCTTAAACTTGTTGCTGATGTAGGAAATATAAGCAAGGATCTGCTTCCAATACATGGACTATGCCAAGCCTAGATACTCAGTTCTAGTTGATGAAAGCAGGGAGGGGATCAGTTCTGTAAGGGTTGGAAATGACATAACCCTAAACCCTTGCTTTACATCCTGCTCTTGGCCCCTCAGACTGCTGAAGTGTACTGCTGGAAATGGGAAAATTAGAGATGGACCTCCCATTTGAACTAGTGCAGCTGTACATGTGTTTTTTGACAGAACTTGGCACAATACTGAAATTTAGGCTCCAAATTCCCAGTCCTTTCTCCAAGGCTAGAGACATCTTTGCACTTTCCCTCCTTCTCTCTGATTCTAAATTGAATGGCTCAGATGAGGTAGGCAAAGCAATGCCTGCTCCATGCACCCAGAGTAGCATTGCCTGCAAGGTTCAAGTTGCATTTGCATGCAAGGTTCAAGCTTTCTCCAAGGCCAGAGACATTTTTGCATTTTCCCTCCTTTTCTGATTCTAAATTAAATGGCTCAGACGAGGTAGGCAAAGCAATGCCTGCTCCATGCACCCAGAGTAGCATTTGCCTGCAAGGTTGCAGTTGCTCAGTGGTGTTGGGGATAAAACACTTTCAGGCAGAAGTTTCAATGCCTGGAAACTTAATCCATTAAATTTAGTTGCTAAATGTCTTCTGGCATCTTCAGAAGGAGGAGGTGACTGCACAGGAGTTTTGAGAAAACGCTGATTTGAGCCCCGCGGTTTCCATTGCGGCGGATGAGAGCGTTCAGGGCTGTGCCTGACCCCCAGGATGACCTGTTCCTCTGTTCTGCAGGAAATCCCTTGACAAGCTGTACCAGCAAAGGGCTGGGACTGACCACGGCAGCCAAAAGGGAGGAGAGCTATAGAAAGGTGAGGCAGGGAGCACACTGCAACAGCCCGAAGGGTCGCTGAGCATGAAGTGTGCTTTATGTCACTGTGTCAAAATTATCTCCCCATGGGAAGGCTGTCTCCTGACATATAGATGTTATTGCTGTGGAGGGGACTGCCTACTCTAAATCCTCAAGTGGGGGAGGTTAAAAGAGAATAGATCATATTGTAAGACTGAGGTCAATATAGAATAGATCATATTGTAAGGCTTCCTGTGCCAAGGGCAGCTTAGGATATGTCTGGAGAATAAAAACTTTTAAAATAATTTATTTTCAAAGGTTTCCCCTCATCTATCCAGCAGATTGGAGATATTTAATTGCCTTGAGCTACAGCTTCCCTGATTTTCCTGTGAATTGCATTTATATGTACTTTTCTAATTTAGCAATTTTCATAAGGATGAAGGCCCACCCCCATCAGACCCTCACTCTGGTAGGACAGAACTCTTTTAGTTAATTTGCAGTCTTTGGAATTAACCCAAGAAAGAATAAGTACACAAAAAAGCAGCCTCAATCTCTGGTATCAGAGCAGCTCTGATATGTACATACTGCTCCTCTTGTCTTGAAAATCCATAGGAATTTTCTACTCTTTTATAAGAGCAGCATAATTCAGAATACAATATATGTATCTCAGTGTAGATATTTACACTGCTGGGCTTATGTTTTCCTATATTTTCTAGTTTAGTTATATATCAGTAATCCTGAGACATAATGCAACAAATCTCTGCTGTTTATGCTAACATTGTTACCTAGAACATTGTGACACTGAAATTGCATTCATTGGGATGAGCAGGGTTCAATTATACAATTAAAGATGTAGTATAGTCTGTATTTTGCAAGTAATTGTGTTACACTCATTGAGATTCTCTTTTTATTTTGGTCATCAGTTCTTCTTACGCTATATACAGTTGTTTAATTCGGTCAGGAGTGTAAATAGTGGGTGACAATTTAAGGATATTTTCCTGATAAGCATTTGGAACAAAATTCTGCAAAATCTGCTAGGATTTTAACATTTTAATCTCTTGTTTAAATGATTTACAGTTCAACCAGAGTAAAACTCATAAAATTGACTATAACTAAAATAATTCTTACTGATGACCAACGTTTTGAGGCCAACATCTATACTTGATAAACTACAAAAATCTGAAGGCCATTATTTACTTTATAGGATTGTATGTGATGTACATAATAGGTTAGATGTTGCTTGCAACTGTTTAAAAGCTATGAGAACATTTATAATGCCAAAAAAAGCCTTTTTATTTTGTAAGTTATAAACACAACATAACGGAAGCAAAATAATTACAGAATATGGCATAAAAAATCTAAAGAAATAAGTCCTGATGAAGTAATTAAAGATCTATTATGCTTTGACCAAACAGGGAGAGGAAAAGTGCCTCTAGAGGTCATGTAAGTCCAAGTTCTCCACTGGTAGCAAAAAGTACAAGACATTTAGAGAAGCCTGTGGAGCTCTAGATGATACTCCAGCAAATAATTTTTTGTGTATCTGCAAAAGCCATCAGCAGCAGAACGACATCAGGCAGCCTGAGGAGATTTACAGTCCTGGCTGCACAGGGAAGGAGCAGGGCTGATGGTGCATCCTGACAGGGCTGCAGAGCTGCAGCTTTCTGCTGCCCCAAGTCACAGCGGGTTCTGTCTGGGTGCAGACACTGTGAAATGGAGAGAAAAGGCATTGCCTGATTTATAAAATGCACAGCTCATAGTCAAAATGGACTTTTCACGACAGCTACATGTGATTTAGGAGCTTAGGTTAATCCAGCCAGTCTGTGAATTCTGTAACAATGTGGACTGTGGTTTAAAATCCAAGACAATTTTTGGCTGGCTTAGGTTCTTAACATTACTAAGGAAAAAATCTTTTTGTGCCCTGTTTTTCACAGTGTATATGAGAATATCCATCTACTAGGAGGCAGTATCCTCAGTAATCTCAAGTGGTTTGTCCCCAGTTAATTCATTTTCTCTAAGCTAACTTCACACCAGTTCAGAAGTTGGTCCACTGATTTTGCTCAAGAAGGACATAAACCAGACATGAACTAACAGTTCAAGGGAGTCCTTTAGACTGACATGTAAATAATGCATAATCAGAGAAAGAAAAACTTGTTCCAATTACTGCCTACTTTCTGCTTCATACTTATGAGCATCCCTGTGATGTTTAAATATATGTTGATTTTATTAATTTGTGAGTAAAGACAGTCTCTTCCCAGACTTTTCATTAATGTTGATCCTTACAGTGTTCCCACATCAACAGCTCTTTATCAGAGTTTTATGGTACCCATGTCCCACTTTCTGTTCAGTATTTATTCTTTGAGATTATCTTTTTGCTCAGAATGCCTCTGTTCCTGGTTTATGACTTGTTTACAAGGATCTCCTTAGCTACACACGTGTTGATGTAAGCTTTTGGATGAACTTTTCAGGCAATCCTCCTGGGGCTAGAACCCACCCCACCTTTTTGCTGAATGGTGTCCTCCTCTGCAATCGCTGCCAACTCCTCACGTTTTAAAATTGTCATGGGTTGTGTTACAGCAGCTTAGAAGTCAGTCCCAGAAATCATTCCTACACCATTACTTGTGATGTAACCTACTGCTCTTGTATAAAAATGGCAATCGTATCTTTCCTGTTGAAAGAAGCAGTAAAGTTAAAACAGCACACAACACTAAATTGTTAGAAGTAGCCTAATCATTACTTTAGATTGGGTAAGGATTGTGTGTTGTACTGTTTTGTGATAAAACAGAAGAGGGAATCAGAAATCACTTTTATAAGCTGCAGACACAGGGTTTTCACTGCAGATAAGGAAGGAATTTTTTTGCTTTAGCTTCACCCACTAAACAAATGTTTCATTGAATCACAAGTTGTCCCCACATTTTTGTTGGGAAGACATGAAAACCAGGATGACAACATATTCCTGAGACACTGAAGCACTCAGACCTCTATAATGGATTTTTGGGAACAAAACCACTGGCAGAGAAATTCACAGACTTGCCTTGGATTCAGAATTACTTTGATTTTACTTTGCATACCTGGGTGTACAACCACTTAAAGGCCCTGAGGTATCCTTCCTGATTTCCAAATTCCTATCCAGGAGTACAAAACCCTATGCCATGTGCACTCTCTGAAGTCTCAGACAACTGAAACAGAACCTCTGGTCTTCACAGAGTGGTATAAAACACATTATGGTCTAGGGTCAGGAGTAAATAAAGCATTACACCTGGAGTATTGTGAATTTAGACTCCCAACAGCACTCTGACCCAAGAACAGACAATGCTAAGATGATCTGTCACTATCAACAGCTCTCCCATGCTTTCTCTTAGCTGTACAGATGGAAACCAGAGGATACTGAAGTTGAATGCTGAAAGGTCTACTGGCAAAGCTTTTAGACTCAGAATTTGACAGATCTTTGGTTTTTAAAACCTGTTTGCAAAATCCAAGGATTTTTTAAAAGGTTTATTTTCCCCTCAAGGAGTCTAAGCAATTGGTGCCAACAGGCCAGCTGTCAAGTCCCAGTATTATATATCTGTGTAGAGGGAACTTAAATTAATGGAAAAAATCATAAGAAAGCATTTCAGTGTTGAGATTTCTGAAGAGTTTGCATTTGTAATAAGGGGGTAGGGAAAAATCATTGGCTATTATTCATATCTGGTTCTGATTTCTCAAGTCCGGCTTAACTGGACCAATTCAAGGACATGCCACACAGCTATGGCTTTGTCAAAAAGGAGATTATTAACTCTTATGGACTCCAGAATAGGTAATAAATTAACTGTATGCCACTGACAATCTTTAATAATACAAAAAATAACAATAAAACTATTCTAAAATCAAGACAAATACATAGCATCCATTAATATGATCTCATTAACCCCATATAAAAAGGGCTCATGGAATTTTGAATGTTAATGATTCACTGGACAATAGGGAATTTGTACGAGATGGATTATAAGGACAAACTATCTAGAACATCTGCTAATTTACCAGTCTTAAAATAAACTTATGACAACAGCAACATGTGCAGTCAAATCTGCCAAGTATCAGTTATTTATGAGGTGTAGCTGAAGATTTTGTATAATTGCTTTACAAGGAATAGTATTTTTCCAAAAGGATATCTGATGGAAGGATCAGACCATTGCCCCTCATACTCCAGTTCTTCACTCACTGGTCTCTTAGGGTGGTGGTAATTGGATGATCAGTTGTGCAGTTACAATCATTTGTTCAGTGTTCTAAAGTAAAACTGTATTTTACCCCAGGCTACTCTATAACCTCCTCCTCTGTGAGGCAGAACATTAAGATTTTGCTCAGTGTATTGCCTTCAGCAACTTCCAAAGGATTGGCTCTCACATGCCCCTGAAATCTACACATAAAAAAAAAAACCCCAAAAAAAAACAAAAAAAAATCAACCAACAACCTTTTTGTTTGAGAATGGTTGAACACCTGAACAAAATGTTCAGAAATCTACAGAGTCTCCATCCTTGCAGATCCTCACACCCAACGTGGGCACAGGTTGCCTGAGCAACCTGCTTTGGGCAAGGCAGGTGGGCAAGAGGCTCTGCAGAGCCCCCATCCAATCTCAACCAGCTCTGTCATTCTTTTATTCTCACTAGCAACAGATATTTGTTATCCTCTAAAGGCTGAAAGGGAAAAATATTCTTCTCTTTGCTTCCAATATGACAGCAAAATGTTTTTCCAGTGATAAATGAGATTCACCAGTTTACACAGGAATGCCAGATTTTTAAAAAATGGGGCCTGCAGATATTTAGGCAGCTAAGTAGCTACATTTTCAAAAGTGCTGAAGTGGTCTCCCAAAAGGGCTATGAAAATCAGGCCAGTATTGGTTTTGCAGCCAGGAGTCCCAGGTGTATCAGGTGGTTCCTTCACTGTTGAACCCTCATGCAATTTTACATAAACAGCTTTACTGGTCCTGTTTCCCTGATAGCCTGAGACCCAGGCAATCATCTGCATCACTGAAGTGAAACACATTCTCAGCTTTCTCCATGCAAAAACCAAATGGGTAAAAATTAATCAGACTTTGAAGGCAGAGGAAGGAAAAAGGGGTCTGGATAAAGAATTAACATTCTGAAGTGGAATTTGAACTCTGAAAAACAAGTTTGTTAACTAGGGCCAGGTGACAAAATCCTTACTGGCTCTTCCTTGCAAGGTGTCTTTGTTATATTGCTATATTTCTAAAATGCATTCTCCAATTTGGGTTTTTTTATTTTTGGTTTGTTTTTGGTTTTTTTTTTTTGGGCAGGCGTGAGCAGCATTGTTCATTAATTGTGATACAAAAAAATGGAAGTTCCTACAAATGCATTTTGTGAGATGAACCATAGGTGTTAGGATCCTGATCAAATTCTCTTCTTACCACCACTTTCTTTTGAAAAAAAAAACAAATACCAGAAAGATATCAATCAGTGTTTATGCCATACCTTAATGGTGAGAGCACTGTCTGTAACATTTGCAGAGCTGAGTTTCATTTCCTGTTCAGTCTGAAAGGGTCCAAAATCAGAAATTCTCCATCCTAGGGAAGTTCCTTAACTCTGTGGCTGAGCTGGGAATAGTCAAACACTTTTGCATCCCTCCTTTTAGTATTATGCTATTAAGCAAAGGCATGAAAGATTTATGAGCTCAGCAAGCAAAACACTAAAAGAAGTTTAGTCTTTCAGCTGAAAATGAAGAATTTTATTTTGTTTCCTGCCTTGGTCCCTGTTTAAACATTTTTCATTAAGCAGTTGTTAAATGGAATACAGAAACAGGAGCCCAAAGCATCCTGATGTTTTCCATGCAGCAGGGATGGATTCTTCTTTTAAAGCACTGAGGAGGAGGCCATGATTCCAGGGGCTAGTTTGCTCCATAGCAAGCATGAAACCTGGGTTCTGTTTTAACATTAGGGATTCAAAATTCCTTTCCAGAAGACTGCCTTACCCACAAAGACATATTAGGTATTTTAGAGGGAATAGGCATTGTTTTCCAGTTGGCCCAGTGTGCAATTCACAGGCCAAAACCAAGCACAAGCAAAATGGAAGTTACTTCATATTACAACCTGGGGGCACAGAGAAGACATCACTTCCAAACTCTTCCCCCCCCATTCCAGTGGTACTCTTTAATGTAAACTGCATAAAGAGCTAACAGAGCAGGAAATTGAGCTCAGATGGAAGTTGAAATCATCCGAGGTGAAAGAAACTGTGAAACCAGAAGGTCCTTTCTTTTGTTGGAGAGTTGCATGAATGCTCATCTGTTATGGAACTGCTGGCACAAAGCTGGCATGGTACAATTTAAAAGAGGTGGGCCTGAGTTTCTGTTTACCCAAAAAAAGTTTTCTTGGAGCTGAGATTTGGATTGAATACAAGCAGCTCCACCCTAGCTCTGCAGACCCCAGGCTGGATGGTGGCAGAGCACTCAGGTCCACACTTGTGATTGATGTTTTTGATAGGTTACTCCTGGGTATCTTTCCATTTCTTGTGTAGGTTCTGATTTGCTGTAATGAGACACCTCATTCTCCCACCCAGTTCAGGGCACTGTGGTTTTAGCTCTTGAAGGAGACACCCAGCACTGAGAGACAACGTGGTGCCCAACTTCGAGGTGTCTCCTCCCTTCACCAGCCCAGGCTCCAAACTACATTTGTTTTCTTGCCTGGAGGATGGCTCTAATCATACTTATTTGTGTATTTTTAATACATGTGCACAATTCTTTGAAGATTTCTGGATGTTGACTTACAGCAAACCCATTTTTTAATCTCATAGTAAATCTCCTGGTCCTCATTAAAATGAATAACATACATTTATATGGGTATAATTCATTTTGCATTAAATAATACAGCTACAGAAAGAGCTACAGCTGTAATACATCTTACAAGGTAAAGATCAACAAAAATGAATCTTATGTGTTGCACCATTAGCAAATCACTGATTCTTTCTCCAGGTGGAGGCAGGCATCTCAAGAGAGGAAAAATATTTCTAGAATGACAGTAAATTAGTTCAACAGTAAACATGCAGTAATGAATTCCTGGATTAGAAGAACATGGCTATTCTGCTGCAGAAATTAGCCAAGTTAGTTGGGAAAATTATTTGAATGCAGTCAGAAAATATCCCAAATGGCACCAGAATCTAATAAATGCAGTCACAGTTTTCAATCCTTTCTTCATTGCTCTGTGTATGAAGTAGAAAAGGATTTAAAAGGAAATGGATGTCAACAGAAGTGAGGGTGCCTTGAAAGCAGAGCTCCTCATGAACCTGACTGCATTCTCATGGTTCCCAGATGGTTATCTCCTCACCCAGCTCAAACCAGCCCATCTAAGGCATATCGATGCATCACACATAGTAATTAAAGCAAGCACAGCTTAGGGGAGATAAACTGAAAAACCCTGACAGCTCCTCAGCTGGTTTAAATCAGCACAGATCCATGATGTCAACAGGCTTTTGCCAATTTACACAAGCTGAGAATCATGTCCCGTGTGTCCGCATTTCGTCCAAGCCCAGTTTGGACTCACTGCAGCTGAAGTGTGAGATGGAGAAGATGTTTCTAAGAAGCCACTCTGCTCCCTTCATCCCAGACCATCCTGGTTCCAGAGTGGCTCCTTGCCTGATTTAAGGGGCAGCCCTGGCTGCTTGGGTACTCTTCTGGCTGCTGCAGTGCAGCAGCTTTCAGGTCAGTGGCACAGGAAGAGCATCACAGGTAGGAGACTGAGTGAGGAGGTGGAAAAGGTGAAAAGAAATGAATGAACAATCAGGCAGTTATAGAAATAAAACAAGCTTTGCCACTAAGTTTCCTGGACAAATCTGGTTGGCTTTAAACTCTCACCCCATATTTTTCTAAGTCACTGACTGACTTCTGAGCCTTGGTGTTTGATATTCCGGCTGAGTCACCGCAGCATTTTGTGCCCATCTGTTCATCCATTCATTCTCCTGATCTATTCCCTCTGCAGCAGCACCAGAACAACTCTACAATTTATTCCTGTGCCTTCTTGGGTCTCCACACTCCATCACAATTTTTTTTCATTCTTGGGAAAAACACAAAAAACCCAAACCCAAACCAAGATTTCTCAGCTCTTCCTTCCTTAATGGTGTCTGCTGTCTGGATTCACAGAATGTTTTTAATTAGTGATCACAGTCTCCTGATGTCAGAACAAACTATCTGATGTTTGTCAATTATTTTCCACGTTTACTAGGAGCCTTTGTGACCACAGACAGATCTATTTATTTCATAACCTTTTCCTTCCAAACAGTTCTATTTTCTACAGATCTTTCTCCATCTTTCATTAATTTTATTTCTTTTCTTTCAGTTACCAGTATTAGTGCAATATGGTTGGGTCACTATTCTTCTGTTCAACCTTCATTTTTGTTTCCCACTGGGAATGACGTAAAACAAATGGACCCAAAAATTATTGTGGAAAATGAAAGTTTATTTTGCTTTTTAAATCATGCATATTTATTTTCTGAGATTCACGACAATGAACAAGAGACTTAATCTGTGATCCATTTAAACTTGCTTCAACATTTCCAGTGAGAAACTTCTAAATAAAAAAAATAAACCATCTGCTTTCCTCAGGAGAATTCTGAAAGAAAATAAGTAATTGTTACAATTTCTCCTTCATTAGAAATCAGTCTAGTTATGCTACTCTTTCTTGAATTTTATTTCAAAAAGTTGAATGAAATTCTATATGTGCAATGGGCTGTCCATTTATCCCACATACACAAATTAATGACAACTTTTCATGTAGTTCTGGTAGTTGTCATTATTCTGTGAAAACTTATATTAACTTCCTATTCTTCTCTTAAATTCTGTTGTTTTATTATCAGAAACATTCTTCTGTATGACTGCCTTGAGAGACCAAAAACTGTCCATTGTTTATTAGCCAGGAATATCTGAGATCAGCAACTCTGCCTGCAATGGATGGAAACAATGCTGAGAGCTGGAAAGTGACGTAAGGATTTACACCGAGCAGCCGTGCAGCCTGACACTTTTCTGTTGTGTTTACTGCCATCAGTGCAACATCCAGATCTCACACACAGTTTTCATTAAAGTTGATGGGAGATGTTTCAGTGGAGACAGACATGAGGGCATGTTTACCCCAATGTGTTTGACACATGCACAGCCTTGCACCAGCCCTGGCAGACACTCGCACGATATCTCACCAGGCTGTCTTTGAAATGAGTACATCTCTATAGACAGGGAATTTGCTGGATTTTGTCTTGGCTAAAAACCTGGTCCTCGGGTTGCTGCTAGTGGCACATTTTCCTTCAAAACAGCTCCCTTGTTTGTTTTTTTTTTCAGTGGTTATGATACTCCTGGAGAAAAGAGACAGAGGCAAAAGATGAAAACTAAACCAAACATCTAAAAACTTGAAAGCTAAATTTAGATTTTGATTCTGTAAACATGACTCAAGGTTGTAGAAAAATTCAAGACTATTCAGAGAGGAAGGTTTGCCTTGTTTAAAATTCTGGACGCTGTTTTCTACAGACTCACACATCTTTCAGAGCACACCTCTCATTTCAAAAGGGGTAGAGGAACAATCTGTCTTTTACATATACCTGCTACTATGGTTATAGAATTCTGACATTTCATAACCTGAATCTTGCTTGCTGTTGAGCGTGCCCCCTTCAAACCAGTGGAGTTTGCTCTGGATAAGCATTAACAGAACATGACCGTGAATTTACCTCTGTATTTATTTCCTGAAAACATGCAATTAGAGAAGGAAGAGACACTAAAGATACAGAAAATGAAAATACTTGGGATGCACTTTTTTCCCAATGGCTACATATTACATGTTGAAATATGCTTGAACTATTTTACTGCTTTGCTCAGAGATGATATGGAGTGATAGTTTGCAAGGGGAGAGAAGGTAGAAGGAAAGACATGCCAAAGATATGCAGAAATAAAAACATTTCCAGGCTGGAGTTTCCTTATTTTTTTAGCATCACTCCTAAAAAAATATGTATTTTGGCTAGCAGGTTTTGCTTTAACCTACTTTGAGAGCAACCTTTAGCATGATCACAAGCAGCCAAATACAAGCTGTTACAATGCTACTGATGACACTGGTTTACATCCATGTTGAATCTGGCCTATGATTGTGCAATTAATGAAAGAATAAATTAAACAGTTTAGTCACTATGGTAAATATCATGTTAAGCCAGAAGAAGAAATGTAAAAAATCTAAAATTGAGTTGAAAGATTTAAATTAGCTACAGTTTTCCACTTTTAACAACTGGAAATAAGATGTATTTCTCAATTTTTTGTAACATAATGGATTTTTTTACTTAATCTCATATACTGTTAATATATAAACCATACTAAGTACTTAATTCTTCAATGTATATAAAAGCACACAAACATTATTTCCTTGTGAATTGCTATGTTAAATTGGTTATTTTTAACTGATTTAATGAATTTATGTAAATATACAACCTTTTGTATGAGACAATTAGTAAGCACATATTACTTTGAAAATCCAGCAAAGTGTATTTGTTCCATAATAGATCTTTGCAAATAATCTCTCTCATACTTTAACCATGCCAACCTCTACTTTCCAGCATGTGCACTCACTGTAGAGCAAAGCTGGGCTTTCTGTGGCAGTGCCTGGTTCCTTACCTAAATACTTCTGTGAGAAATACACCGCAGGGAGAAATGCAGACATCTGGGGAAATGGGTGTCTTATTTTGCAGGCCTGGGGACAAAACCTATTGTCAGGAATTCAGGTGTGCTTCCCTGTGTAGTGCTGATCAAGAGCTCCAGTGCAGGTCTGTAAATGTCACAGATCTTGTCCAAGATCAAGCCTGGTCCCAAACTGTTAAGCTGTGCTTTCACCAACACCCTGTACTCCATTCTTTGTATCTGGATATTTTGAGTTTTAGTAGTGATATATTTTTCCAAAAGACCAGATGGAATTTATTATGATTTGAACTATTATAGCATTACAAAAATATGACCTTTTCCTAGATGATGCAGCTTTCTTAACTCTTTGCACCATGAATTCTGTATCTCTGTATTTTAACAATACAGTTGCAACTAAAAGTTTTAATCTCAAAAAATAAAAAAGGATACATTGAAGTACCTGATGTTTTCACATGCCTAAGACCTAGTTTTGACTCTCACTGCAGTGCCTCTGTATCTCGGATAAAGCTGTTTGGTCACTTGATATTTGAGTTGCTAAAGTTGAAGGTTTACCATCTGACACTGAAGTGATGTTTGTTGACTTGATAGCATAAAAATAGATAGCATAAAAATGTTGGAGACACAGAATCACAAAATCATTAAGGTTGGAAAACACCTCCAAGATCATTGAGTCCAATCATTAACCCAGCACTGCCAAGTCCACCACTCAAACTTGTCTCTGAGCACCACAGCTGCACATTTTTGGAACATTACCAGGGACAGTGATTGTAGCACTATCCTGGGCAGCCAATTCCAAATGCCTAACCACTCCCAGTGAAGAAGTTTTTTCCTGATATCCAATCCAAACATTCCTAGGCACAACCTGGAACCATTTCCTCTTGTCTTTTCTCTTGTTACCTGGAAGAAAAGCCCAACCACCACCTGGCTACAGCCTCCTTCAGGGAGTTGTTGAGAGCAACAGAGTCTCCCTTCAGCCTCTTTTTCTCCAGGCTAAACAACCCCAGTACACAGTTGGCCCAGCTCTTCACTCATTTAGGGTTTTCCTGTTAATGGTTAACTAAAGAGTATATGACATGGAAATGCAAATTCAGTGAGTTACCACTGGGACGATCAGCTTTCCATGGGTAAGAATTAGGATAAATTAATAAAGTGATAAGTGATCCCCCTGTGTCATCCATGCTCCCAAACCCAACAGCAAAGTACCCAAAGGGTAAGCATTTCAGGCAGGGAAGAATTTTCAGCTGTTCCAGAGAAATAAAATCATGTCACAATTGCAGTTGCTCAGAAGACATGGGACATGGGGTCATTTAGTGTGAGTGAAGGAGAATGAGTCAGATCCTCAGCTGCTGCACCTTTGCACAGGACTGATTAGATTTGCTAATTAACAACACTTGGTGTTACAGTCAAGAGACCAATAATCAGAATTGATTAAGGGACAGGCAGCTTTACATTCAAAATTGGTTTTCATTTCACCTAAATTTGATATAAAGGGCCACATATGAGCCTATACTCATATGTGTATTTATACTCCTAAATCAGCTTAGGAGTAGCCCAGAATTAGTAACAGTTTTACAATATCTCTTTTTCTCCTCTTCATTATCCAAAATGTCTGTGCACTTAACTTAAATCACATTTGTCTTTCAGACCACTGCAACAAAATGAAAAGAATTTTCACCCAAAAGTTTTAAATTTGTAAAAGACCTATGAAATAGACTGGTAGCCTAAATTTAGTGCCAATGATAAAGTGTCAATACTAGAAAAAAATAGCCAAGTCAAGAGAGAGAAAAAAGGAGTAAAACTGCTTATAGTCTTTCAAAAACAGTCATTTCCAAAAATTATGTAATCAACTAAGGACAGTCTAAAATTTTACGTCAAAATGTGGAAATTGTTTGAAGTAAGAGCAATATTTTTAGTTTCATTTAAAATGTTTTTCATGTTTAAGTTATTTTAAAAGCCTTTTTCCTTAATTTTCTTTATTTCCAAGCAAAATATTTTATCTTGAAGTGGCATGATTTCATTGAGAGACCCTTGTAAAGAAGGATTCTGATATTTTAAAAATTTTCCCCAATTGCCTCCAACTTCCATTTCTTTTCCAGCTTTCTCAGTCGCCTATGCCTTTTCCTTTTTCTTATTGCTGCTAAGGTGCAGAAAATAACACCTTGTTTTAACAAATCTATATATTTGAATTCAGCAGAAACTCCACATTTGGGGTGATCTTAATATCTTATTTAAAAGAAAAGGTAAAAAAAATCCAGGTTAAACTATAACCATGGAAATTACCAAACAAGAAAAACAGAAAAACAGAGTGTAGACTCAACATTGTTATTGTTACACAAATTTTTACTCTAATTTTTAATAGGAAATGGAAAACCTGTGCAGAGAAGGTGTTTTGCCTGAGAGCTCTGGTCTGGTTAGAAGAAAGGTCCCAGCTCTGGCACCCTCAGCACAGGTTAGGGGCTTCTGCAATGACCTGAAATAGATAATTTAGAAGGGGTTTTTTGAGTTTCTGCACTGCTATCCATTACCCAGGCCTGTTTGAAAATAGATTTATGCATGTGTGCATTGCAAGCAGATTTCCAAATTAGATTACTTGTTTCCCCCTCTCTATGTTACTTGGAACAACTTGCCAGTGAAAGGAGTGTTTGTTAATTGCCTTAAAAAGGGTATTTCCTATTACCACCCTGCTCCTTCTGGAAAAAATATATTTAGCCTGATTTTGTCAGTGTCATACACGTTGGGTCTTTGTTAAAACCTGATAACCAGATTACTTGAGAAACTGGAACTCTTCCAAGACAGCCGTTTCAAGTTTCTTGGTAAATAGTCTGTACATTGTATATATTTGCAAAATGTTCATTATTTACTTTATAAAGTCTTCTGATCTTCCATAAATCTCTGCTCACAGAGTAAATTTTAAGGCACTGTTTCCCACTTCTTTGGAGCTGGCCCCTTCATCTCTGCAATACCACACATGAAGTCACATGGAAAAGGTTCATGCGGGATGTCTTTGAAGTGGAGCCATCGGCCATCAGATGGACTGGCTTTCCAAAGTGAGAAATACAAATTATGGCTGTTTATTGTCTCCATGAGAGAAATTCAGTGCTTTGTTTAAAGTCTGTCCTGAGGTGAGCACATGCTTGTCTCTGCTGTCACTGAATGACACCTTTCCAATAACGTGAAAAAACGGCTAAAATCGTGAAATCCTGTTCTTCAGATTATTTGATTCTTATATGATTTGAAGCTTGCAGGATGAATTTTTGTCGTTTTTGGTGGTGGCAGCATTGTTTTTTTGTTTTGTTGTTTTTGGGTTGGGCTTTTTTTTAAACTATGCTATTTGATTAGAACTCTGTAAAGAGAAATGATCCTGTACTTCAGTCACTCTTGTTTCCCACTGAAAGCAGGCTTGTAGTTGCAGCCACACCAAGCCTGCTGTGCCTGCCTTCAGCCTGAGCAGAATGGGCAGATGGCAAACCAGCCTGGATCTGAAAGCTGCCAAACTGTGTGCAGGCAATTCCAGCCTAGCAATCCCTGGCCACGAAGATTTGCCTGTTCCTTTGGCTGATTTCACAGCATAGATCTGCTCTGTAGTGCTTGCCTCTACAGGCAAGGATCACTTTACCATCCAAATGTCAATCCTCACCAAACTGTAGGGAGCTGTAATAGAATTATTACTCTTCCATCAAGAGGTAGACATCATGATGTATCTTGACAGGGTCTCTGCAACACAATCAGAAGCTGAAGCCAAATCTCCCATAGAGTCCTCAACTCTTGCCACATTATGGGGTATCAAGAGAAATTTCACTGAAGAAATTACTTTTCTTCTAAATACCTAGAACAGGCTGAGAAATGAGGTATGATATCCTAAGAATTCCCACTGTTCAGCAGGTATTTGCCCACTCTGCAATGTCATTTGGACTTAAAAACCAGCATCCTTTGAATAGAGCACCCCTGTTCTGAAAGAACTGTGTTTTAAGCTTCTGATGCAAAACACCTCAATGCTGGCATGAATTCAAAATCACACTTAGGTCCAGAACCAAATTTTGTGCTGTTCCTCAGTAAGCTAAGCCAAGGACCCCTCTCCTAACATCTGTGGATATTGGGGTATTTGAAATCCAACTCCAAATTCCAACTTAAGCCACGGTCTAATGTAAACAAAGTTAATGGCTTGTCAGCATGGGGCTGTAAAACAATGTGGGTACTGTCATAATATTGATGTAAGGAAACTTGAAATATATAGCCATTTTTCTGAATATAACAGTGGCTTTTGCTCTTAGGGAAAAGTCATTAAATTAGTATGTCCAGGTTATGTAGCAGCCAGAGAAAATATACAATTGTGGCAGCCAAGAAATTAAATGGAAAAGAAATTGTGCCTTGACCCATTGACCGTAGTGCCAAACAGTGACTGCCATTTAGTGTTGTATCACCTGGGTTTTATACCCACATGCTACAGCTCACAGGCAACTGGGGCTGTGTGGAAACAGGAGAAACACGTGTTTGACCTGCGCCTCTCAAGGGATGACTGAAGTATGAGCCAGGCAGAGAGGTTGAAAGACTAAAGAAAACAAAAAATAGATACTGTGCTGGAATATATAATCTATTTTTGGTTTGTACCAATGAGGAGTTGTTGTCAGCAGTACATCATTGACTGATGATGAATCAAGGTCTGTTTTAAAGACTCGGGTGGAATTTCTCAGGTGACATACTACAAACTCAGTGTGCGGTTATTGTTGTTCATCTGAAATCTCAAACAAATATGGATATTCCCTGAGGATTACCTTCTAAAACAACATAAAATAATTTTAATTGACTTAATGATTCACAACTCTTGGAAAGATCACTTTGCAGTGATCTGCAGACACTGTGCATATTTAAGAATATCAGCCCATCTCTATAAAAAATTCTTTTCTCTTCCGAATTGATTCATGTCAGTATTCTTTTTTCTCAAAATTATAGTTTATAATACTGAAGTGCCAAAAAAGTATTTTATATGTAATAATCCTTATGCATCTTTTTTGTGACTTTTTCATCTACAGGAATCACTGCACAATATATTTTTACTGTGAAACTGTGGCCAAAGAATTTTTTTCATGCACAGCAACAGCTACTCAGTGTAAAACGTGTGCTTGGACACATAATAATTTTCCTGAGTTTTTGTGAGGTGTGCTCTGAGACCATTCTCTGTCTGTACTGCTATTTTGATTTATACCAGTAAATGATCTCTCTATCCTTGTCTGTGTTACATTAAACTCAAAGTTGTACATGATGGGATGAGTTCAGATAAAGACTTGGACTGATTCTGGAGCTTTGGAGAGATAAAGCATTAATACTTTCCAAAACTTCAGCAATGATTTGGATTTGGGTAAGGGCCCATGTCTGATTATGTTTAAATATTTTGACATGCATGGTATTCTATTTTATGAGATAAAGAGATCATAAGAACTTCATTTGTGCTGTTAGTCTATACTATGGAAACAAATGACATGTTTCACCCATATTGAAGAAATTCAGGATGAAAGATCACAGAGCAAATCATGTTAATGTATAACACATACAAGAAATATTACAATTAAGAATTTACAGATGTGACTCAAGGATAGGCACTAATTACATGAGAAGTAATATATTTAAACTCAAGCTTCCAAACTAGTCACCAAGATGAGCTTTTGGCTTTTTAGGCTTGTGTGAGCAAATATTGTAGTAACATATCACCATGGTAGAAAACTCTATTTTTAGTAAGGTTGAAAGGAGTGGTGATAAAGGTTAACAGCTTTTCTCCATTTCTCAAATCTGAGGCTGGACAGTCTATACTGATCCTATTTCTGCTGAACTGGGATTCTCTGAAACCTCAGGCCTTGTTCAGTGTCACCAGTTGTGCTTCTCTCTGGATGCTCACCCTGATTGCAGCTTGATTTCTGTCCTGACACTGATTCAGTCAAGTACATAAGTGTCTAACCTGCCCTTTGATTGCAGTCAGTTTTAAAGAAAATTCACAATACTTAAGTCCCTTACAAAATTGTCTCATAGTGCTCCAAACCAAGCAAGTAGAAGTTCTTCAAGGTGAAGGAAAAGAAGGATTTAGCTAAGGCTATTGGTTTACCAGCAGGCCAGAGGACACTGTGAGCAAAATTTGACAAAATGAAAGTTGTTTTCAATAATTTCCCATTGCTTTAGGAGACTTGATTTGTTTTTATCCTGTTTATACATTGTCCTTTACCAGCAGATAGATGAGCACCTAGTCAAGAACTTGGACTATGAGTGCAATGTCATAACATTTGACATTTAGCTTTCTGGCAACTCACTTGAATATTGACTAAAGTGCTCAGTCTTTAAATTTAGCACTCCATCTAATTTATTCCCCTGAAGATGAAAACGTACTAAATATGAGATTATGTTAAAAGTAATATTTTAGTTATTATGTAAACCTCAATTTGATTTTTTTTAACCCCATGACTGTATTATAAAAATTTTGCATGTAATCTTGACCAATATTTCATAGAATCACAGAATGGTTTGGGCTGGAAGGCACCTTAGAGATCATTGAGTTCTAATCCCCTGTTTTGGGCAGGGATGCCATCTACCAGGTCAGGTTTCTCAGGGCCCCATCCAACCTGGCCAACAGAGTTTACTCTAAATATGGATTATCTCTGTGTCACAGTTGGTGTCACCCACCAGAAAACACAGGAAATACCAGACTATACTAAATCCATTTTCTTCAGCTCTGCCTGCTGATGGTGTCCAGTATTTGAGTTCTTGAGAGGTTGCTGGAATTGCTTTCTTCTTTCTTACCCTTTCCCTGCATTTCTCCTTTCTGATACTTAGAATCCACAGCACAAAAGGACAGATGTAACAATTAGCCTTGAAAAAGACATTGCTCTGCTTACTTGTAGGCACGTACATCGCCCAAAGTGACAAGGCTGAATTCTAACTCTAGATGCTAAATTTTACTCTGCTTTTACAAATCATTAGTTTGTTGAAACATTGTTAATTGTCAGATATTCTTAAGTGTCATTAAATTATAACACATAAAGTTAGAGCACAGAATCATGTTTTATGTACACGTCTTTAAAATTAATGAATTATGAATAAACTCCCTAATTGCACTGAAGTACAGATGGAAGCAATCTTCATGAAATTATAAATAATCACCATGCTGCTGATTGCAACAAGTGGAGTTTAAGCTTGCCAAGCAGCCTTAGAAGTTTAATTAAATGTACTAAAAAAGCAATTTGATGCTCTAAAAGCCAAGCTGTTGCATGGCACTGAAGCAAATCAAAACTTCAGTTAGGTTTGCAAACCAATCTTTGCTGCTGACCTTAGAAATGCCAACATTCCCAGCTTAGAAATTTTATGCTTTGCAAGTTCAGTGCCTCGAATAAATATAAGATTTGACTTTTGGAAATATTATTTAGGTGAAGACATGCAGATAAGCAAGAATGATTTTCAGACACTGTAAATTCACATGCCTAACAAGACTAGTAATTTTATATAGTATTGAGAGAAGAGACCCTCTGTACAGTACGAAAGAGTAAGATGTGCCAGATGTCATCAGGCAAGTTTAGAGTTTATGGAGTGTAGACAAATATAAAGGAGCTTATGTTTAAGGTTGTCCCTTGACCCTTTATGACCTTGTGGATCTGTGAATCTACACTCAGAATAACTAGAGCAAGAAGAAAATTTTGGCAGAATCTTGGCTCCATAACTCTCCAGTGAACTATCAACCCTGCAGAGACATGTGAAACCTGGTGCTTTGCTCCTGATAGACAATTTCTTCCTTAGTGTATTCTTCAAGTACAGCAGCTGAGCAATGCAAGGCAAATGTAGTGCTTGGCTTGGTGAGTAAAGCTCAGATCCCCAAAGGAATTTAGAATTTATCTTTTATTCATTCTTGGATACTTGACTTGAAATGAAGCTGAAGTATAAATGCTGAAAGTGCAATATGAATAAACTTTATGCCAATGCCTCCAAATCCCACACTTCCGTGGTGAATCTCTACTTGACTTCTGAGATCTGTTTCTAGTTCAGGTTTAGCTGGAAACAGCTCTAGCTTGAGAAGTTCAGATATTATTTCAGGTTTATTAGCATACATGTCTGGAGTCTTTTCAGAAGACTGGGTACCCTGTATGGGTTTTTGTTCTAGTCTGGAAGGGCACAAATATTTTTGGTATGTATTTATGTCTGTCCAGCAACTTCAGAGCATCTCAGATCAGATGTCCTAGCTTGAATCAACCAGGCAAGTGAGCCTATGCCTCTGTGTTTGCTTTCTACCTAAACCTAATCAAGACTGAGGTAAAAAGCTTCATCCCCATCTGAGCTTTTGACTGGCTGCCTATGGCCCATTAAAGTGCATCTAATGCACAGCAAGATGATGACTCTCCTAAATCCATCTGAGACAAACCCTAATGTGCTGACATTGGGGCAGGATGTAATTGCAGAGGTGGCTTTTAGTGTAATAATGTACCACTTAGACCGCTTGCACAGGAAGTGAGGAAACTGGTTTCTCTTCCTTCCTCAGACAGAGGGGACCAGACCCATATTTCCTCATTCCCAGGAGGGTGAATGACAGCCAGAATTTATGTCAAGGGGGTTAATGGGGGAGGGCAGAGGCACCTCCCACCTCTCCAATGGGGAAATGGATACAAGATTTACTGTCCCCAGGAGTGAATTAGGAAAAAAGAAATAAGCTCTAACTGTGTAATATGATGGTTAGGCCTTCTTAAGAGCAGAGTCACAGGTTTTGTTTCCCCAGTTAAAGGCCTATTTTGTGTTTTCCAGTAAATCCTAATTGAATAAAATTAGAAGGCAAAGTTCCATGTTGTCAATTGAGTGTCCTTACTCAGATTGTCAGTAGATATCTTTTTTTACCCTTGGCTTACACTAAGCAGAAAGTGTAAAAATGTTTTTTTTTATAATGTTACTAATTCAGAATGAGGAGGCTCAGGGGAAAACTTGCCACTCCCTACAGTTATCTGAAAGGAGGTTGTAGCCAGGTGGGAGTTGTTCCCTTCTCCCAGGTAACAAGTGCCAGGAGAAGAGGAAATGGCCTGAAGTTGCTCCAGAGAATGCTTAGATTGGATATTAAGAAAAATTTCTCAGCTGCAGGTGTGGTCAAGCATTGGAACAGGCTGCCCAGGGATGTGGAGGAATTGCCATCTCTATATTTGTTCAAAAGGTGTCTAGATGTGGCACTTGGAGACATAATTTAGTGGTGAATACAGCAGTGGTGGGTTAATGGCTGGATTTAATGATCTTTGAGATTTTTCCAACCTTAATGATTCCATGGTTTTATATTTTTTCTTCTGAAACAAAACACGGTGTCTGGATGGCTGAGAAATTAAACATGCAGATCAGTTTGATTTCAGGAAATTGAGGATTGTAATGTACATCCAGGACTGCAGCATGCCTTTTAGAGGAACATGTAGAAATGGTTAAATTTTTAATTAGACAAGTAACAATGTCATTTGAAAACACTGTTAGTGTCTCTTGATACCTCCCCAGTTCACTCCAAAGTAGTGATCTGCATTTACAGGGGCAACCTCTGAAGCACAGGTTTAGGTTTTTGTGTTGTGCATTAGATCTGTAACTGGATGTCATACAGTCATACATCCAAAGAGCTTTTGGATGCAGCACAAAAAATAAACGGGAAAGCAAGAAAGTCACAATTGCTTTAAAAGATCATATTTTCACATCTGCCTTGCAGGATATTTGGCAGTTTCTTTTCTCTGTAGAAGGGGCTACATAAAGAAAGCACAAAGTTCTTTTGATCTAAAAAGTCTCTGTGGGATTTAATAATTTATATCAGAATTTACCAGCCCAGAGGAACCCATTTTTATATACTGGAGTAATTTTGCTTTGCTTTTGTCAGAGCAGCTCTACTTGAAACAGAGACTTGCTATTAATGGAACTGAGCTATATTTCTATGTCTCAGATACTTTGGTGGCTTTCATTCTACCATATTTCATTCTGGTTCCAGTTCAGCTAAGATCTTAAACACATTTCTAAATCTAATAATTTCAAGGGGACTGAAGAGCATATGTAGACATTTTATAAAAATTGGGTCAGCTTATAAACTTTTCTTTATGATACTTTTAATGACAAGCAATATGTTGAGACAGATCCTTTTTGTTTCATTTTCTTTAGTAACTTACTGAACTGATTGAATATGAAATAAGGCTGAATGAATATGAAATTAATATGAAATATGAGGGCTGGAAGAAAAAAATCTTGTTATTTTCTTCTGCACAGACCCATAGTAACAGGAATCACACATATCTGACACAACCAATAGTAGATGCTCTCATTTAAGACAGGCATCTACATTTTCTTTAGTATTGGTGGGCAGAAATACTTGTGCTTACAGTTCATTTTGCTTCTCCCTAATACAGATGCTTGAACAACCCAAAATTCTGTACTCCAAAAGTGTCTGTTGCTCCTATCAGACTATGAAGAGGACCTTAACATGGACATTTACACAGCAGATATCTGAGTTTGATGCACGAGGTGACATTCATCCCATGGGACATTTAGAGTAGAGGGGAGAAGGCCTCTCAGACCAAGGTTCTCTTCACCTCCCATCTTCTCCCTGAGGCTGGGCAGCAGCAGACACGTAGGCAAAGAGGAAAGGAACAAACACATGCACAAAAATGTCTTGGTCTAGCAAATTTTCCAGTAATCAGTGGTTTTAGAACTTCATGATCCAGATTTCGTTCTGGCAAATCATGTTTAGCAACACCAGTTGATTTACTCTCCATTCATTTGTTCCTTTTTACATCCATGTGTATTTTTTACCTCCATGAAATCCTGTGGTTATGAGCTCTATAATGTAATTACATGTTGTGTGGAAAAAAATACTCTGCTTTGGTGTACAGCTCACTCCTTAATGCTTTCATTATATGTCCGCTGATCCTTGTGCTATGAGGTGGAGTGAATATTCACTCTGTTCATGTTCTGCACAGAGTTTATGACTTAAAGCCCTCTGTCATTTCCCCCTATCAGTCATCTTTTTCCCAAGCCTAAGAATCCTAATGTATTTGCTATTTTCTCATATGGAAAACATTCAGATCTAGGCATTAGTGATGAAAACATGATTTTCAAAATCAGAATTTAAATGGCTTTAGTATAAAGAAAGTCAACAATGACAGGGGAACTAGACTTCATTAGAACAAGTCCTCACCCTAACAGTGTGATATGCAATAAACCCCACACAAATATTGAATGCCTATTAATCATTGTGGAGTCCATTATATCAAATTTTGTGTGGTTATTGTGCATGAATTATTTATAAAGCAAATTGAAGCTGTTTATTGTTTTAGCTATTAGAAAAACAAAATCCTTCAGAAGAAAAAAACCTGGACACACTTGGTTACTTCTTTTGTCTCCATTTTTATATATGAGACCCTTCAAGTTGGAATGCAGGGCATGCTAACTCTTCATGTCTCTATTAACAGTTACAAATCAGGCAATATCTTATGCCCATTTGGTTGCCTCCATCATTATGGGAAGATTGAATTTTGACATGAATTCGTGGACTCGGTCCAATTCCTAATTGAAAGAGTCATTACCCCACAGTGACAGGACAGAACAAAGAATTGAACATGCATGAAGGTATTTCATCTCCCTTAAGATATTTTTGTGACTCTATATCCAGTGGTGTAGCCAAACTTGTGTTCTGGGTTTGTTCCTGCTATTTATTACAAGTATTAGTGCACCCCCTAGAAGCTCCCATGAAAAATGGAGTCCCATTGCGAATAACGTACTGATTTCCAACACATTTTATGCGCACATCATTCAATAAGAAGCGTGTCTTCCAAAGCAAAACAAAACAATGTGTTTTGCATGATTCACTATGCTTTGCTGCAAGAAATACAAAATAATTGAGCAAGACTGCAGTAACTCTCCAATACTTTGTTATGGTTTTTAGCTGTACTCAGCAGAATAAAGTGACCCTGGTTCACAGCCCCCAAACTGTATTTGCAAAGGTGAAATTGCACATTGAAAGGTTTCTGTAGAGGACATAACTCTGAAGACTGACATTTTAAATCTGTAAAGTTCATGAAAAAATGAACACCCTTTTCTCTGTGGTGTGTGACACGGTTGAGTCACCGCAGTTTTGCTCTCAGTGGTTGTGCTGGAGAACAATATATTCACAAATTGTCACCCACATTCACCATTTGAATTTGTGTGGTGTTTAAAGCCCTGCACTTGTCAGCTGTATAAAGAGGGGAGGAACATTATTCCCTTCAGTTAGGAGGTCATGATACAGGCAAGAGCTGGAAAGAAGCAGGTGAGGGTTCAGATGAACAGACTGACAGGCCAGCTGTGCTCCTCATGCACTGGCAAGAAAATCCCTGTCAGGGAATGCTTCAGCTTTACTTTGGTGTTCATTGCTTTAGCAGAGCAGTATTCTACTGAGCTGCTCTGTCTCATATTGGAGCAATCTTCACCCATGCCTCTGCAGTCAGCAGGAGAGCAATTACCAGCTCCATGGCCATATAAAGGCCACAGGAGTAATCTGTGACAGATTTGATGACAGCAGAGGAAATACTCCTGAGAATTGTAATTGTAAGGGCTAACTGCAGACCCAGATAGCTCTCAGCTGATGATCAGGAATAGCCCCAGAGTCAATGGCTACTCAAGCTTCAAAGATAAGAACAAGCTCTGATTTAAGAGCCTATTTCTGTGGGCAAGGCTGTGAACTCTTTACTGCTGTTGAAGACATCCATCAGCCCTTTGACATTAGCAGGATTAATTCCTGGTTAGGAGGGCAGCAATCTGGCTCAGTGACACTGATACATTTCTGCTTGTGTGTTGTCATATTTTTTTCAAGCATGCACAGGAAAAAACCCAAACATGGGCAATGCTGGTTGCATAGAAATTCTCTCTACAAGGAACGTAAGAATGGAACATGGTTCTAAGGACTTGCCTCTCCAGGGTCATTGTCAGCTTATTTCAGCCCAGATGCATTCCAGTGTCCTGGCCCTAGTGCTGTTGTCTGGTATGGTTCCCATGTATCAGTTTGTGACAAAGAATCATAATGAACTGGAAGAATCTGTCTATATCCTTAGGAAGGAAAATAAGTCAATGTATATTATAGAAAAGGTCACCTTTATGTATGTTGCATTTCCATCCTTAGTTACGCAAGGATCGGCCTGCTTTTGTGGTGCCAAGATGAGTGTGTCACAGCAAAATGAGTGTATTCTTATGGCTAAACTTTTCACCCAGTTCAGTCTGGGAGTGTTAAGGATATCTCTTTGATGTCAGTGTAAAAATTGATCTCTGTGTTCTGTAGGCTCTTCTGGAGTTTCACCTGCGACAGGGAGATGATCAAAATATCAAAAGTCTGGCCTCAACTGAGAAGTTCGGCAATGGTCATTCAAAGATTTGTCCCATAGAAACCAGACTGTTTTCAGGTCTCCTCTGAGATTAGATGGCAATGGTTAAGAGACAACAAAACTTGGGCTTAATTCAAATATATAGTAATCCTTTAGCTACTCTAGCCTCTTTCTCTGCAGTACCACAAACAGAGCAGTCACAAGACAGCAGTGAGACAGTCCTGGCTACCCATGATAAAACCATTCAGAAAAATGGAATTCCAAACTGAAAAATCAACATTTTCAAGTTGCTTGCTGGAACACATCCTTTCAGTTCCAAATTTTTACATCCATTCCACTCATCAGAAAATTAATAACCTTGTTGTCTGTTTGTCAGACTAGAAAGACTAAAGAACAGACTTCCCACAATAATGCTGTAATCGTGCAATTCATGGATTAAACTTCTAATTCACTGCAAAGAGGTAACAGGGCTAGTCTAATTTCAGCACATTTTCTCCTCCAAATTTCAGAGTGGGTACTTTTGAAAGAAATATGCAACCTTTTGCTACTGACTGCTATAACTAATAACCATATTTTTTGCTTATGTGTTAGAGAGTGAGATAAAGGAATATGGATCAGAAAAGCCAAATTTTCTGTGATTTGAGCTGAAGTCCATCACTGGAAACTACAACAGTTCATCCTGATTATGAAGTGACCCAGAAGAAGGCCTAAGAAATACCAACCAATGTGTTACTTCCATGTGGGTTTGTGCACACTCTGTGTATGGAATATAAGAAGGCAATGAAATGCATTCACATTTTCATATGCAATAAAATAAAGGCTGTATTACTCTATAGCATTACACAAGCATGGTGTCATGAGATGAAGCAGAAAAATCTCCCAGGCCTGTTTCTTCAGTAATGCTTGTGTTTTGGTTCAGTCCCCAAGGTTTCTGGCTTATCAGATGCAGACAAAGTGAAAAGAAACAGCACCAGTGAAAACTGCTATAGATCCATGCATGATGCAGAGTGGAATGAGACTGAAATGTGTTCTTTAATAATGAATACTAAAGTCAACATTTATAATAGTAACAGGAGATACTGAGTTTTCTTTTCATTTGAAGGTCAAGAGTTAATGTCATATCTCAGCCAGGGAGCTTAGACACACAGTGCCCCATTTATTACCACTGCAGTGTGTCAGTCGGACGCCAGCAGACAATGTCAGCATCTGGCACAGTTTCACGAGGAATGAAGGTTTTACAAAGACATGATCACTTCTGTATTAAAGTCCAATGATATGATTTCTTTGATAAACTGCAACTTCTCTAACAGTAGATGTTTTCTGGCTGAGAATTTTTGCTGTGAATGGCAACATACTTTTTACCTTGTTTCTATGGCTCATTTTAGCTATGGAAAGGAGCAGAGTTGGAAAATGCTGTCCTTTGTAGCATTTACTGAGGCAAGGCTCTTGTTTGTGTCCTGAACACAACATATTCCAAGTCAATAAGGTAGTAAGCCAAATCCAGTTGTTCATCTCTACACTTGTGTGCATGTGTTTATAAGAAGATTGACATTTGATCGTGAGTTTTTGCCAAACACAGACTTAGAGTGTCAACACCAGTTGGAGAAATAAGCAGGGAAGTGTGCAGGGAGCCACATGGAGACTACTGTGTATACAACACCAATCCTCGAGGTAAAAACAGGACCTTAAATTAAACAACAGGCTCCCATGACTGTCCCTCCCTTTTTGTTTTCAGTACCAGTGGCACAAAATCGGTGTTTTCATTCACTACTAATGTAAAAATCTGAGTATCTCAGATAATGTTAAGCCCCAGTTGACCAAGTCTTCATTCTCATGCTCAGTGGTGAATATTGACTTGCATCTTGTGCTCTTTAACATTCCCTGTTTGTTCCTGCAGAAGTCATGGATTAAAAAAAATCATTGTTACCCAAATGGCTGTTACTCAAAATGCCTTTGAAATGATAAAAAATCTTGCACAGAGGTAATTCCAGATGATTTTCTAACACACTGATGTAAGAAAATACAGAAGAAAGATCAAATCTCCACTTATGTGTTGTAAAACACTGCTGAACATCTATTCAGCACATTCAGATGCTCAGCTGTGGTTGCTAAACACACAAGTTTTTGCACATCCTACTCAAAGACTTGAGATACCACCTGGAAGAGGTGAAAGAGTTTGAAAATTTACCTCATGTACCTAATTAAGACTTTTCAGGACTCTCTATTCTCTGACCAAGGTACAGAAGTTTGACATTAAAATCACCGAGACATCCCAGTAGACGTTAAAGTTTGTGGCAGCCTTCAGAGATTCTATTGTGAATAGAAACCTTTTCACCTGTTCACACTCTCAAGAGAGGCATCTTTTCTCTCCTCCAAGGTAAGGAAATAGAGAACTGCACAGACAGCAGCTTGCTGAGGGTATCTGTTCTGTTGCGTGACTGATGGTGGGGAGGAGACCACCCTCTTTTTTCTGAGTGTCACAGAACACAGCTTGATTTCTGTGAGCTGGGGCCAAAGTTTTCTTTCTTTTCTTTTTTTCTCTCCGTGCTCCCCTCCTTCCTTCCCCCCACATGGTGTCTGCTTTCAAGATTGCTTCAATAGCCAGCATTGTAACATACAGAGATGGATTTCCACAAAATTAATTTCAGGGCTTGGATAGGAACTGATTATGAATCTTTGTAGTCCTGCAGATGAAGTCATTAAGAAAGAACTCAGAGTGGAATGCAGCCAAGGTTCTTAGCAAGAGCATGGCAGTGGTTGCACAACAGAATATGGGAAGAGTAAGAAAAATGACACAACATAATCATTTCATATCATTCATTAGTTTCTCCAAACAATGAAAGAATACAGTGGCACATGTTAAATCAAAACAGGGCCTCTAAAAAAAGTAGCAAGCTACACATGTGATCCAGCAGGATTTTGAGGTGAAAGATATTTGGATGAAAATCTTAATTGTCACAAATCTATTTGAAATACATCCATAATATTGTAGTGATTTCTGCAGTATTTTAAAGAACCATTTAAATTTCTTCATGTGTAGTAATTCAATACAGTAAATAGAATTATAAAAATTACAACAAAAACTTAGAAGTTATATATTTAATTATAAAATAGGTTGATAATTTTCCATCATATTTTTTACTAGAATTTTTTTTCTTGACATTTTTTTCTCTTGAAAGGAGAGGGAAATAGGATTAGAAAAAGGAGACTGATAAGTTCCCAATTTAAACTAAGTTTTACTTTATGCACAGTTTTTTTATGGTGCTCAGTTAACAACAATATCCACAGCATTCTCATTAATACCATTTGTGCTATCTTCGTTGTTACAAGATTAGATTTGTTCTAAAGACCTGTAGTTTATTTTTTAAATCAGTATTTAATCTTCAGAAAAAGCCTTTATTGGTTACAAAAAAAAAACAAAAACAAAAAAAAACCCCACAAATAAACAAACATATATGTCTAATTTTTTAATCCCAAGCACTTTAAGCTGAATGCAAAATATAGAAAATATTTGGACAAGACACATGTTTAGGATGGATTAATTTTATTCCCGTTTCTGTAACTCAGCTGTCCAGTGTGTAAGGCCATCACTCAGAATCTGGAAAAGAAAGGCTCAGTTTCCTCCTCTATCTGATCTATAGCAGGGATTTCCAACACGTCCCTGGAGAGGACTCTTCACCATTGAAAATGGGATGTCTTGAAGGATTCATGATCTGTAATTCCTGCAACCCTGAGGATAACTGGTTCCGACATAAAAATGATCTGATAAACAGCTGAGACAATTCTTCCTTTGAAGTTGGTTCTCTCTACAGATGGATGTGTTGTTGAAAGAAGAATTTCTCCTTCTCTTCCTCTAGTGCTCTGTCTGTATGCCCCATGTTCTGGCTGTGTGACCCAAGCAGGTGACAATAATCCTCCCTGGGATATTTAAGAGTTTTGTATAACGTCAAACTGCTTCAAAAATAATAATGGGAGAGCATCAGGCATTATTTCATAGAATCACAGAGATTTAAGGGGCTGGAATGGACCTTAAAGATCATCTAGTCCCAACTTGCCTGCCATAGGCAAGGAGACCAGGTTGCTCAAGGCCTTATCCAACCTGGATTTCATTATCCATTTCTTTGCATTACCCATTTCTCATGAAAGGGTGTAATTTCTGTTACAGGTTACAGCTACACATCCCAGTGGAGTGTTACCCAGAGAAATTATTTTTCTCAAAACCAAATAGAGATATTACAACAGACTTCTACCAAAGCTATCAGACTCTGCTACTAAGTTGGAGCAGCTTTATGCTGACTTCCTGGGCTGGCTTCAAGGCACATCCTTTTGCTCAGGTGTCTGTGAATTACAGTCCCTATCAGAGTTGCTGAAATGGCCTTACATAACTCAAAAAGAAATGGATTTGCTTCTTGACACAGCATTGATAATGGTGTCAATTCATGTGAACTGTAGGCCTCTGAGATCTGAATTTCTGTGTTAATTTTCCTATGCTCTATTTATATTCAGTGGAGAGAAACAGAAATTCTTGTGGCCTAATTTATCTCATCTACTGAAATATTTCAGATGGATTGCTAAGATATTCCTTTTTCTGACCAGTTACTGTAAAGAGAGCATCTGTTCAGCAGCACATGCCTATACTCTATTTAGGTGAGAAGAATCTCACCTTAGTTGTCTGTCACTTGCTTCACACTTCTTGCATACCAAGAGCACATCATTATACTGGTCCTGAGTGTCTGAATGCTCCAGGCTGAATTCACTGGGGAGCACAGAGGAATTTCATAGATGTGAAAGAGTTAAAATGACATTATGAGGTTGATATTGTGAGCTGATAAAGCAAAAAAAAAAAAAGCAAATAAAAGAGCAGAATTGCAGAGAGAGAGAGAGAGAAGGTTCATATGTGCTGACATGCCTGTCCTGGCACAGTTTAGCTTAATCCACCCTACTTGCTTTTTTCACCCTATTCTTCAATCCTCCCTTGCAGGAACAGATTTAGGTATCCCTTTATCTCTGTGAGACTGTTCTTCAGTTACCTTCACCAGTAACTTATTCCATATGTTTCCTTCTCTGAGAGTGAAGCAACCCTGCCCAAGTCCCTGTTTGCTCACTCTTACCTAATATTTCAATTTAGCCCCTTAGTTTTCCCCTTTAAGTAGTAATAACAAAAGCCCACCCTTTGAGGTGGTTGCTTTATATTTTCACTCCCTTTCCTAATACTGAAAGTTTCAACTACACCATCTCCCGGATTTTCTTGCCCTTGGAGAATAGCACCACTTCCCACAGATTTTTTTTTCAATTTACATACACATATATACGTGTAAAAAACCCAGAACTGTTAAGAATAAAAATTTAACATTTCCTCTTTTTATTTTTTTCTTTTTCACACAGCAAGAACTTGGTCCTGAAAAAGTCTTTAATGAGGTCCAATTAATCCAATATAGCAGACAACATTTAAGAGTTCCTAAATGCTAACTTGGAGGACAGAGAAGCAGAACATAGTCTCATGTCAGGTAGTCATAACACACATGGGCTTCTCCGAGTCATGCCACCAGGAATAAGTGGAGGAGTATATTATAAGCAGAACCAGCAGAAAGGAGAAAGAAAAGGTCTGAAAAGCTCTGACATTTCTTCTTGGAAGGAAAATATATTTAAAACATTTTTCTGTTAAAACTGGTGCTAATGGTAAAAAATCAGATTTTCTTATCTAGAGAAATATAGTGAAACAATAAAGCACTGAGGTGCCAGACTAAGCCTTCCTTTTTTCCTTTTACAAAGATAATATAATTGTTTTTATATACCTTCAAAGAGGATTAACATTGAAGAGATAAAAATGGAAAAATGGAGAGGAAAAAGACACTTTTTACTGCCTGATTCTCTTCTGTCTTACATTGAGCTCTGGTTTACACTGGCAGCTGTCCAGTGGCTTGCTGCTGATTTATACCTTCATTGGTGAACTTCAAGCTCTGAGAACAGGCTGCTGTTATAGTTAATACACTAGACACAGATTAAAACAATTTGACTTTAATTCCTGGGCTTGCCAGACTGTCTTTAAAAAAGAGCCTAAGAAAGATGTTTCTGAAAGCAGATCCATGACTTTGGAGCTTCCTAACCATTTTGCTGAGTTGCTTAGGTACTCTGTCTGATCAGTTTTCCTTGAAAAAGGGTTATTGGCTGTATTCATGAAGAGATTTATAGGTCTGTGTCTTTAGATTCAAAAATGAAAACTGAGTTTTTCATGGACTGCCTTTTCAACTGCTCCTCAATTTGTGAGCACTGTAAGTCCTTTTCCTTCTTTTTAGCATGGTATTTTACAATCATCTTCAGGTCTTCCTAAGAATCTGCCTCGATTTCCTTTGTACTCTCACCTCTCCCATGCTCAAGTGCACTCACAGAAACCTCCTGCCCAATCCACTTGGTGTTGCTCAATGTACTTGGAACATGAGATTCTGCAAAAAGTATTGATGAAGATTTTGCATTCCCAGGTTCTGCTATTAATACATAGCTCAGGGGTTAGGACATATGAGGAAAGTAGAAAGGCTGCCTTTCTTTTTAGCTGTAAGGAATTTGAACTTAACTTGCCCCACGCTTTTTTCAGTCGAAACTGCTCCACTTTATGCAGAAAAATTAAATATTAACTGGGCCCAAGACAGTGACCTAGTTTACGTCTAGCTCTTGCTCTACAAACTAGTTAATGTAAACCAAGGAATTATTAACTAGAAAAAGAAATAGAACCTGGAGATATTTTTGTTCAGGTGAATTTTATAGCTGTTAAAAAGAATTGTTTTCTTTTGTTTTGACCTAATTTGTGCTTGAATATTCCATGCAAAATTCAGCTGTTTCCACAGGAAAGAAAGACATCTTGTAATATCTGGGTCACGTCAATTATTCTTCTAGAGAGTAATACAATGGATTTGGATTACTATAGGTATTGTGAAAGAATAGATTAATTATTAATTTCAGGGGAAAAAAACCCAACTCTCAGAGTCACACATTAAATAGGGGGTGGGGAGGGTGGGTGTTCTACAAGCCTACAAACTCATTTTTGTGTGGCTATACTTTGAAAGACAAAATGTGAATAAGACCCAGATCCTCCAATGAAAATTTGGTGCTTTTCATTCCCAAGAAGGAGACCTTAGGGGCCAGGATAAGAGTGTAATGTCTTGGGGAGTTTATTATTTCCTACAGGCTGTAATAAGTAGCCACAAACTAGGGGATTCAGATAATAGGGCATGTTAAGGGTGTTTAAGTACAAGAGGGGGTATATTTTCCATGTATGACCTCTCAGTGGAATTCACAGCCTCTGAAACTGTAACATCAGCTTCCCACACAATGAGAAGCAAAAAATAAGCACCTGAAAACAGAACTCAAAAATGCCAGAACTTTGAGTGAATAAATGCCTATAGTCAGGATGGAAACCCTTAGGAGAAGATAAGGATTACTTAAGTAGTAAATCCTTCCATTCAAAAAAGAAAATAAAGCACTCTCCCTTCATAGTAAATAACTAATCACACGGAGCACTCTGACATTAGATTAGATAGCTCAAATTCAAATCTGACTTAAGGGATTTGAACACACAAAACATACCTTCACTGTCTAAATCTTCAAACAATGAAACTCACTGAGGTGTAGCTCTTGTTGAAACTTGACTAAAAATAACATCTGAGAGAGAGGGGAAAATAACTGTAGTGCAGGTGACTGCCACGCTCTCTTGAGAGACAGATTTAATTCTCTAATTTAGTACACACTTGAGTACTTCACAAGAGGTGAAAATATTTCAGAAAAAAACTGATTATTTCCTGGGATGGCATTCTAGACCAAGGGACAGGACATCTCTGAGAGGTGAAAGTGGACTGGAAGCCTTGTGCAGCAGTTTGTGACAGGGGTGCACAGCTTCAGCCATTGAGCAGAACAATGCAGATGTGCCACGGAGCAGGCTGAGCACACCCCAAGGCATCCACCCTTAGGAACTAAAGGCCTTATGTAGAGGGGAATGTGCCTGCAGGAGTTCCTTACTTCCATTTCACTGTGGAGAAACCAGGGACAAAGGGTTGATGGATTCTGTGATTATGAGTGTCCTAGAAAATGTCTTCCTTAAGCTCTCTGCATCTTATAAAATAAGGATGATGCTTTGTCCTACTTTTGTCTCTTCCAGTTTAAGTAATTTATACCCTGTCCTACCCAGCAGTAGTCTTGTGACATTTCCCAAGCTTGAGACATGTGAAAACTATTTGTTATTGTAATCAAAATGATAACAATAGGATAATTTGAATCAATGCTTCTCTCAATTTCTGACTGATTTAGGCTGCCTGTGAAGCCTAAATTATAATTATAATTAACAAATTTTCTATCAGAGCTTTTACCTATTTTGGCAACAGCTGTTAAAACGTAATTATAAGCTGTGAGCTGGTTCTGTTATAAAATGCCTCTATAATGTTTTTATAGAAAAAAATCTTAGTTTACTTTTGGTGATTTCATTGTACTGTGACTTATATTTAACACCTCTGTTTCCCATTGTCAGCAAGAGCCAGTACTTCCAAGTGTTCATTTTACTGATCAGAATTTTATGAACAGTACAGAAAGCTCACAACAAGCTGGTCTTCATTACTAGAAGTATAGAATTTTAAGATTAAATTTATAGTTTAATAACTCACTGATATTTTCACCAAGAATGTGTTCACTGTTGGATACCCAGTTGTTTTTTTAAATTTAGGCCAGCCATCAGAAATTATTGCTTGCTTCTTCTGAACTTAATCTGATTTATAAACTACAGAGGATACACACACACACACATGTCCACACTCTATCACCTTACACAAAGTGCAAATGATATGTGACATGACATTGCATAGCCTGTTGCTTTAACTCAATGCTGTCAAACAATATTGAAGTAAGAGTTTAAAGCAATGGCTAACAGGAATTCCAGTAATACATACAATGTTTTGTTTCTTCTGCTGCTGAATTCAGTTTCAAGCTTTTCTCAGTGATGGAGAAGAATAACAAGGGTGTTCCATACCACTGAATGAATAATTGACAGCAATGTTTTCTCACTGACATGATACATTTGAGATATACAATGCAATATTTCATGCTCCAAGACACTCATACCTGCATACATACATATAAATATAAACATACACATAAATATAAATGTACATATGTCAACTTTTGAGCCTGTTAAACAACTCCACACAAGTGAAACAGTCCTATAAATATATAGCTTTTGTTGAGAATAGGTATATGTAACTGTGCTGAAGACAATACAGCAGTATCAGGTGACACTAAATAAAAATTTGGCCCAAATCTTCTCAGCTAGACCTACACAATGTAGTAACCTTTTTTATTATGTCAGCAACTAGGTTTCAACTCATGTAAATAATTACTAGTTGGACCATTACCATGATTAAAACCTTGGTGTTGAATACTGTTTGAGTCTTGTAAACCTGAGGTGACAAAAAGCAATAACTACTCATAGTTCTCTTTAAATGAATTTTCTTAATAATGAAGTAGGATGGATTGAATCAGTGTTCAAGTAATGGAAGTGAACAGTATCAATAGATTAATCAGGGTAGGAACAGCTGGGTTTTTAAGAATGTTTGTTAAATTGCTCAGGAGATTGGCGTAACTCTATAAAAGGCAAAACCAAATTTTCTTTTCATAATATATTTAAAAATTCATATTTGAAGGAAAAAATTATATGACTTTAAATAAATACCAGTTTTGTAATGAGATTTTAGAACATAATTTAGCAACCAAATAAATTTTTTGGGAAAAAAAAGGGCAAGTTAGCATGTAAAAAAATTACTCTGTAATCCATCATTGCCTAGCTTTCATTCTCAAATACATTAATTTTTGAGGCTAGTAACAATTCTCTCTTTTTGGTCTGAAAAATATTTTATTGCAAGGATTTTTCCTACTCAGCTGCTGATTCCTTTAAAATTGTTTTCTTTCTTCTACAGTCTGTAGTTTTAAGAATTTCAAGAGACATCTCATTTAACATACAAAACAGCATTTTCAAAGGTTTCCCTAAAGTAAATCCCCTAGATGCTAATCTGAATTAAAACTTGTCCATGTTTTTGATTTGATGGAAATTCTGAAGGTTTGATTCCAGGCTGAGTGAAGAACCACTTACTGGCAGAGCCACATGGCCAGTGACCTGGGCACAGGTCAGTTTCATTTGAAGATCAATTAGAATTGAAGATTAATTCAATTTTCACAATTAAGATCCATGGCATTTGGCCAAGCAATGACATTAAGGTTTGTAAGCTAGCAGGGAAAGGCTCACTAATTAGTGTTGTTAATGACCTTTCTGGAGAAGGCTTTGGGCACCAAGAGGATCAGGATTTGATGTTCATGGATGCTTTTGGGGGACCCTGTCAGCAGGTGTGGCTCAGTGTTCATCAGTGTGGCTCCCTGGAGCTGATAGCAGTGCTTGACTCACATCACACACAGGTGTGAATAACTTCTGAAAAGGAACGTGGGCAGTGAGTTTCAAGTTGTATTTATCTCACTCTCAAGCTGGAATCCTCAAACATATGTTTCCCAACCAGGATTGCAGTCTTTTAGAACTTGAGACTCAACATGTTTCCATTAATTCCAGTCAATGTGTTTTAGACTTTTCCTTCATTTGTCTGGAAAGCATCCAATACATGACATGATTTCTCTTTCCTCTCTATCAGTTATTCTTATGCTAAGTGGAGATATGAAAAGCACAGAAATGTTCCCAATATCACTTACTCATTTGCACAGTCTTCTACCCTCCCACGCTGCCTGCTGTGCTCAAAATGCCTTGTCTTCAGTTACATACTTAGTTAAATAGGTTTCCTTTAATCTTAAACTATTTCAAATGTAAATCTTGAAGGCCATGATATTGCACCCATTGAAGTCTTTCCAATGTGCAGAGATGGCCCAACTATAAAGAAATATTACCAAGGGAGCTCTGATGCAGTGGGGAAGATTGAACAAAGGCTGAATAAAGATGACAGTATTTCATGAGTGACTGTGTTCAAATGTAGATGGCAATGTTGTACTTTTTTCTGCCACTGGTGGATCTTGGAAAGTCAGCCCTTATGAGACCAGAAACTTGAATTTACCATCATGTCCTTTTTTGTCAGAATAACCAACAATGAAATTATTTTTACATTTTCAGGAGGCCATAAACAATACACTATGAGTCTCTTGCCTCAACTGTCCTCACAAAGCTTTCTGTGAAGACTCCCCATTGCCTTATACCTGGTGTAATGGGACTCTGTGGTTTGTGCTCACAAAAATTATAAACACAGAGAGTAAATTAGTGGGGCTATGTGATCAGGAGATCCATCCCAGTAAATATTTCCTGGTAGATTGTGGTAAACCAAAACACCTGGGAATCCCCAAACCTTAGAGCTGTCAGTGGTTATTTTTGAGGAATGGCTTCAAACTGAACGAGAGTGGGTTCAGACAGGGTATTAGGGTGGTGGGGCACCAGAACAGCCTGCCCAGGTAAGCTGTGGATGTCCCATCCCTGAAAGTGTTCAAGGCAGATACAATGAGGCTTTGAGAAGCTTGGTCTATAACATGGCCCTGCCCATGGCGGGATGCTTGGAGCTGGGTGAATTTCATCCCTTCCTACCCAATCTTAAAATAAATTAATGTCTGTCATAAAAAATGGTATTTTCTGAAGAACAGACACTGCTGCTCACAGCTTGAAAAATGCAGTTTTCTACATTTCTGATCCTTTCAGTAATCAGAGCCACTTACGAGAATTCCATTGTAATAGCAATATTTCAGACATTTAACTTGGTTTTAATTTTTAATCTTGTGAAACATTTTCACATATTTTCCAACCTAAAATGATAAATGCCTGAAGGAAACACTTGGCTGTATTTTCTAACTGGTAATCTGTAGATATTTATAACAAGAACTGTAAGCAACAGGAATTATTCATATCCTTTTACTCCTGCTCTTTACCTAGCATAACTCCAGAGTGAAAAGCAAGATTTTGAACCACTGATTCATGGTTGATGGATTTGCTCTCTGAATTTTGTTATGTTATGGTGGATTTGGAAATGGAAACTTTGCAAGCAAGATAATTTCATGTCACTGTTGGCTTTCTCATATACCTCTTTCCCACAGCTTAGATGGTGTTGTTTTCAACTAATGGCATGCAATAAATATTTTGTGAAACACAGAACATTTCTGAGGTTTTATTAAGGGATATTTAAAAAATATACAGCTCTACAGCATTTCCTGAAGGATTTAACCTTGATTCTCTTTAATGAACACATAATGCTTATCACAAACCTGAAATGTGTTACAGTAAATTTTCCAGTAGTTATAAAACACCTTTTTTGCCAGACACTTGCTTTAAAGCACTATTGCAAAAAAAACCCCATGTATTTGCAAATGGAAAACTGGAAACCAGCATTTTTAGCCATCAAAACTGGCATTTTAAAAAAAATTCTGAGCAGAAGAAAAATTGAGCATTAATTTCCATATAACCAAGTAAGTCTAAAAAATTTAATTATTCAAAAATACATTTTAGATTAAAAAAAAAAACCACAAGCAAATTCTTGTTTGTGACATAGCAAATTAATTCCGGTAAGCATGGAATGTAGAGATGAATCTGAATTGTAGAGTTATTTAAGGCCAGAAAGAACCTCTAGAATTATCTGATCCAACTCCTTTCTCAAGAAAGGTTTAGATAAAGCAGGTGCTCAGCACCTTGACCATTAAAGTGTTGAATATCTCAAGGTCCAGTCTGTTCATCATCCCTGCTTATACAAGCTGTAGTGTAAGAGGAAGCAAGAAGAACTTCATCATATGTAATTTGCACCTAATTAAATTAGCCTTGTTTTTGGATCATCAGCTAATATAAAGTCAGCCTGTAGATCGGACATCCTTAGGATGATAAAAAATTCATTTCCTTGGGGCTCTAAGCAACCTCACCCATAAGCCTCCAACAACTCCAGCTTTGATACATTTTGGAAAAATAAATAAAACTGTGACAGAAAATCAGTAATGGGGAAAAAAATCCTAAAAATAACCCACAACAACAAATTTGCAAAATCAAAGCATAGCTATAAGTAAAGCTTTGAACTAAACCTCAGCCATTGTGGCATTTCAAAACCTGGTGAGAAAAGCATGTTGCACATACTATAATGAGCGTAAACTTCCAGTTGAGAAACATAATTCTCCTCCAGGAATTCCTAATGGTGAACTAATATGAGATGAAAGGTTGGGATCAGCAGAAGCCTGGGTTGTGTTGCTGCCTTTGCTGTGGGTGTTCCCACATGAAGTTGCCGTAAGCCTTGGTGTGTTTTTGCTGTGCTGTGCATAAGGCTTTTTTGTTTCAGACCAAGGTGAGACTTGTAAATTTCTTCTTTCATATCTTCCTTCTTTCATTATTTTTATTTTCTGCAGAAGTAAATCCGTACTGCCACTGTCAGCACAACCATAATCTCAGTGATTACTTGCTGGCTATTTCATGTTCTTCTATTAACTGATAAAGCAACACCCACTAAGTGGGAGATTATTCAAACCACAAAGCTGTTATGATTAGTTATTGGAAACAGAATTGTTTTAATAAGACATCTTTATCTGAGTCTTTTTCTAGTGCCATAAGAACTGAAACAAATACACTGTAGACAACCAAATGATAATTTTATTTACAAATTTTCTTTTAAATGGTAGGTTTCACAGGGAATTTGTATAATGAACTGATCTGTATGTTTTAAACAAGAAATATAATCTTATTGGAATATGTGCCAGGATTCTTGGGTTCATGAGCCTATAAGGAAAAGGCAAATCATGTGCAAATTAAAGGAATTTTAAAAAGGAATTTGAGAATGACCTCTCAGGGATGAGGTCTTTTGGAAAAGAGGTAAAATATCAGCAAAATCAATGCAGATAAGTTAACTTACAGCAGTAGAAAATCTGATCAGGATTTTTTCCTATCAGAATTCCAGTAACTTTGTAAAGATCATATTACTCTGTTCTCCTGGAATTAAGTGGAAAATGTTGTGACATCTAGAAAAACTTTTTGGAGAGATTTTCTGTATTTTCTGGGTTTGGATAGGCTGTGAAGCTCATAAAAACCATCCCTCTGAGCCAAATGTAGTAAATTTAGAAATACAAACATAGAGCTGATATTCATTTTCTTCATCCTCAACGAAAAAGTTTCAGCTCAATTGACTCTGAGTTCTGATTCATTTTGTTATATTGAAAATGTCATCTGTCCATCAACCCTACACATATTCCTGAAATGTATATTGTAAGCTATGTATTTGTAGAAAAGATTGAAGAAGTTCAGGTTTAGCAAATAATTAAATCACTCAAAAACTGGCCTGTGATCACAAGAGTTACCTCATTAACTTGGGCCCCAGCTTAAAGATCTTGATGAAGTTGTTAGCTTGCTAAAGCCAGTGGGATTTCTGCCATTGCTTTCCATAGCTTTGAGATTTCAAATATCCTTTGAATACATCTTGCAAAATATTCCACCAGAAACCATTTTTATTGGGGTGAAATTCTCAATTCTTTATCAGGATATGATCATTATTACCTTTTGCATGGGGTTCAGACTGTCTTTGGAATAAATGTTCAGAATTACCTTCCATAGCTCCTCATAGGTGACATGACTGATTTTCTCACTGGCTGCTCTCCATGCATTAAATTAATTGAGTTGCAATAGAACAATTGGAAATAAAACCCAGTATTTTCCAAGAACCTAAGGAAAGCAGTACTTAACCCTCCTTGAAGTCAATAGCAATTTTACACTTAATTCCTTTAGGGTTTTTTTTATTATTTCATGCCTCCAGTTAATAAAAAGTAAAGTTTTTGGGCCTTCTTTATAAAAAATTATTCTATACATCCCAGTGTACCTACTATTGCAAAGGAGCTGTTCCCTTTTCATTTTCTAAGTTCCTTAATTTTATCCACATGCCTCTCACCAGTGTCTGTGCCCAGACTGGGAAGTGAGATGTGTGTCCAAATGTATTTTTATGAACAGACTGCAGAGCCCATTAGGCTTTAAAACTTGATTGCCCATCAGCTGTTCTCTGTAATTGTTTGCTTATTTTTTAACTTTGACAGAATACAAAGAGTCTCAAAGCTGAGGCTACCATGGGTACATTTTAACTCTTTCTCTCCTTGTCTTATTTTTACCTTACCTTTACAAGTCATTAATTACCATCTGTGAGACAGGATCTTAGCCCTGAATTTCTGCAACTGGGAATTCCCCAAAGTGCTCTAAATTCAGCAATGCTTGCACACATGAAAAGGTTACAACAATATTGTAACATCAGGGCCATGCAGTCTGTCAGGACTTTTCCTTTCTGTTCCTGATTGTATCTCCCTGTTGATATAGCAACTTGCTCTGCACTACAGATGGCAGGGAGAAAACCCTCCTGTGGAGCAGCTTTTCATCAAAAAACACTGTTCCACCAAAATAGGAATGTTCTGTGAAAATGCTTCAGTATTGAATTTATTTTGTTCAAAGGGAAAAAGAGGGAAGGATGCCCCAAAGAAGGGGCAGGTCTGGAGTCTGCTGCTCCTTGTCTTAATGCTTAATTTTTTTGTTTTTTGAGACAGTGACAATTTACTCTTGGGTGTTAAACTGGTATCAGCATCAGAATGTTGATCTGCTCCTCCCAGCCAAGAGATGTAGGAACAAAGTGGTGGAAGAGGCTCCTGATGCCTCTGGCCCCAGGATCCTTTTGTCTGCAGCAGTGGCTGCAGTGCTCTGGCTTCAGCAAAACTGCAGAGAGGACAGGGGCTCAGCTGGGTGGTTTGGGCACCTGCTTGAGAAAAAATTAACTGTAATTTTGGGTAACTGTAATTGAATTTTTGCAGTCTAAATCTTGCTCCTTAAGAAATTTTACGAATTTTTACTTGCAAGCACGTGCACTAAGCTTTCGGATACTTTATTTAGCCATGCATAAAACTGAAGAAAACTTTTCCTCTACAATAAAATGTTATTTAGTAGAAAAACATTTTAAAAACTGACAAAAAAATTGTTAGTCTATAGGATTAGATTGTGCTGGAATTTTAATTACATATAGATTTTCAAAGATCCAAGCAAGAAAACATCATTTATCTTTTTCTTGATTTCATTTTGACACATTAGTTAAAATAATCAAAACACCAATCCATCAGTTGAATATGGTTTCTTCCAGGTCAGCATTTTTCAAAATAATGTCATTTTTTCTTCCATATAGTGTGTCAAACACACGCATAAAAATGTTTCACACTGTAATCAATTAATCCGTGACTCTCATGAATTTTAGAATAAAATGAATTGTTTATGTATAATTTTCTATGGTGAAATTTTTCTAATTGGAACATTGTTGTATTGTTAGGACAAAAAGTCAGGGTAGAACAAGCATGGGAAACTCAGAGCAGATAATCACACAGAGATCACTAAATAGAAATGTTATGCACCTCCAGTACAAAATTAGTGACAGCATGTGTTTGACAGAAATTTGAAAAACATGTTTTTATTCTTTTTGATACTTATCCATGAGCTGTAGTCAACTGGCTGAACATCCTGGGATAACACATCCTGATGTCCTGTGCATTTTTGACATGTAAGAATCTCATTTGTAGTGACTTGAAATTGAATCAAGCATGTCAAAGGGAAGTAGAGGGCCTGTATCATGTTTCCCAAAGTTTAAGAGAGCAGGCAATATTCTCTTTTCAAGCTTAGTTGAGGTAGTATTCCACTAAATGCTTCCTGACCATTGAAAACATCTTCCCAAATACATACACTTTTATAAGAATCTGAGCAAGAGCAGACAATGATAGCAAATATTTTTAAAGGATCTAAGAAAAAATTGTGAATGTGTAAACTCTAAAAAAAATGGTGCATAGGCAGTGGGGCTTGCCTTAAATTTCTGTTAGTTTTTGTTTGGGTTTTTTTTGAGGGGAAATAAAAAGGCAAGGACACACACTGTCCCCAAACAAAAACAAACCACAAAAAAAGGGTAAAAAGCTGATGTCATCCATGAGGATCAGATGTTACCGATTATCCTGCCTTGTTAAGATCCAAGGAAAAAGAAGGAATCAGCTCTTGTCTTCACAGCCATGTTTCCATCCACCAGTCCAGGCCAATTCAAGTATTAAAACCCCACAGGTTTTCTGCCAAACCCTGAGATAGCAATGCACATCCCTGCATAGACAAGGAGTGAGGGCTTTGTCAAACCAAAGTTTGATCATGCTTTTTTATTGGGGAAAATTCTGCTATGAAGGTGCACTCTAAATATGAAAAAACACAGGGAAATTTCTCCCAGGCATAGTTTGTGGTTTTTGACCATGTCAACAAGATATAATGGACTATGGTAGGATGCTGTTCTGTCAAGAACAGAGATGTGCAGGACAAAATCTGTCTGGTTTTAGGGTCCTGATTTCAGTTTATGTTTAAATTAGAGACATGTGATCTCTGGGTGAGCCTCATAATCAAAATTTTGGGCAACCATCATGTGAAAAAGGGAAATTAATATTTTTCACTTTTTCCCTGTGGCTACAGAACATAAAAAGTGTCAAGGCCTTATGCCAAAGTGTTCTTTCAAAAGCTTCCATTGATCCTTACAGCTTCTGTATTTAAAGGTGGAATTTTGAAAACACCTGGAAAAATAAATCTTGAAATTGTAAAAATAAAGATTTAAAAATGAAATAAAAAAGAGACTGACCTAAACTACAGTGAACTATTTTTCCTTCCCCAGCAAAAATGTAAGTATGATTGGGTTTTGAGTGCCCCAAAGCCCACACAATCCCTCTTTACTGTTAAATTCTTTCATGCCTCAAAACTGCTCTAATATCAGTTGAACCTGTCTGAACTCCACACCCAACAGAGCCTTTGGCAGTCATTTGATTTCAGCTTATGTGAGTGACTATAGCCAACAATTAGTCTGTTATTTTACTTCAACATCTTAAAAAAACGACATTATATCAAACAGCAGTAAAATCAATTGCTCCTCTCTCTGTGGCTTCTGCTTTGTGTTCTCAGTTTTGCCTCAGCCCAGAGCTCTGTGAACGTAAGAAGTGAATTTCCAGCCCTTGGTGGTGGTGAGAGGACCCACGCATCCAGCTTCAGACAACACGGGCATGTAAAAGGAGCTGTCTTTGGGGTAGCTGACATCTGCATTATATTTTATCTCCTAAATTTCAGGAACTCGTGTTCTTAGAACAAGCAGTTTGAACATGCTGCTAGAATTGAGTAGCACTGCCCACTCAGTGAATATTTAAATAAGTGAATTTAGGTGTCAGAATAACAGTCTGCAGGATTAAAATGCCTTTTCTGAATGTTTCACTCTACCAGTCCTGGCATAGATGATGCCTTCGATAAAATTCCATCCAGGTTTTGTTCTGCTTTTTGTTTAAATTACAACTGCATATATTGAGAAGAAGGGTTTTTTTTCCCTCAATTCCTCTCTCCTAAATACATTTTCAAATGTAATTTTAAATTATATTGCAGTTCTGAAGAAAAGTACATCATGCATCTCTCCAACTTGGATAAAAATTAAAATAATTTTTTTAAAAAGTCACTTCCTATCTCAAGATCTTGCTTAAATCCATGCAGTAGAAATTATCTGCTGATACTGACAATGGCTTATTTCAGGGAATTGTTCACATATACAAAATCCAGAGAGGTATAAAGGACCTCAAAGTCCAGGGCATTCGTGTTGGACAAGTGAGGTGAAACAGAGTGGGCTTGTTCAAATTCCATCAATTTAAAATCTAAAATGTCACAAAATTTTCAATTTCTAAGTACATTAATAAAAGAAGCAACATGTGATGACTCTGACAAGGTGACAAAAATGGATAGAGATAAAATAGATTTGCTTAGAGGCAGACTGCAAAATATATGTATTTTGGATCTGTATTTACATAAGCATACATCAACCACTATTGTTATGTGTGAATAAACATATGTGTGTGCACTGACACACAAACATTGATTTGTTACACATTCAGTAGTTAAAAAGATATTATTTGGGGCATATAAATGTATAAAACTGTTGTGACAGTCAGTCACTGACCATCAGTAATGAAGGCATAAAACCTGACTTTTATTTCTTTATTTTACTTAGTTCTTTAATTTCTCCTACCACTTCTTTCCATTTCTCTTTTTTTAAAGACCTTTTATTCAAACATAAGATGTCTGCTAATATCTAAACAGGATAGAGGCATTTACAAGTAAGATGACCAATGTGCCAAATCAAACAACATTTATTTTACCAGGGGAGAGGAATATGTTAGAAGAGAAATCTGTTTTTATATTTAGAATATATTCAGAATGTTTGAAGGGAAGCAGAGTGATCTCCCGCAGTTTTCTCTCAACAGAGCACACTGAGTCACCAGTAAGGCTGTGTACAAAAGCAATAGCTTTACCTCTCTCTTCTTCCAATTTTCCACCTCAGTTTTTCTCTTCCTTGAACTGGTTCAAGGAGAAACCAGAACAGATATAAATCAATGAGCTTGCAGCAGACACTCAGATCAGCTGTGTGCTGAGTGTCCTCCTCTGAGAGAGCGCAGCACACTGAGCACCTCTGGAAGACGATTTGCTTCCTCTGGTGCAGCAGCAGAGGTTGAATTCCTTTGAAAATCAGTCTGCCATGATAGGGATGCTTAGGAGGGTTTGACCCCAAGAGTATGGAATTGCAATAAAACCTTTGCAAGGCAGCAATCACCAGCAAATCTTGTTTATTCATTTCTTCTTAAGGAACAATGACCAGCAACATTAGCCCCTTGGTATACACTTCCCACCTGTATGAAAATATTTTTACCCTTTGTCCTTACATAAAATTGCAAAGAAACCCCAAAACAAAACAAAAAAATCCCCCCAACCTATAAAAGATCCAACATTTTTACAAAGTTATTGTTTTAAAAGGAACAGTTATTTTAGAAAGTCCTTTATGCTGGCTTCATTCTTCAAGGATTCCAAAATAATTTGTGAATATTATTTATTTTAGATTGTGCCTACTAAGAACATACATTTTGAAATGTAATGTGAAATGAGTGGCACACATTGATCTGTGTTCAAGTATATCCACACCTGCATAAGTGAGTGATGTCTTTGTGTGATAAAAACACTGCATTTTTGGGTGTGTTGGAGGAGACTCCTTTCCTTCTATCTCACAACACAAGGTATAATGATGGCATTTTTGACAAATACTTCTATAGATAAACATGTTCTAAGTCTTGGCATATTTACATTAAATGCAGCTCCTGAGGACTGGGCTACTCTGATTCCTTTGGATTTGTTTTCTTCCATGCATCTCTCTGAACAGAGAGTGAGGTTCCAGGAAACCTCCTGCTAGGCAACCATGTACCTAAAATGAGCTTTTCTTCTTAAAGGTTGGATTCTTCTTGGGTCTTGCTTGATTGTTGGTCTCTGCTTTTCACTTTTGAAACAGTCATTTCTGCTTCTTTGTTAATTTCTTCCTTTTTTTTAATTGAATGTGCTGATTTATTGGTTGAAATACCCGCTTTGCTTCAATAGAAAGGTTACAATTTTTTTTAATAAGTAGGAACATGGAAAATTCAGCAGATCATAATCATAATTTAACTCTTTTAACCTTGCTTTCAGCACTCATGGAGCTCTGAATTGAATTGTATATTAGTCCGTAAATAAACTCAAACAACCAGAACACGTTAGAATCGGTGGTTTTACTTTTATCCAGGTAGCCTGAAGGTTTACAGCCTTGTTTCAGTAGGTTCATTGATGGGCAGGGGCCAGCTTGGCTGGAAAATATCCAAGGTCCCTACAGGTGTTAGAAGCCAGCACTGCTGGCAGTTTTCTCCTTTTGTATTTCATATTTCATTTCTCCTTTTGTATTTCATAGCATCTTCTTTAGGATTTTACAAAAAATATGAGACATCTAACAAGTGGGTTCAGCTCTCAGACAAACTGGAACATCAGAGTGCTGAAAATCTGGCAATTACACTTTTTGCAAGAAGGACTAACACACACGTTATCTAACAATATAACCTTTTGAACTGAGCATCCCAACTCAGTCACTTGATTTCTAGTTTCAACTTCTGTGTTCTAAAGTTGAATTTTATGTGTGTTTATGTAATAATCTATATAAAATGCACCCTGGATTACTGAATGGATGTTCCAATTTTCTTTTCTCAAATTTATGAGGAGGTTAAGTATCAGAATCTTTCATATACTCAATTATTACTTTGGAAAAAAAAATCCATCAAGCTCTTTGTGTGCAAGTGCAATGCCTGAGTACATCAAGCACTGATGTCAATGGTCCTCTCAATGATTAAATGTTAGCAATATGCTGAGTTTGTATCAGCTCTAAAAGGTGTGTGTAAAATTATGATTTACTGACACTCGTATGCACTATTGACCAGCTCATGTCTTGTGTGCTCAGCAAAAAAGGATTTTCAGCTTGCCAGCTACTCAAAAGATCACTTGACATGGCTTTGTGCATTTCTGAATGCTTTCATCATCTTTTTCATAATCTTTGCATCAGTGTGCCCAAGGTCTTACATTTTGCCTTTTAACATTGACTTCTTTCACAGCTATATTTGGTGAGTGCATTTCTGCCATTTAGTTTTTTTATTTTATTATACTTTCCACTTCTTTAAATTTCCCCTTTTCTTGATAAATTCATTTTGTAAATTAAATCAACATGGCCTGACCCAGAACATATTAAAATGCCATTTGAATCAGTTCCAAATTCAGGTGCTTATAAAAACAAATTTGAGGAGCAACTGTAATTTCAATCCCTCCTATGTTATGTGAGCAATTTAAAATTATGGAAATACTTCCAATTTTATAGGCAATTTGAAATGGAAAACAACCAGAGTTCTGGGCATGTGCTCTGTATATAGGGATTTTGCAAATAGAAATGCTTTTAAAGTTAATTTCCATATGCACCCAGTTACCTGGTTCTGTGTATGTTAAAATGAAAATTGCACATTTATATTTTAAAATTCAAAATGCTGCTTTTATTGGACTTCTAGCCAATAAAGAGAACATCTGTACTATAAACGCAATCTGTCTGTTCAATTTGTATTAAATTCATGGATCTTATAATGGGTCTATATATTTACTATTCTTTCAATATAATAGAACAGATTTTGGGGGGAGAGGAGGAGAGCAGACTAAGTGTTCATTGGCTCCTTAGGCTGTAAAATATTATAATAAAAATAAAATCTTTTACTTATGCCCATATATTGCTATAAGCACACAAAATCCTGACATATAGACATGAATCTCTTTTTGTATTGCTTAATTTTTTTGTTCCTTGCACACACTCATGTTATCTTGATTTTATCCTTCTTCTGCCACAGTGAATCTTTAGGCAGGTGGAAGTGTAGGAGAATTAGGTTCAGCTGTGAATATCAGTGGTAGAACTTCACTTTAACAATGCTGCTGTTTATTCCTTTATTAAATGAACAATTATTTCCTAGCTGACACCTCAAGCACTCCTATAAAGTATGAAGGGTTGTTTAATGAAAAATTAGGAAATATTTCCTTTAGTAAGAATAAATCTATAGCAAACTAAAACTACCTTTAGTCAATATGGTTTATGCAGAGCTGGTGTAATGATACCTGTCACTAAGGAGAAATATTGCAGTTAATCAGTGAGTGCAGCAAAGACTTAGATCATCTCAAGGTGGACTTACCAGTCTGGACATACCCTTGCATTTTCAGATGTCTAATAAATAAAAAATAAAAGTTTTTTAACATTTTAAAAATTAATAACAATCTAGTCCCTTTCCTGAGGAAGCTGAGCTTATACCTGTGTATGAAAAGACGTCAAAGGAAAGGTTGTTAAAATCTTGTGTTCCCAGGTTTTTGTCTGCTGCAGACCACAATAGCTCCACAGATGGATCCAGGCATCACCAGAGGACAGCAGCACTCACCAGCAGCTGGGCTTGCTGGAAAGGGAAGGCCCAGAGCACTCATGGTGGTGGAGAACTGTAAATTAACCTCCACATGACCAGGCAGAAATTTGGGAAGGCAAAGGCTGATGATGGCACTGCAAGGGTTGCACAGGGTAGAATGGTTCATATTTTTCAGGAACTAGGCTATCTGTTAGAAGAGGAAGCATTAGATACGGGTTTTGTCTAAACCAAAACAGAACTAATGGTCTAAAGGGAAAAAATTAAACTGAACTTTACAGAGAGACCAAAGGTGCAGAGAGGCACAGTGTGCAGGACTTTACATTCTTTAATGACAAAGATTAAAACCTTTATTCTTAGGCAAAAGAGAGTCACTAAAATATCCTCGCAAGAAAATGTGTTCAAAACCCAGATAAAAAATAGTCAATAAAACCTGAATAAGGGCTAATCATTTTGAATACATTTTCTCCTGCACAAGAAGTTTGCAAACAGAAAAACCCAGAGGTTAACCAATTGTTTTAAAGGAATGCTTTTTAGAAGCAGCCCTCCATTTCCATCCTGTCTTTAAATTCTTCCCTAGGCATCCATCATGACTGCTGAGAGAATATGTGACTGGAAGCACTATTGCCAAAATCTACAGCTGTAGAAAATGCAGAATACCAGAAAGTTAAATATCAAACAAGCATACTTTAAACCAGAATGGAAATAATTGTTAATATGTATAAACCTGTTCCTGTAGGTCAGAAAGATTACTCTAAATTAAAGTGGTTTTGACCTAGTCATGCCTACTGTGAAATGTTTCATTTGCTGCCAGTCCCTCCTAAAAGAGGTACTAGAGAGGTGGACAGAGGCCACTTTCCTGCCACAGCCAGCAGATGACTTTAGGAAGGTTTTTCAGTGCAGTTGTACTTTTTGCATTTTCAGTTGTTCATACATTAATAATGCATTCTTGTGTACATTATATGACTCATGTCATAAAATATTATATTAATATTGTTTGTAAGCACAGGGTGTTGGGCTGAATGAGATCGTGCCTTGCTCCTTATTTGTCAGAGAGGCATAAAAGCCTAACTTTAATATGTGAAGTCAGAATTCCTGTTACTGTCTCACCATTTCCAGAATTTTGTTTCCTTTCTGGAGCTCAGCTTCTTTCTGTCTAGGTTAGGACTCTGAAATGTGAAAGGTTCAGAGGTTTGTATTTATCTGTCAATACTTCTTGAATTATAAATTAATAGACACAAGCTTAAAAAGAAAGGAATTTTTTTTAAATGACGTGACATTTCTTGTTTATTTGTTAGCTTCTTCATTAGATATTCCATCATAACGTCAAACTAGCCACACATGACCTCTGAGATAATCTCACTCCGACAGTTGTGGAACCACCCAGCAATTTCATCATTCTAATGTCATTTGAAATTTTCAAAAATAGGCTTCATTATTTTCTTATTATTTCAACCAGATTTTTTCCAATCCTAATTTACAGTCAGTTTTTGCATTTCAAAACTGAATTCTCAACTCTCATTAATTAAAATATTTGAAAAGCAAATCCAGCAGTTATGGCTGTGGTGTTCCCCACTTCTCAAAGGCAAGTTCTGCTTCAGAAATCAGTAAGATACTGGACTCAGTGATTTTGTTCTTTCTGCTGGCTGCCTGTAAGCACCATTCACAGCTTACTGACTTCAAAGGCAGAGTCTAGTGACTTCCATGAGTATTTTATTAGTTTTATAAAAGGCAACTGATTAGCATGATATTCAACTCCGTTGCATGGTTCTTTTATTTAGTCTTATTTCTGCACATAAATGTGGCAGTTTCTCACGATGTAGATGAGTAATGCAACAAAGAATGTATATTTTCTAACATGTAGAATTTATATTAAAGAAGAGACATAGGAAGAAACTTCTGTGCAGCTGTAATGGTGCTGCATCCAGCTGGCATCAGGTGGTGTCCCACAGGAATCACTGCTGGGCCCGGTTCTGTTTAATATCTTTATTGATGATCTGGTTGAAGGGATTGAGTTTACCATTAGCAAATTTGTGGGTGACACCAATAGGTCAGAGTGTTGTCCTGCTGGATTGGGGAGGGCTCTGTAGAGAGACCTGGACAAGCTGGACAGATGGACTGAGACCAACAGCATGAGGTTCCACAGGACCAAATGTCTACAGGAGGGTGTAGTCAGATGTGGGTTGGGCCCTTCTGGCAGGCAACCTGTGACAGGACAAGATGACATGGTCTTAAGCTGTGCCAGGAGAGGCGTAGGTAGGACATTAGAAAGAAATACTTCACAGAAAGGGTTACTAGGTGTTAGAATGGGCTGCCCAGGGACGTGGTGGAGTGACCATCCCTGGAGCGTTTAAGGAAAGCCTGGACATGGCACTCAGTGACAAGGTGGTGTTCCGTCATAGGTTGGACTTGAACATCTCAGAGGTCTTTTCCATCCTATCTGATTCTGTGAATTAAGACAGTTCTGCGGGTAAGATTTTTACCACTATATCTCACTGTGCCTTGAATGCCTCCCCAGGTCTCCAAGAATTCAGTGCATTTGCATTTCATCCTACAAAGGAGTTAATCAAATCCTGGATGTGATGAAATAGAAAAAGTGAAAAGAAGTGACAAAAAAGCCCTGACTTACAAAGCAGATAATAGGATTAAAAACAGATGTGTAATGTAAATGTTTTGGACCCTTTTAGGTGCAATGAATCTGCTGAAGCTGCCAGTGTTTCTGTGCTGACTATAGAGGAAGACCAGATGATGAGTTGAGGCAAAGTTGCTAACATCTGAATGGCTAAAATTAGGGTGAGTTAAATGCCACCTACACACTTATGAAGGAAATGTGAGACAAGCTTATGAAGCCACAGTCAGCCCAGAGACGGTAAGGTCTTGATGAAAGAAGAGAAAAGCAAGAAGGAACACTTGGGCAATTTATTCAACCACCCTGTCCCAGACAGCCCTGCTGTGCATGATGGGGATGATTCATTCAGGCAGTCCCAATGCCAAGGAAAACAGCCCTATGCAATCCGAAATGAAAATGGGCCGTCATGAAGTTGAGGAACAGCACATTTCCCCGGGGTGGATAATATCCATGCAAAACTAGAGGCAGAAAGGAGACTTTAAGATATTTGGTAGATTATTCATCATTGTTTCTTTCAGAAGTGAGTTGGATGGCTGCCCTTCAAGTGCTGAAGAAGGAACAATCATGTAGTGTGCATATTTGAAAAAAATATATCCCAGTAACTTGGACATATAGTCCCACTGGATTTTGCTGAGATCTGAGCACAGACTATTTATTTAATCACACCAGCAGAGCCAAACACAAATCTACCAATTAATGTAGCAAATGAGCATTCTTGATATGATGACCAGGACTGGGCTGTCACTGAGGGAAGAAAGTTGACTGCATAGCTTAGGGGAGAATGCACTGGGTAGTGACTGTATGAGATGTAAAAAGTTAAATAGGAGAGGCACAGATTGCTGAAGAACATTGCAACAGCACTGTTCGGCCAGTAAATATTTTTATCAGTATACCTGTATTATGCCACTACACCAATTTTGTTGGTTCATCAATATATCAAGACTCATATGAATACCAGAAGATATAAATATACAGATAGATAGATTAGATGTAGATATAAATAGATATAGATATACATCAGCAGTAGCACAGAGAGTCCCACCTCAGTTCAAAAGTTAAAGTAATCAGCTTGATTGTCTTTGGCATATTATTGTTCCTTCTAAATGTAGAAGTGGGAGTGAAGCTTTGTCAACAGAAAAGGCTTCCCAGGGGAAGTAGTTAGGGCAGCCAGCCTTCCAGAGTTCAAGGAGCATTTGGACAATGCTCTCTGGTACTGGTGTGATTCTTGGGTTTGTCCTGTGCAGGGCCAGGGGCTGGACTTGACAGTCCTGGTGGATCTCTTCCAACTCAGCATATTCTGTGATTCTGTGATCCATGAATAGCAGGTGTATTGAACATATGCTGCCCAATTGGACTTACTGCTAGGTCCATGCTTGTGTACAAAATAAACACATACTTGTACGAGAGCCCAAATTTTACTGTAGAAACTGCTGCAATAAGATTAACTCAATTAGTGGCCATGCAGACTGCTACAATCTATGCTGAGCTAAAACACATGTGTCTGGGTGACCTGGGGTCCAAACACCTGCAAATCTCTTCACATTTTATTCAGTGTATTTATTGTGGTTTCATCCTATTTATTTTGATTGGGTGTCATTTGTTTTTGCACAGAGCCTCATGTATTTTAGAAACAGAAGTAATATATACATCAATGTTTCATTGTTATTACTATTACTACTATTACCAGCATCTGTAGGTTGAGGAATTGGTTTGGAGAATTTTCCCAGATGTTAGACAGAGTTTGTATCAGTGAGCAATGGGCCGAAGAAATGGGACAGAACAAAACTGATGTGACAGGAGCAACTGGAGAGTGAAGAGAAGAATCTCAGAACCACCAGAGGAATAGATTTGACACCTTCTGAATCTGCAACAGACCTCTCTAGAGGAGAGCACCATGATGAAGGATGGTGTGATTTAGCTCCTGAGTACTTACCTTAAATTTTCCCTGTCACCAGCCAATCTAAGTATCATTAACATTGCTAGGGAGAAGGGTGAAATAAAGGCATATATGTCAGATTTAGAGCTGTTCCTGAAGCTTCCACACATGATTTCTGTTCTGCTGAAATATTATTTCCCCTCACCACATTTGAGATGTTGTTTCACTTGAAGGTCTGTCTAAGAGAAGGCCTTTTTCCAGCAGTGAGATCAGAATCTGATTTAACTTGAAAAGATGATTATTACAGAATAACACAGATAGAAACCTTTACATAAAACTCAGTTTATGGGATGAAACCACTGTGAAATGAGGAAAGTGTGACTAAATATGAAGGAAATGGTGAGGAATATTTACAGACATGGTAATAAGGTATATCTTCAATGAGCTTTTGAGGCCTGGAGTTACTCTTAGCACCCTTTGGAGACTAAAATTGGCTATTCAGTATTCACTGTAACCTAATCAGAAATTCAGGCACAAACTTTTCTTGAACCTGGGTGGGCAGTTTTTAGAAGTAGGAGGGGTGTGTCCCATTGGTTATTTTTTCTTAGTCAGCTGGTTTCCCTCTGCCCCTTGGCTCCAGAAATTTTCTGATAACCATGCAAACAAATCACAGGCGTGGGCCAGGAAGGGGTTCACAAATGCACCTCATTTTGCACATGTCATTAATTTGAATGTTATAATTTATATGTTCATCACATTTAGATCTTCTGCTTGATGATGGCTCTTAGTTTTTGATTTACTGAAGCTTTGAGCCTTCTTCCGCTGGGGTGGTGTTTGCACCATGTTCTTTTCTGACCAAATTACACAGTAATGCTTTCATTAGTTCTAACTTCAAAATCTATTTCTGCCTTTATGAAAACCATTCCTTCTTTTAAATGATTTTTCCTTTGAGATAAAGCAAATCTCTATTAATATCCTCTCCTTTAGTTTGCATGGGAATCCACTTAAAAACTCCTCAAATCTCTGTCAAGAAAGTAACTAAAAAAGGACAAGTAACTACTTCCTTCTTACACCCTAATTACTTCTCTTCTTACCAGAAATCCTGTAAAAATGTAATACATTCTGACAAAAATTGAAATTTGAGTGTTCTTTTCAAGTAGAGAAATGGATAATGCAAGAAACGGAGAAAAATAAGTTGAATTTGGTAGGATTTCTCCATATCTTTTTAATCAGCATTTATTTATACTTGGAAAACCACTTCCCTTTTGAATGCTTCCCTAACATTAAGGCCAGAAACTTTCATCAACATTTTACATGCATGACTGAAGCTAAACAGCATATTTATACTGGATGGCATCAACCCAGTTATAACTTCAAGGAGATAAATATTGCAGCTGAACGTGTTGATGCAAAATTGTGGTGAAAGGAAAAATAACTTGATATTCTACTCAGAGATATATCAAATATGTGACCAGGTTAGTGCTTTAACTCAGAGTTGGATGCTCCTGAAGAGTCTGGGGGACTGTTTGGTGTTTTGGATATCTGCCATGAAATGTCTGGCATAGATTTGGAGAAGATTTTATACAAAGTCATTCCTCTGCAAACCTTGAGTCATTTGGGTTATGAGTTCCATATAAGAGCAAATATGCAGGGTCAGGATTAAATGTTTACCTAGTCCTGTGTCCTGTCTCTGACATGTCGGGGGAGGACACGGTATGAACAGGGGAAGGATTTAGTGACACTTTGCAATTATGGTCCTCCAGCTTCCAGGGATATCTCCCAGCTCCAGGACTTTCTTTGCCAGAAATTGTAACCTTGTGGTTTTGGGAACATTACAGAAACAAGTCCAAAATTTATAATGATTGAAGCCAGCTTTTTTTTTCCTTTCTCCCCCCTTTTTTTGCCTTTTTTTTTTTTTTAATACATTTCACAATCCCTCAAACTATTGGAAATATGCACACAATTTTTTCATGCTTGATCATGGAAAGCATAGATATTTCTCTCCTGTGACTTATGATATGTCACAGGAATGCACTCCCTTGCAAATCTCTGTAATTTCAGGTTTTTAGCAGAAGCTGAAGTACTTCAAATTTATATATGTGTATATGTATATATAAAGAATGTGTCATTTGGAACAGTGCCCACCTTACTGCAAGAAGGAACTATTAGAAATCTCACAGGAAAAATTTTTCTTATACAATTTTTTTCCTTCATTTGTAATAACAGTTGAGTACTTTGTACTTTTCTTAGATAGTTCATACTTAAAGTACAAAGCTTACTCTTACTCTAATAAGAATTTCAGATTAGATCAAATTAAGATGAGATAATAAATGGGTCAAGCTTTATACCAAGGTATTACTCTACTGTTATTTATGTAGAATAATAGATTATGTATATATATATATTTATTTATTTATAGATAAACTCTGTGGACATGAAGCTGCTATGATGAAAGGATGTAGGTAGTATATATGCATATATCAGACATAGTTGTGTTTTTTCCTCATGTTGACATGCAAATTATTGTAAGACCTGGCTTTCCAAGCGGATGGGAGTCAAAATTCCTGCCATGGCCCTGACTCTTATATTCTAGAAGTCAAATCCCTAGCGTCCCCAGACCTCTCTCCAGATGCAGAATGTAACTCTCAGCCAGATAAACATGTGTTTCTAGAAGGTTTTTGCTGTTATAGCTAGGTATAAGTAATTAGTCTGTAAAATAGATACACAGGAACAACCAGAGAAAAAAATTTCCTGTGGCTATTCCTCTGGCTTTGAGAAGTGGTGGCACATCATATTGGTCATATTGATGGAGATCCCAGTCAGAAAGGAGCTTTCCCTGTATCATTTGTGCATTTTATTGTTGGCTAGGTTGCTACTGATACGTGGAGACATTTCTCATTTCCAGAGGTCACAGAAATAAGTTTTGTTCTAATTCATTTCACCTACTTATCTGCAATCACCTTGCCAGAGCACTGCCCAAGTCCTAGGTACTGTAGCTTACTTTTTTACTGCCATCATTCTGATTTTGGGACTTTTAAACTTTCTTCTATGTGAAAACTTCTCATAAGCAGTTTACACTAAAAAAAAACAAAAAACACCACTTCCTTTTTTTTATCTTATTTTTCAAGGTGAACTGAAAAGCTTTAACAATCAAAATCCATGTGTCTGAATATCACAACATTATGAATGTTCTGATCCAATTCACTGTAATTTATTTTCCCTTTTGTTACATGACAGTACAACAGTTCAGTGTTGCTTCTCCAGTCAAAGAAATTTATGATAAATCATTCAATATCACTTTCCTCTCTCTTGTGTGCTACTGATTAGGCATATTACCTTGGTTATTTCTTACCTCTGCTCAGTGTGAGTTTATTGCTTTACCAAATGTAGTGGTTTTTTTTATGTTCCTTAATGTTCCTAGTGAGAAACACACATGCTGACAAAAAACCAAAGAGGGAATATGGCTCAAGAACATTTGGATAATGCAATATTTACCCTAGAAATTTTGAAAGTAGATCACCAATTTTGATCCCCAGCAGAGTGATACTTCTCTGAAGATTTGTGTGTGCAGAACAATTTCTAAAAGTTTTAGGTAAGGATCCACAATTGGTGTGCAGTGGCAAAGCCTAGCAGATTTGCTGACCCAGGGCAGGAGGTATTTTGTCACCAGCCAGTTTAAGGTGGTTGCCTGCTCATCTTGACAAACATAAATTGCCTCAAGAGGATGAGGCCCAGTGAGAAGAAAAATGGCCTAATCACCATCCAGCCCTCGTGGCCAAGGCAGGAGCAGAAGCAGGATTGGCAGGAACAGAAGTAGGACTGCCAGGAATGTGGCTGTGTCTGGAGCCTTACAGAGGCAGCCTGCCAACAGAGGCCTTGTGTCCCACTGCACACCATCAGGGTATGGTGTTCCTACTGACCTTCCAGTTATTCCCTGTTCCATGCTTCCAGAAATACTCAGTAATGTCAAATTCAGCATTTCCAGCTAATGAACTTCCTCCAGCCTAAACAGCATGGCCCCTGAGCTCCAGCTTAGGCACTTTGCCATTTATTTCCACTTCCTGAGACAGTGGACATTATCTTTTTGTTGTCCTATGCTGCGGATCTCTTTGTCAGTGGCATGGTTGTATTTGATGGGTTTTTATTGCTTGTGATCTGCATTCCATGTATCTTATCCTGTGTCCAGCAGATGACCAATAATAATCTAATAAGATAATGGCCTTAGAGGTGCACACTGTTTTGACATGACAGTACACACACACTTCGTAAAAAAACAATGAAACAAAAGAAACAATGAAAGGGGGACACTGATTCTCATCCACATTCCCCTGAAGAAAAAGGTCTTCTGGACACTGTCTAAGCATGCCTAGTGAAGGCATGGATCAAAACCAAGCCAAAGCCTGGTCTAGCACACTACAAAGAAGAGTAAGTACAAGGCCCTGAGCCCTGATCATGCACCACTGAGATATTTATGGGCTTTTCTGACAGGCAGTAGCACCTCAGATTCCTGTGGTTCCTGACAATGTTATTAAAAAGAGCTGTAGGTGAAGATCAGAAATAATTTATTTATGTAATAACCAGCCCTACTGGTAGGCTTGGGTGTGCAAGGGCAGCAAGGCCATTATTTGAATGTATGCAGTTTAAGAAAGTCATTTCACAGCTAACCTTGGAAAACAGTGTAGACCTTGTCACCACTTCGTCTTCTTTTAGTATAGAAGTGGGTGGCTATATTTGTTGTGGAAAGCTTGTAAAAGTAAACAGTGCAATTATTTTAATCTCTTAATATGTTTGGAATTACAGCTCATGGCTGTTCAAAACACTCTGGTCACTGGGGTTTGCATAACACATATGCCATAGAGTCAGCAAATGTCTACCATATGAGCAACAAATATAGAATGATAAAATAAATTCAGAAGAAGACCTTTCCAACCCTGGATACCCAGGAGATAAGGGAAGTAAAAGTGACAGCTGTCTTCAGCAAGAGAAAATCTATTCAAATATTGTTTTTCAAAGGATTCCTCTAAGTAAGGAAGATTTATTTTACCATGGGCATGCCAGAAATGCCATGACGTTAGGAAAAATATTGTAAAAGTTATCTGAGACCCAAAACTCCACCATACCATGAGTCAGTTATTAAAAAATAAATAAATGGATACTTCAGTCCTCAGGCACAGAAAGTAAAGTAGCAGTGCCACATTTTCTCTTTTTGTCTAGTATATATTAATTTTCTATAATATTGAACAAAATAGATTGGATCCAGATCATGACAAAGGTATTCACATTGCAGAATACTGGGAGTACTTCTGGATTTAAAATGCCATTCATACAGTTAGGTATGGTAATTTTATTAGCTGTGTTTAGAAAAGAGCAATACTTTATAAAGTGAAGTATCCCACTGGTGCTTTTTATTAAAATTATATTTATCCTAAGACATATTATTCAATTTGTTTATTATATGGATGTAGCAAAGATACTGGAGTATGAGAGCCTTTCCCTTCAATGTCTTAGCTCAGAGGTAGGATTGCTGATGATTCTTCCAGTTCAGTAGGGAGGATTCAGTAAAACATTACTGGGAAGAAAGGCACATAGTAAGCTAAGCATGATAAATATGGCATCTCCTTGTTTGCAGACATAAAGTGAAATTAACACTTTTTTAAGATAATGTTTCTCCATGTGAGTAAGCACTGTCTAAAACACAGTTTATGTGCCATCTTTGACCACAGGTATGGGGCTGGACCCATCAAATGCCCATTTCTGGTCTCTGGAGATATTATCCAAAAGCTCTGATCTCACTCCCTAGTCAGCTCTTCGTCCCTTGCTCATTCATCTTGCACAGATACAAGTGCTTCAGTGCTGTTTATTTAACATGCTTGTTTATTAAATTCAATTGAAACTTTCCATTCTTCACTAGAAACCAGCTTTGTTATTTAATAAAACATCAATAAAGAAAAATCCCAGACAGATTTCTCAGCTTCACCACAAAAAATTTTAACACCTACAAAAATGGAGGAAAGTTAACACAAAACAAAAGAGGCAGTCACAGCTTTCATGTAAAAAATAATTTCCCAGAAAGTACCACAAGAATTTTCAAAAGCTGTCAAGATTTTCCTCCTATTGATCATAATTACTGTATCTAGAAAGCACAAAGAATAAACTGAACATCACATCAAGCACTGAGCAAGTAGCCTCCAAGGAAGGCTAAAGGCAGATCACCTTCTATAAATTTACAACACAGCATGAGAGTACAAATTCCAGAAAGAAGTTGTTGAAATACAGCATTAAACTCCTTTGTAAATCATTTTTAGTACAGGTAATTAGGCAGAGGCAAAAGCCATAGCAATTTGGATTAGATTTGGAACTATATTTTACAATCTGTTGTGTAATTCCTTAGTCTACATGAAAAATTTCTGCTTGAAATTTATACTCCAAGGGAGAATAATATAGTCCATAAGAGAAAAATAGCAGGAATAACTTGATGAAGGGAGGCAAAGATAGGATTGTTCTCCCTGAAGTTTAGGATGAAGTTGGACACAGTAAATGTGAACAAATACATATATATATATATATATACCACACATATATGTTTTTAAGTCTAACACAGCAAGAAGCATGAATTGCAAATGTCTGAAAAATATTATATTTCATATGATACTGGTTTAAAATAGTGCTTGATTAATTCAGCAGCACACAGCCTCGGTCTCTTTAAGCAATATAGACTTAGTAAATCATTCTTAACAAGAGAGAAGCTGAGATTCAAAGAAAGCAGGGACTAAGCTAATGAAAACATATGACTGCAAGAAAACTTTCTCAAAAAAGGTGTTTATTTAATTTCAATTTCAATAATCATACTATTAGTGATTATCACACATTGTCCTTTTTATACTCTGCTTGTGTGTTAGAAAGTTAGCTAGGCAAGTCTGTGGGATCTTGTTTGGGAATAGAAAACAGAAATACTAAGAGGAAAGATTTTTATAACAATTGTTTAGGACATGTCCATTGGGTGTTCTGAAGGATTTAAATATAATACTACAAGATCAAATTACAAAGGAAGAATTCATCACTATCAGACCTAGAGAGTATAAAAATCTGAGCTTCACCAATTAATTAAAAAGGAAAGAATTATAAGATTAAGGAGAAACTAATAAAACTGTTTAAAGATTATGAAGTCTGACAAACCTGAAGATTTGTCAAGTATATCTTGAATTTAATCTAACAAAGTTACTCTAATTTTAACTCATCTCAGCCTAATGTTTTTAAACTGAATCTAGAACATTGTTTTGCATTAATGACATTTATAATAAACTGGAAAAAACCCAATGGCATTCCCACCTGGAATATCCCATGTGAGCAGGCCATGCTGTGCTGTTGATCTGTTTGCATTCTGTCTGGGCTAAGAGTTTTCTGCAAAAGGACAATTCTGCATGTGAGCAACTTCAGGCAGCAGGAGATGGGATGCACCTAACAAACAAAATTTTCAGCTGGAATGGTGCAAGGCTTTAGAAATTCCTCCACTAAAAAATACTAAACTGTAGAGCTCAACTTAATGGTTGAGCTCCAGTTTAAGGTGTAACTGCACTTCTGTAATGGGACCTGGTTTTGTGATGGTGTCTTTCTGGAGATGGAGGTCATGTGGGGCCAAGAGGGAAAGGAGGAGCCCAGACATGCTGGGGACTTGATGCAAATTCTGAAACCAAAAGACGAAGTCAACAGCAAACCTTCCTGTGGCTTCAGCGGCCCCCAGATGTACACTTGAACTTCTGTAGGCCTAGCAGGACCAAACCAAAGCTCTTGAGTTTCAGTTATGATTCATCTGGCAAAAGCTGCTGTTAAGTCTACTCAGCAACTAAAATGAGACATTGCTAAAATCTCCTTGGCAAGTAACTGCTGCACTGGAGCTGCCTTTGAAAAACATCCACAACTGCAGTTTGTTAGGATTGATTCTTACTGCTGGGAGGTGAAAAGAGGGGAAGTGTGACTGGGGCTGAATATTGGAGAAAGCAATTTTAGTCTTAAGAAAAGAAGGAGGTAAATTTAGAAGTTCAATGGCTTCTGAAATGTACATGTGTTCATGTATATAGTATGTGCGTATAAATACATATACGTATAGATAGCATGTGTATATATGCACATATAAATCTACATCCACACATCTAAGATTAAAAAAATATTTTTCCAACTTGTGAAAAAGTTCCTTTTCTCTGAACACAAGCCATTAAGCACTCTACAAGTGTGCCAAGTGCTGCTTTGAATAAAAAGGGAACCACTGACATTGTTTCCAGCCCGCCAAAATAAACCCACCCCGGCTGCTGAGATGGAGACCAATGGGACATATGTGTGTGATAACCTCATTCCAGAGTAAATCCAACCACGATACCAAGGTGTAATTTGAATAATAAAAACGTTTCATTAACTGTAAATCAAAACACATTTTATGCCTGGAAGGCAATTTTGAGCTTTCTTCTTCTTCCTGCCCCCTTCCTGTACTCTTCATTACAGTATAATCAATTAGGAATGAGCTTGAATCAAAACTAGGATGCCAAGAAGCTCTGAAGACCAAAGAAAATTAGAAATTGTGTATATCTGCATTCAGTGGATGATTGCACATTTCTGTCAGAAATTTAGTAAACCCAGGTGAAGTGTGTATTCACCAAAGGGCAGCTTTCTCATGAGTGGAATGACTTTTGCCTGTGACTCGATTAGTAGTAGCTTTCTGTGTGATTTCCTGCCCCTTCCTACTTGCAAAGTAATGTGCTATGTCCTTAATCTCCTGCAAAATGGTTTATGCTACACCAGTTAATGCATATTTGCAGTTATCCAGAATGCCACGGTCAGCAGTCACAACTGGGCTGGAAAGGAACAATGCATTAAACTGTGATAAATTAATCACTTGGAAACTTGTGAACATGTCCTGAGGAACTTATGGTTGCCCCTTAGCAGAGTATTTGTTCCACTCTATCATTTTAATGGCTTTAGCCTCTCAGCACTACTGTGACAAAAGCAAATTCTCTTTTCATTATTTTTTTTTCTTAAAAAGAGATTTAGGGCACAGAGAGGAATGATCACATAGAATGCATATGTCTGAAAAGGAAATTTAGGCTTAATCTTCTCAATCTTATGTGGATTCATTAATTCCTGGATAATTCTTCCTCTTGGATTTTTTTTCAGCCCAAGTTTTTAGGAGTGTTTTTAGGCATTTGGGAGGACGAGGAGGGCAAGGAGTCATATTAACATTAGGAATAAAGAAGACCAGATTCAGATAAAGTAAGAATTGGCTGAAATCCTTCCTCAAACCTCAGAGCCCTTCTGAGGTTTGAAAAAGTTTAGCACACTCCTTTTATTTGCTTCATCTGCTTCAGTGGTACTTCCTGACACTGGAGTGGGGAACAGAGCAGTGAAAATACCATTGAAAAGCTGAGGTTTGGGTGAGGTTTGCCAAGTGTACACTCCCTCAGTGTTTTTGTTGAGGATGTTGTTCAAGATTACTTTTATTAGGCTTCTATAAACAGAAAAAACAATACCAGCACAGTACACTCAGATATCACAGATATCTGAGCATCAGGCCTAAAGAATGCTGTGGTGTGTGGACTAGACACAGTTCCCTGGGCTCCAGATCGGCTATCAAGCCCTTTGGATGCACCCTAGCATTGCTTCAGGAATACTCCAGGGAGCCCATGAGTGTAAGTGACATCACCTACTTCTTAAAACCTTTCATGGTGACTGTCAAACATATGGAAAAAACTGTGGGATAGAAAGGAGGCACAGTTTCAGTACCGATGAAATATTTTTATTTTACTGATGTTCTTTCAAACATAATTTCTGACAGTCACAGAAACACCAGAACCACTTCTGGCATGTCTGAATTAATCATATGTTGGTTACACATTTGTCAGATTCTTGAAAAAATATTTTTGAAGACCCCATACAAGCATGCATATCTGTATTGTCATCATCAATCTCCCTGAAATCCAGAAATTGCAGGAACATCCCCTTGTAATGTTCAAGTCCTTTATGGCCACACCACCTGACACCCCCAAAACCTCCTAAATTGTCATGGCAATTTTTTTCCAGGCTTTTGCAATAGATTTTACTCTTTTTATTGCTTTGAGCTTTTAAAAAAGCCATGCACATGTTCAAGGTATTCCAGAGTCACTGTTTTAGGGGGTTAGCTGCTTTTTTAACCCATCCAGTCCACCTTTTAGTATCTATGTATGATAATCACAAGTGAGAGTTTGTGATTGAAAGATCCTGGCAATTTTCGGTGGAGATGAAATGAGTTACTGCTATCAGACGACCATCTAGAAACCTCAGCAATTCAATTAGCACTAATTGAAATGGTAATTGATAATGTCAGCTCAATGGCCCCAAAACAAATGAGCCTTAAATCTGAACTGTTGCCTTATCTCCAGTACTTAGATTTATATCCTGGAAATGCTTATTGACACAGAAATGCATTTGTTGGCAAATTCATTGGAAAAATTACTGGAAGTGTATCAACTGAAACTGGAAGAAATGTAAAACTGGAAGAAGGACCCGTGAATGTATGATAAGGTATCACTGCCCTGATAGGAAGGAAAGTGAAATGTCCAGACACTGTTATTTAAGAATAGGATTAGTTTTCCCTAAATTTAGGTGTTTATAGCATAAGCTTTTTAGCTTAGCTTTTAGTTCAGGGGTGCAGTAACTGGCACCTAGAGCCATTTCTGTTGACTCATTAAATCCTGTCTGATACCCAGCAGTTCCAGGTTGTCACAGATTTTCTGGGAATCCTATGGCATTTTTTCCAGCTCCAGACGTATTTTTGGGATGCTACAGAGCACCTCAAATGCCAGTGGATATCAAAGCTGAAGCAAATGAATCATGCCTGCGGTGCCTACACTCTTTTTAGGGGAGAGGAGATTTTTATTCAAGGAAGAAGGCTCACAGTGCCTGGCTGTGATGGTGAGAGGCTGCCCACATGTAGATAAGCAGCATAGTTTGAGGTGCCTTAGGACTGGCCTAAGCACACATCTCCCATTATTCACATCCCCCAGCAAATACCACAGACAGCCCAGGGCTCCTCAAATGGCACAGGATACCAACGTGTGGGCAGCTGAAATGAGCCCATAAATCTCTGAATTTGGAGCTGTATCTCACATTTAATGTTAGGGGAAGTTAATCCTGTCATTTATGTCCCTACTTAAGAGTATCTTCTGGATGTATTCTGTGATTCAACACCAGGAATCCATGCAAAAGAGAAGGCATCAGTTTTCTGTGCTGTGGACACAGCACTCCCACTCAGCTTTGAAACTGAGGATGTGGAAATGAGAGTGGAACTAATACATGGGGATCTTAGGAGTTGAATGTTCTAACCTCCACCTCTAACCTTGTCTTAGAGGGTTATTTAAGCAGCTAACCTGGCTGGATTATTGACATAAATCTGTCTTTGAAATATCCATCCTGAGTTATCATGGTAAATTTATACACTCAGAACAAATAAGTAAGGAACAGACAAGTAAGGAGCGGGGTCAAAGCTCTAGCTGAAGGAAATTCAGCAAGTACCTGGCTAAGCATAAGTCCTTGTAATGGAAAACTATGTAGCAGAAAATCCATTTCCACAGTTACTGAAGGGATGGATGGACACACGACACCTGGTGTGCTCCAGAGGGAACCCACAGGACAAATGAGTTTCTTAAACTTGTAATTTATCGAGGCTGCAGTCCAGAAAGACACTTAAGACACTTACATCTGAGTATCTTTCATCATTGTTGTGAAAAGGAATAGGCCTGCAATCTTGCAAGAGTTTAAATATCTTATTCTAGTTTGTCAGAAAAGTACTTTGTCTGGCTGATCTATTAAGCTGCTCTACCCAGCTGGAAAACACTCTGCACTTTCATGTCCTGTATTATTCCACCACTCTGTTTATTTTGCCCATTAATGAAAATGCTTTCAGAGTGGATTAGATATAATCAAAATATTATGATCTCCCCACCTTCAAGGTTTGGCAGAACATAAAACACTGGCCAATGCAGCTGACCAGGCAAGAAACAGATTATCTGTGAGAGATAGAGAGTGTCATGTTGCTGTTGCAAAACAATCCCCTGCATGTGTGAGTGGCTGGAGGGAATGCATTAGAGAAATAAACTTGTAAAGAAAATAGGATATATTTGTAAACACAGAATGCTCATATAAGAGTTGCATAACCTAACCACTGCCTGTGAATACCACTTAAAAAAACTACTAATATGCACAAAATAAACTTTTAAATGAGGGTTTAGTGATAACATGACAACACATTTCCTAAAAGACTCAAACTTCAGAGAATATCTAAAGTTACCAAAGGTGACAATCTATGAATGAACAAAATGTGTGTTAAAATTTTTGGAAATGGTAGCAACTTCAGAGATAAAATTTATTTTTACCCAGTGTCCCTGAACAATGAACAGTTCTATTTTTCCAACATAACAACAGATAGGATTTTTCTAGTGGATGTAAAGCTTACAGAGTGTAATGTTTGTATTGTGGATCATTACAATGATCAAATCATCATAACACACTGAAGGCATCTAAATATGAGCAATGCCATATAAAAATAAATGAGAACAGAGTGGATATTCATACAGTTCCTTCTCCAGAGGCAAATAGGGGATTAAGTACTTCATGAATGATGATGAAAAGACAAAGCACTGCAGTAAACTCAGTCCTGCTGTAAATAGACACAACCCCATTGACAACTGAATCTGTTCTTATCCAAAGCCATATTTAGGATGGAAGGTTTCCATCCCCACGGTGCATTCATTACGTCTGTCTCACACTGAAGCAGCTCCATTGCTTTCACTAAATGGAGCATGTCGCTTTCTTAAATAAGTGCCTGCCCATAAAAAGACCCCAAGCATTCATAGAACATTGTGTGAGAAAAACAGCTTCCTGTTCTGATCCATGCCTTTGATTTCACAAGTCCTGTTTCTATCAGCAATCACATTTAGAGCACATTCACTTTAATTCCCCCAAACACAGGATTGATATGAGGGAACAAACCCCTATTATCAAAACAGTCCTGAAGCACCTCCACAGCTACTCTGACATAAAAGACTTGACCTTAGCTCTTGAGAAAGTACAGCAGGTAGATTACAGGATCAGACAGCAGAAGTGGACGCGTGAAGTTCTTGCTATCAATCCAAGTTCTTTGGGATTTAGCTGGGATTTCTCTCCTGGAGCTGTGACACAGAATCCAGTCTCTCTCCAAGTTTCTAGAAATGCCAGGGCTCAGGTACCAGAGTTCCTACAACAGTTCAGGGTTACAAGAAAGAGTGACCACAGACTTCACTGACACATGGATGGGTTCTCATTCCCCAGCTATCAACATCAGGTTTCTCTTTTGCACACTAAAGTTCTTGCCTGGATTTGCCTGGATTTCCTTTCTACAAAACACCTGAGCACAAACAAGAAGTTGCTACAACACCAAAGTTTCCAGAATACTGGCACATTTGCTGCATTCAGTATAAACTGAGAATATAACATTTTCTGATGGGTCAAAATAAGGTTAAGTGTTTTTGCTTAGTTATAAAACCATTTTGCTATGACTACATAGTTTTCATTATAGATATGACTACATCAGCATCATGATTTGTCACTAATTGTCAGATCATGATATAGCTGTTATTTCCTGCTGGCGATTAGGAATTTTGAAAGTATGTCTATCTCTTTTTTTGAGTCCAAAGAAGTTTCATCAACCTCAGAAGCACTTGTGTCAGATATATAGGGAGGAAATCCATTCAGTTTGGGTGTCAGAAGGAGAGAGTGTTGAGCAGATTTACAGAAATGATTGAATGTTTGCAGCAGACTTCACAAGCCACAGTGGGTTCCTCCAACAGATCTGACGCCACTCCTGAGGAACAAGTTGCCTACTCCTATACAGGTGTGCATGAAATTGATTTGGAACTAACTGAGATTTCTCCAAGCATTTTAGAAAGAATTGGATTAGAAGTATGATCCATCTCTGCTCTGATCTCCCAGCATGTAGAAATATCAATATGAGTAGTAATGGGTACAAATCCAAATGACTTACTGAAAGCAGTCCAGATTGAATAAAACCAAACTTTACTATTATGAGCATCTTTACCCAGTCTCTTCTGGGATGGAATTGCTGTGTTTGCTTCATGGGTGCATAAGGAAGGCATTCAGATAAATGGGCATACATTGCATGATGAGTTGCACGATTAAGTGTATAAAAAATAAAAATCATAACCTTTGTTACTGTTAATCTTGCAATTAAATAGACTACCTAAAGCATGAAACCAGGGTTAGGAAAGAGTATATAGCAAAAAAAAAAAAAGGCAATATATACATTTAAATGAGAGAAAGAGTAGAAACGTATGGTTAATAAAAACAATGCGTCATTCCTTGCTCTCCAATTCAGAGTAAATAAAACAACTTTATTTTATTTCCAACAAATCAATCAAACCATTCCATGAGTACAATGACACCCTATTGTTTCTTATGGCTTTCAGAGTGAATGTGAAGTTGTGTATGTTTTGCTTGGCAGAATTGAATCTTCCCCTCAAATCCCACCAGCCAGGTCCCAAGACTTACCTTTCTCTGTCAGAACCCCCTGTAAATCATTATTTTTAATTTGAAGGATCTCTTTCAAACCTCTCTTGCACTTCTCATTCCAGGAATCCTCAGGGATGTTGTGTGGTTTTGGAGCACAAGGAAGTGCTGTCTGTTTTCAGACTCCTTTGCTGTCCCCACCCAGCAGCCACTAGCATTTTTGAAGAAAAGTTGGAATACTTCCTGCAACATCCTTCTCCTTCTGATTTTTAACTGCCTGGGAATGGGAAGTGAAGGCATGTACCAAGACCAAGGACATGGCTGGAGTTCAGCTCTGGGTGGGGAAGCAGCAGGTGAGGCTTCTCACTGTTTCCCCAAAAACATGGCTGTGTTCACAGAGTTTGATCCATGGCTTTGTGGCTCCACCATATCAGACCTGGCCATTAACACAGGCTGTTGAAGCCCTGTGAGGAAGGAGAGGGGCTGCTGACCCTGTGGATGTCCTTGGAGACTTGACACCTCCTTGACCACGATGCTGCTGACTTGTCTTGAGCAATGTCCCCTCAGAACGCCCCAGAATGGACACTGGATGGCAACAGCTCACATTTTCCCCAAAGGGGAGAGGTGAACACTGCTCCTGCCCAACCCAGTGCCTGTGGATCTGCACTTTGAGCTCTTCTGGATCTTTTCATGTATCTACAGTGATGTTAAGGAGAAAATGAAATTTTTTCTCTAAGTCATGCTCAGACAAGTTAAAATGGCACTTAACAGACTCTGCCATCTATTGTGCTATCCATGCTCAAAAGACAAGGAATCCAGAATCCCCCTTTCCCCCAGTCTTATACAGCTAGAGCAGAAAGGCAGGATGTGTAACTGAACTGCTTATCAGAAGGGATCTGCTTAGTAATAATTTCTGACTGTGTTGGACTTCTGTGCCATTGGAAATTTTTACTTCCATTTTCATAGGTGATTTAGACACATCTTTGTGAAACAAAATAGTGGAATTCATTGCTATAAATACTAATTTATAAATATTATTATTCAAAAAACTAATATAATTATCACATGGGCAGGAAACAAAGGCCAGTCTGGATCCATAAAATCTTCCAATTTCTGCATTTCTGGGCTTGAATCAACATTTATGCAACAGAAATTAGATCTACCTAGTGATTACACACTCAGCAGTCTGTCCTTCTTAAAACATTTATTTTCATCCAGTTCACTAGCAAATAAATGTTAAAGCCATCAACATTGCTTTTATGCACTGTGGTCATGCTCCTGACTTCTCTGCTCAGCTTCATCCATGTGTAGAAAGACACAATAGAGAAAGGGAGTTGTTAATGCAATTGCTCTGTCACTGATGAATGTCACTAAAACAATAAAATAATACTAAGGGTTAAGGAAAAGGATTCTGCAGTAATGTTGGTTCAGTGTTTGTGAGATGGCAGGAGAGTTGGTGAAATAGTTCTGCCAGAGAGACTCTTGGGATGTTGTGGCCTCTTTAAAATTTAGTTTAGCAGCAATGGATGCAGTTGCTGCACTTGTGTGGGTCTCCTAGTGCCATAGAATATTTGGTGTCACAATACATTTATTTCAACTACATTTATTGCATCCAAACATTTCTGTTTAGTCACATTGGAAAAATGTGAGATTGCTGGAAGTCTTCTGTATGCTCATTTCTTCTTCCAATTTCTCATTTGCTTGAGGCAAATGATTTTCTGAGAACCTTAAATGTGACTGAAGATGCAATAATTCTTCCCAGAAAAAGCAATAATACCATCCAGCAGTATCACATTCCCACTTCTTAATTGCTTTGGTTATTTGTTGACAGTAACCAAAATGCACATAATGCTGCATAATTATACCACAGGTTCATTAGGATCCATGCAAATATATGTGTTTGCCATTTGGAACTCACATCCATCCAAGCCTAACAGATCATGTCAGTGAAAATAAAATTAGTCTTAAAAAATGAAATCTAGTAAGCTATGGGTAAAAGCAATTGAAAATTTTAGAGAAATTGGACTTTATGGAGACCATCATTTTTCCACACTACAGAACACAAATGTTCCTAATATAAATTTGGAAAACATAAAGTAACAACTGAGGTAGAAATTGCTATATTTGTAAAGGTTGAAATTTTGCTCCTGGTACTTCTCAATGTCAATTGCAGTTAGTTTGCACAATGTAACTTTGGGTGTCACATTGGGATTTAACTTGGCTTTTCTCAGAAAAATTTTTGCAATCATCAACAAAACCCAGAAGTGTGAAGTTTAATGGCTATGGCCTAGAGGTCATGAGAGACTTTACAGTGATGCCTAATTAGAAATGTCTTGTGCAGCTGCAACTGCCAGGGCACATCTTTAGCAAAAGGCTCTAGAGATTCTTAGGACCAGATAGATTTTGCCTCAATTTAAGCATTTCAATGAGACATTTAGGAAAGGGGTTTGGTCATCATAGACTCTTTGTTAGAGTTAATGAGGACAGATAAAGACCTGCAGAGGGAGAATCAGTTGTTTAGCAGATTGAAAAAACCTGCCATGTATATAGCACTGAAACACCATCTGAGATGCTCAACTTCCTCCTGTCTATTGGCTGGCACCTGAGGTGGAGAGGAAGGAATCCAGCCTCCAGAGCACTACTGCTTCCTAAGCATCCTCCCCAGTGTAAATATTTCAGTGTCTGTGTCAGTTCTGAGTTCTGCTTATGCTCTTTGGCAAGCAGCAGTTTGGATCCTGCTCCCTCCCTGGTCTGGAAAACTGCAACTCATTTCTCTGAAAAGTGACCTCATCACCCATAACTGAGATTGCAGTCCCTGTTTACTCCTTCCACTGAGAATATATCACTGTGCAGACACTAATGCAGAAAAAAACTCAAAAAACGACGAAGATGACTGGCTTTAGCTGAGGTACAGCAGCATTAACCTGCACTGGGCTGGGAACAAGGCCTTGAAGCCAAATCCAGAAATTTCAGGAATCTCATTGCCACCCAACTGCTGATGTTTCACGCCCATTTCTTTTATGGGTCTGACACTTAAATACCCACTTAGGACTGGATATTCACATGGTGCAGGAAACACTGGGGAAAATAATCACCTAGGTCCTGAAGCACCAAGGACAATGCTGAAAAAAAGGGATGTAAAATATCTTTGGACATAATTCTTAGGTGCATGACAGTTCAGTGTGATGGATTCATCTGAATTCAGCCAGTGAGTTGGGAAGATAAAATCTACAAATTAATCTTCTTTCTGTTCTTATTTATTCTATTGTTCTATGAAAAAATCTTAGTAAGTTAATTTTACAAGGGTTCTTTTATTATTTAAATTTCAGCAACAATTATAAAAAGAAGAGAAAAACATGATAAATTTCAGCAGTACTATGTGAGGTCCCATTTCCAAATTACAAAGAAATGTTCATTTGGAATAGGATCATGATATGTAACTTGTTATAAACTTCCTGGACAAAAATGGTACAGAAGAGTTTTCCTTTTAAGGACTTTGCAGGATATGCCAGCTGCTATTATCTATCTGCACTGAACAGCTAAGGAATGCTAAAGTAAAGCCTTTAAGTATGATCCCAATTTAATTTAATTTTCTGATATTTATTAAATGTTGCCCTGTTACTCAAATCAAATTTTTAAGTTAACCTATCTTTTTAAATTTCAAAGCCTTTTTTGATGAAGCTGATTCTGAATAATGTTCCTGCTCCTAAGACAGCTCTTGTTTAGGGCAGTGATTTTTAAGAGCAGGAAACTGAAACACTTTCAAAGCAATCAGGGCACTTTCACAGATTCCCCAGGGTTTCTTAGAAATGCCTTGACTTGAATGAGCTGCTCTGAGTGCTGGTAATTCATGGATCTAAAGAGAAGGCTGTAAGGTAGTAGCTAATATTAGCCAAGAAAGCTCTGTGGTATCCTTATGTTTGAACCATGAGAGTCCCAAGAGAGTTCGTAACATCTGCCTAGAACTCTAACAAGGTTAGCTCTACTCAAAGCTCACTCAGCTTTTGTAAAATAAATCATGACATAATGGTAAGTTAAGTATTCCACTTCCCCTGCTTTATGTGCAAATCACCGAGTTCAGCTATAAAACTATCATCTGTTTCCAGATACTTAACATTTATTTTTCCTTCCATAATCAAGAATTACAATCATAATAAATAAAGCTCAGTTTACCCTGCTGTTGTTCCATGGCATCCCAGTGATGTGAAACACAAGCAAGCAAGCAAGGTTTTATTGTCAGATACAAATGTCCAACATCCCTTTAAACATCTCTGTGTACATGAACTTCCTGTGGGCTGGATAAACCCAGCTAGTAAAACTGCTGCTGTAATGAGCCTGAAGTGTAAAACTCAACAGAAAACATATTTTTATTGAAGTGAAATGGAATTCATGTCTGATTATGCTGTCTTTCTAAAAAATCACCACCATGATATGCTCTGGGGAATCTCTGCAAGGCTTTCCAGGCTGTAAGAAAATAAGCTATTGAAGTAAGAATAATAAACAGTTAATTAACTGGTCCTTTTGCATGGCAGCTACTGGATACTGAAATAATATGGAATTCTCACTAGTCATATTGTCAACTTTACTGGTTTTGGAGGTTTTTTGTGAGGTTTCATTGTTAGTTTGTTTTGTTGATTTTTGTCTTTTTTTTTAAGGTGAGCATTGTGAACTTTTTTAAAGCAAATTCAGTAAGAGTGAAGCACAGATGCTTTATGGGCAGCTCATTGTCCATAGTGTTTTATTCATGCTTGGTTCACAGAATTACCCAATAACTGTTTCCCCTCAAAAATTTTTAGATGAGTAAGAAATCATTAAATGGATTTCAGAAGAGTGTTTGTAGTAGTTTTCAGGGTTTTGTTAAGTTTTTCAAGCCTCAATTCATGTGAAAATTTCTCTAGGACAGTTTTTGAAGACAAAAGACTTTTAAAAAAGAAGGTTTTAATTGCTTATGAACAGTGCTAGAAGCAGGGGTGCACTCTTTTTAAACCATGCTGCAATTCAGATTGATCTTGTCAAGTTTCAATGCTAAAATTTATGTATGCAGCCCCAGTCAGCAGGGCAGGCTCATTCCATAGTGAAAATAAATGGAGAACTCCACTGGGACGTTCATTTTGTGTATTCTCAAAACCTATCTTCAGACAGATCAAATAATCTCTTAGCAGTGCCTGTATCTTTGGACTGATGAAAAAGCAAGCTTTAGTGGTGAATTTAGTCCAGAAATCTATTTTAACCCACAAAAGTACTGCCAAAAAGAATCCCACCCTGAATGAGAAAGGAAAGATTTCTAAGTGTCTTTGTGTGTTTCTGTTCAGAAGTTTCAATATTTTATATATCAATGAGATATTTTTGAAGACTTTCTGGACTTCAGAAACAAAGACATTAACCTGCTCAGTTCTGAGTGTAACCTGGATGTGTGCTCCCATCTTTTGGGACATAATTCTGAAAATCAAAACCCATGCACAGGTATGAGGTTCACTTACCTTAAACATCTCAGTTAAATACCAATAGTTTTGTTTTATATGTACTCTAATTTAATTATTTTAATGCAATTTGGTAGGAATAACTACTTCTTTGGTAATTATATTCAGATAGATGCTTGCAGCTACTCCAGATGTACCAAAATTAGTTTTAAACTCTCTGCTTTGAATTTTGGTAGTAATGCACTAGCAACAGAAAGGGTGTGGTTGGAATGAAATAATTTTACTTTTTCTTGATTTTTGCAATCTTTTTCCTCTTTTCCTGTGATACAGAAGCAAGGTTCATCAATCTAGTCGGTACTGGAAAAGCATTAGAAATATTTTTTCATTACAGAATTCAGTGGAAATGCTCTAGAAACTGTGAGGGGCATTATTATGTTTTGGGAGTTAAATCTTGCACGTGTTGCTTTTTTTTAGTCATGGGGTTTTTTGAGAAAAGCACACTACATTGGTGAACTGACTGATATTTAGAAGACAAGCTGTCCTAAGAGTAAAAATGGCATATAAAAAGCAAAAAAGCAAGTGCATTAAAAACAATATGAGAGAGAAAAAATGTGATTCTTCTAATGGAGTGACAACAGGCATTCACTTGTGACCTAGTAAAGCTGAGGTGCCTTTTTAGTAAGAGGAGAGAATAAGGCATTTGTAAAGCTCAGTTCAGTCTAAAGCAAATAGCTGGAAGCGTTTAGATAAATTATGTTACAATTTCGCCCCACTGACTGCAAATAGAGCCCAGAGTGACCAGCTCAGCTATTGACACCTATTAATATAAGTGCCTAGAGTTAGGTGAGACAAATCCCACCCTAACAGTCAGAAAGAGGATGTCTTTTCTAATCCTCTTTTTCTGTCTCTCTTTCTGTCTACGGGGTAAGATGGAATTTCTGGGAAATCTGGACTGTCATAAGAAAGTTACAACTCCAGCAAAAACCTTTGGGTGTATAAAGAGCCTATGAATGTTTAGGCCTCAAAACACCCTTACAATACAGAAATGGATTGCTTTTGTTTCCTAGGATTAAAAGGATAATTATTTTCATGCATACCTAGAACCAAATTGTTGGTTAAATCCTCTCAAATATCTGTATTACTTTTAGAGGGAATTGATTAGCCAGCCATGCTGTACTGCAGACAATGGTTATTAGTTCACTGGAACATAGGGAAGCTGTTTGAGGAGGTGAAGTCCACACTGTGTTACCACTGTGCAGAGACACCATGAGTGAAGGAAATGCTTAAGGAACCTGCATCCCAGCCTCACTGCACAGAGACAATAACAGGGCAATGAGCCCAGTGTTACCCTGTTATACAGGGTAAGTAAAACTAGCCTAGCTCAATGATTATAGGCTTCCCAGGTCTCCTTCAGGAGGGAAAGGCTCATCTAAAGACCAGAAGAGAGTTAAGTTTTACTTGACTTCTGGACAATTCTGTTATTCCCTGTTAAGTCATTCTGGGAATAGAGTGCTTCCATAAATTAGCTTTCCTGAAGATATGTAGGGTCCTACATTGAGGACTGAAATGTATTTCCCTTTTTCTGGATCATTTAACTGTTATGAATCAAGCAAGAAAGTGAAGTTACATTCAGGAAAGGGTATATATTGTACTGCTACAACTTCCCAGAAAAGGGTTAGGTGACTAATAAATCTGTAATGCAGTAGTGATGCTGAGAAAGGGCAAAGCACTGGCTTGTTCTCTTTCAATGATCTTATTTCATAAGGTAGATTGAGTTTATTAAGAATAGAAAGTAACTTTTTATTTTGCTCTTTAACTTTGTAAGTTCTCATGTTAGTCTTAAAATATCTGTTCTTCCAAATCTGCTTGCTGAGAGCTGCACAATACCAATATACACTGTGTTAACAAGCCATCTGACCTCTTTAAATATGTGCCTATGTAGTCTAATAATATTAAAGAAAGGGATTCAAATACAAATGATAGACTGTTTTATATCTAGAGAGAGAGAGAATCCAGTCATTAGGGATGTGGAATATGGGGAAAGACACACGGCTGTGTAGGTCTGCATTAGGAAACAGCTTCCAATTGCTTTTGTCTTTGATGCTGTGGAATTTATTTTCTTTGTTCTTGTAAAGTCATAGGAGAGCTAGTAGGGAAGAAATATAAATCTGTTTGAACCTTCAGAAATACCAGGTGTAGAGGATTAAAGTAAAGCTTTTTAAAAGTTCATATCAAGCAGACTCTATGAAGCATAACTCCAATCTATTCTTCCCTGGGTAAAAATTCACAAAAAAAAAAAAAAAAAATGCAGTGTGTAAGTACAGAAGGTTTACAATTTTCCCTTCTGTATTCAACATTTAAATTGGATGGATATGGGCCAGTGGCTGGAAGAGAAGAAGTTACATGGAACAAGTTAATATGCATTGGCAAAGAGCTTTGTATTCAGGCCTGCTTGCATAGCTCCTGCTGTTGTTATTAAAAGCTCTGGATATCCATTATAAGAGTCATGTACTTTAGCAATCCATACTGTGGAGAGTTTTACTGAAACAAAATGATTACTTTATTCTAGTAATGACTTTTCTAAATGCCCTTTTCTTACCATAGCAAAGTTATTTGAAAAATGTGATTTGTGCTGCAACTTCAAACCAAAGAAACAGAGAGAGATACATAAACAAACACACTTTTTTATTTCTCCTCCATTTCTTTACAACTATAGCATTTAAATGGCTTTAAACCATTGCACCAACTGGCTGCTTAGTGTGCCATTTCCATATTTTATATCAATTAGGGAAATAAAAATACTCTGTGCTTTTTCTGACCACAAGCTGAATACTAGCTTTCCAGCATGAAGGTTTGTTTGTCAATGCTTTGCTAGTATGAAGTTGAAACTATTCTCTTTTTTCATAAATTGGAGTACCTATGGTTGGATCCATTCTCCTTTTTCACTCTTTGTCATCTTCCTGCTCCAATATAATGTGGTTCTGCAGTTTGATTCTGGTCATGAGGCTGAGTTTATCTGTGCATGGCAGTCCTCCAGTGACAATGATAATAATTATTGTGATCATGGTTAGATATGTACACAGGAAACATGCAACCAAAAGAAATACTTTATCTCTCTTTCTTTGGAATAAAAATATGAATTATTTCTGTTGTTTTTGGAAAGTAAACAAAGATTCTGACTTGAAGACTGCATTTAGGGTAGGAATAGGCCACAAATTTGTTACAGCTCAACTTCTATATAGCAGTGAGGGATCTAAGCCACTGCTGAAGTCCATGAAGATCTAGTCAATACAGTCAAGAGGGATGAATAGGGAAGGATGTCACCTTTGTTTTACCTTTGTTAAGCTTTCACTGTTTTTTTTTTTCATACAACTTTGCTCCCTGTCTCTGTTATCTGCTCCCCCAGACACCCTGCCAAGCAGTGATGCAATGCAGAGTTTTGCAGCAGACTGGATGTGCCCGCACATGAGATGGCAACACCCCTTAGCTGCTGCTACCACCTCTCTCTCTCTCTCACTTGTTTTCCTGCTACATCAGCTCTCTGCTTGCCCCCTTTGCAGAGCTGAGGTAATGCTGCAGACGGGAGCTGAACTGAGGGGTGAGAGCTGGGAGAAGATCAGGACCTCAAGGTCCCACAGCTCTGGCCTCCAAGACCCACCGGTGTGACCTGGAGGGACGCAGCTCTGGACCACGCTGTACAAACAGAGTTAGCCCACCCCTATTCAAAATTAATTTACTTTACTCATGCTATCTGTCAGGAGCAGTCCTGATTCATGCCATGTTTGAATCCTGTCAAGGCATTTCTGAAAGAGAGGGAATTGACACAAATCAAATGCTTGTCAAGGATGTGAGAAATGAAACACTATTTGTAGCTACAGCACAGAGCCTGAACTGGTTCAATTCCCCCACAGACACTCCCTGACAGACCAAGGCAGCACAAATTGGCCTTAAAAATGGCAATTTCTTTTTTTTTTTAAGGGTGGATGAAATCAATTAGTTGAATTAAAAATACATTCAGAGAATGTAGGGGTTTTCTTCTTCTCTCCTGTCTACTGTCAAGCTGGGGAAAAGGGGGGAAAAGGATGAGCACACTGGTTTTTCAAGGAAGTTAAGCTTAAAAGAAGTTTTTGAGGGGGAAAAGGGCAAAAGAAAACATAACCATAGCTTCAGAAAGAATCAAATCAAATATTTTCATAATTTCTTGTGACTGGAACCATTTGCTACAGCAGTATTCGTTGATTTAATTGTTCCTAAATTACATTCATGTAAACTGTTGTATTGGTCTGAAAAAGCCAACGGAAACAATTTTAATAGTTAAAGGTCACCATTAAAATGTCTTCTGGGAAATTATTTTCTTAAGTTCTCATGGTTGTCTGTGGTAATGTGGCAAAATGTCTGGTGCATGTGGGAATCCAGGTATTAAGACTCTAGTTGTGTCAAAATTCCAAACAAAATTAACTTAAACCCATAGGTATTTCATTTACAAAAGAGTTAATTTTTTCAATGGCTTTACATTTTGTGTGCAAAATATATTCTTTAAATATGGATAGTAGCACCTACACCAAGTGCTAGTTTAACCTGATATTATTGGGAAATATGAAATTTCCTTCCCATCTGTTTCATTGGAAGCTCCTGCAAATTCTACTCCCTGAGAGAATTTTGTCTGGGAATTGTGGCTTGGTCTTTGCTAATTTAGGTTCTTGTTAGTGCTCCATGGGGCCGAATCACTGTCGTGTCTGATAAGTTTCCCTGTTATTTGTGGTGGATATGTACATAATCTAGTTTCACCTGGGGTAAAGATTACATTATTTATTGCTGTTTCTAAAGTATTCTGGGTGCTCAGAGTTAAGTCATGCAAAAACAAAACATGAGAACTGAAATCTTGAAATCTTTCCAATATGTGTTTGGCTCATAGAAAGAGATGAGAGAAAAAAGGAAAACCTCATCGTTCAATTTTTTGGGTTTTTTTTTCCTACAATTCCACAATATTCTATTTATTTTAGAATAATGCTTAACTCTGTAACCAGAACAAGTGGTACGTGGATGTACTTGCATTGCTCTAATTTTAATTTCAAAAGGTTTAGAGATGTATATTGACAATTCTATTCTGATTTTAAAAAATTTTGACAAGCAAAATTGATGCAAGCACTTTTCTATCCTTCTCTGATTCTTTTTTAATATTTTTTTTTACTACCATGGTCTGATCTCCTACACAGAGTGAGGAACATCAAAGTCCAGAAATCATCTCATTTTCCTCTGTTCAGCCTTAAAACCTGATTTGGCTGAGATAAAATTAGCAATGGGTAAGGATTCAATATATTGAACACTGCTCTCCTCTTCCTGGTGTTTGGCTTTTCTGAAGTGGTAACCCTACTATTACTGCAGTGCTTGTTTCATCACGTCTCCTCAGATTTACAGAAGCCTCCTTGCAAAAATCACAAGAGTTGTTTGCACTTTCTGCATCCATTTTGTTAATTATAGAAGTGACAGAAGTGAAACTGCATAACTAGGAAGCATCAGCTCTGCGCACTTAACAGCAAATTAGGGAAATTTGCAGAAACAGAAGAAACTTAAGAGTGTTCCACTCTATCCTCCACCATGCTGATGATACATCCAACCATATTTTTCATACATATTTACTTGTACTCTTTTTTTTACTTTGGTCCCTTCAACAGTTGCAACTTGGGCAAAAAAAATTAACAGTGGGAGTAAAAGAGAAAAGTAGAGCTAAGTCTCAAAATCAATTACTGTCCTTCAGAAAAAACTAGAGCTCAAATCCTTTTTATGGACTTGTTGAGTTTCCTACTTTGCAAGCAAGATCCTCATAATTTACATATGGTGATCTCCCATTCATGGGAAAATCTCACACATTTGTGAAAACCATACTAATGGCAATGCTATTCTGCAAGTCCATATGTTATTTGTTGAGGGGGTTTTGTTTTTCCTTTCTCAAAGTGCCTCATGCTTGGTATTCTGGATGGAGGAATGGGAGAGTGGTTGGAATATTCACCTATTGTAACAGCCATTCTTCACTTTCACACAAATTCCCTACAAGCAAAAAGGTTATGACATAAATCTACGTGTGTAAAAAAAGAAGGAACTGTAATGGTCACTTTCTCTTGCCTATGTGCATGCTGACAGCCACATCAAAGAGCTTCACTGGCAGCTGCTGTGACCCAGCCTGTGTCAGAGCCACTGGGGCACTGAGACTCCCTCTGTCCTGCTTGTCAGAAGCCAAGCAATGTGCAGCCAATCATAATAGTGCAAGAAACACCACTTTTCTTCTGCTAAAATGTAAGAATTTTTAGCACACAATTTTAGTTTGCACTCCTGACTGATCTGGGAGAGCACAAGGGAGTCCCTCACTACACCAGAGCACACTGAAAGTCACACCTGGTACATGTAGAACACATCAATATGAGCCCTGGCATAGGCCATTCTATCTCATTTTCTAAGAAAACCAAATTTGCTCCAACTCCATTTGCATAAACTTGTGGTGTGTGTGGGTGCTAAGACAACAATGATTCAGAGTGGAAGGCATGAATCAGTTCACCAGTGCAGATACATCTTTAGTCTCCCCTTTTGTAGCATGAGAATCATGAAGAAAACTCCCTGATGCATTGCAACAACCTTCACAGAATGACAGGACACAGAATTGCAGGATGGGTGACGTTGGAAGGGACTTCTGAGTTCTTCTCTACCCTCTTCTGTTCAAGCAGGGCCACACAGTTTCCCAGGACATTTTTTTTGTAATATCTCCAAGGATGGATATTCTACAGCCTCCCTGGGCAACCTATTTCAATGCTTGATTACCCTTACAATAAATAGAAATGTTTCCTGATGTTCAGATGACCCCTCCAGGATGTCATTTTGTGCCCATAGTCTCTGGTCCTGTCACTGGGCACCACTGAAGGCAGCCTGGCTCTGTCCCCTTTGTATCCTCCCCTCAGTTATTTACACACATCAGTAGGATCCCCCTGAGCCTCCTCTTCCCAAGGCTAAACAGTCCCAGCCCTCTCAGCCTTTCCTCATAAGTGAGGTTCTCCTTGCTTTCACATAATTGAAATGGAAAACACAAAGAACTGGAATTCACTAAGCATATGTCATAAGATTTTTTTGGCTTAAAAACGTTCCTACATTTGTAGAACAGCCAAACACCAAAGGATAGTAGTTTTTAATTAGTCCAATTCATTTGCTCAGTAGTTTGAGTGTATGAACAAGATGAAAATCATCTTTTAAAAGGTTCAGACAAGGACTCTGTCTCATTGTATGATGTCTGTCTCGTTTCAACAGAAACCTCTCCTAGAACTTCCCCCTGGCTACATCTTGTTGCTCTAGTCATTATTTTTTATAATCTAGTATTTCAATACAGGAGGGAAACCCAGTGATTTTTATCCTTTGTTATTAAAACACACATGGGATCTGTATTGGACGCAGACAGCCTGGTCTTTATTGCTCATTCTGGTTTGTGCCATTAGGAGAAACTCTTCGCTGGCTGGTGCTGCACTGTGTCAGTTCAGGCTTTGTTTATTTCTCCCTTCTCACAGTAATGACTACTGAATATTGAGACAAAAAATATAAAGCAGTTGCAGACCTACTTTACAAAAGGAGATCATTGCACAAAAGAGGTCAGCAGTGGGACATACTGAGGCCACTCTCCCACTCTCAGCATACGAAAGAATGGTCTTCTCTTAGATATTCCTTATTCTGCTTCAACAGACCTACTTCATATCAGGGTTTCCTTATCAGAGAAATATCTTCTCTTGATAAAGCTGTTTTGGTTAGGAGTTTTGAAAGGCTCAAGAAAAGGTGGGTGTGATCTTAGTGCTGCTTGTTGTAACATTTATGTGGTAAATCAAGATGCAGGTGTGCATGTGTGTGTGTGGGAGTAGCTTGTTGCCACTGCTTGTGTAAGCTGTGGGAGGGAGAGGAGATCAATAAATCAATCTCACTCATGTCTGTGGTCTTTTGTAGGGCCAGAAAATCTAGCCAGATGCAGCTATAATGCATCCCAGGTACCTCCTGGTTTGTGCGCTGGAATTCGAGTCAGACTGCGGTTAAACGGTAAAATAAAGCTTTCCTCCACAAGCAGACATTTAACCACTCTACAATAATTTTGTCCCAGAGGGCAGCTTGGCAAAATGCTATTAATGAGGGAGTGTAGCAACGTGGAGAGCTTCCTGGCACAGCTTCTGAATGCTGGCTGGTGTTACGCAGTTGTAACTGGAGCTGTTTGTAAATGTTGTGGTACAGCTCTGTTCCTTTAGAAAGCTAAATCTGAAATCCTCTGGTCACAACATTTGTTGAACATCTTCCACCAAACGCGGAGTGTTGACTTCTTGCCATCCCCTGCATCCAGTGGCTGACAGAGCTGCAGGCATGGATGTCCTCTACCAGGGAATCAATCCAGGACCTTGGGTTGCTGGAAGTGTTGTGTCTCTGGGTCTGCCGTGGGAACACCAGAGGCAGAGGGACTCCAGGGACTCTGGGGACTGGGACACACTATCTAGGGGATGTTTAGGCAGAGGCAACTACAGACAGTGAGCAAAGACATCAGGATAAGGGAATAACATCATCAGCTACAAGGGAAAACCCAGAGTTCACTACAGGGTTTGTGGATTTTTCCCTCTGGATTGCTGGGGATGGGTTTAGGTAAAAAAGCAGCTAGATAGGGGTTTGCACCCCTTTCAAGTTTGGAGAGGAACCTGTACTGTGTGTGCATGTAAATCTTTGCAATTTTAATGGGATTCCATTCAGAATTGAGGACTCCCCTGTCATTCAGTCACTACTAAACATTTTTCAGCTGTCTCTGGTTCAAGGCCACCAAGTGTAGCACTAACTTGCATTGCAGCTATCACAGCAGCTGGATTTCCCAACAGGATCAGACTTGTTGGGGGTTAACAAAAGCAGAAAAGGGCAGAAAATTCGCTGGTTCCATTCAGCCTGTAACATGAGTGAGTTTTTCTGTAATTGCTACAATAATGAATTTTCTTGCAGTTAGAATGAGTGCAAAACCGTGAAGGAAAAGATCGACAACAAAACACACAATGCCATAAATGCACAGCTTAATAGAAAACCGAGTATGTTAGATTCCTAATTCTTTGAATTATCTGTGTATTCCCATTCTGTCTGCCATCTTTGGGCACTGTACACTTCAGGAATCTTGTAAGATGGGTTAGAAAGAAACATTGTTTTTTTCAAATGTAATTCTCTGTATTGTATAGAGCAGTGAATCTCTCCCACTCACATCCATGTTGTAATTCCTGTATTAGTTACAGCATGAATATCACTTGCATTTTTTTCATATGTTGAAGATTGCACATGTTGGATAATATGCCACATCTTTCATCAAACTTTTGCAATGATGAATTATTTATATTGCTAAAATGTGATCTTCTAGTCTAAATTTGCTTCTGGCTGTTAGATCTCACACATGCCACTTCTGATCTGTGAAATACATACTGTCAGAGGTGTCTCCCTTCCCAGCACCTTGTGATACCAGATCTCAAAACAGCAAAATACCAAAGGAAAAGGGCTCTTTTACTGTTTGTGGTACATGTACCTTGCAGGCTGACTTTTCCTCCTATCTTCATTCAGCAGCCTGAAACCCTTCCAGCCGAAACTGTCTTTGAACAGCAGCTCTCATCAGCCTTGTACCTTCCCTGACTTCCACTGAAAGACAGAGGCAAAAAGAAGCAAGTGTGAAAATTAACCCTCTGGACATGTTTTTCTCCTCACCTCATCTTCAGAGGGAGCCTGGTGAACTTGGGAGGCCAAGCAGCTTTTAGAAAGCTGACTATAAGCGTGATGGATCCCTTTTTACGTGACACAGGCTGTTCAGAGGACAACTAGTACTTAGATACCACAGTGATTGGCACTCTCAAATGAAAATATAGGGAACAAGCCCAGCATGCCTAAACCCCTTGCTTTCTGCTTGTCAGCTGTGACATTTTAAAGTGCCAGCACTGTGAGTGCACTAGGGAGGGTCGTGGGAACCCTGAAATTTCTGGCTGCAGCCAAACTGAGTGATCCATCGATAATTTGCCATTTTTAAGGCTCATTTAACTTTCCATCTCGGATCTGTCCAGGCCCTTGGTTCAGCTGAGCAGCAGCATCACGGGGTGAACCCACAGCATTGTGAGGGCTGGCCACAAGCACTGAGGGATGCGTGCCCACTGGGGGTGGCTGAATGAGAGGAAAGGGTTGGCACTGGTGGGCTGAGGGGCCAGATGAGCGCCTACAGCCCTGAGGAATCCAGGACAGGATGGAAGGAAGGGGACCCGCCGTGATCCGCAAAACCAGGCACTGACCTCATCGTGTTTATAGTGGAGAGCAAATGGGAAAGGAGAAAAACAAGGCGGCAGCTTGTTGTGAGTACAGTTTTTAGTGTTGTGCATGGAAATACTGAGGTGGGGAGGGACTCTCTGCTGGCATTTTTGTGGAAGGGTTTGGTAATATCTCAGTGTCTCTTTCCGAATCTCCTAGAACACAAAAGTAATGTTGACTCCAACTATTTTCTAAAAAATCCCTACAAGATCACCCTTCAGTGAAGCATTGTGTACAAGAGAATGGCCAGGGATGGCCAGGGCTGGGTGGAGTTCAGAAAATAGTGGGCAGCTGAGAGAAAATGCCTGATTCCAGAGCTTTGGAGAAGTAAGCCAAAAACTTGATGGAGCCAGACCATAGCTAAAGCAAATCTGCCTATTGTCACCACCTGCAACTAATTTAAATTCTGAAGGCCTGCTGGGAACTCAAGGCAACCCATCAGCTTGACCAAGGCACAGAAAATATAACCATTTGTTGTACATGCTTTTCACTTTTTTAAAGTTAAAGACAGCATCCAGAGAGGCGTCAGTCTGAATCCATGGACTGCAAAGCAGACTGGACTGAGATCTCACAGAGGTCCCTAAAAAAGCTGCTGGATTTCTTTATCACTGGACCGGAGCCTGAAGATACCTATAAGCTGATGATTAAATATGTGCACAGGAGCCGGGCATCCAGGTTTTGTTCTCATCCAAGGTAAAATGTCCCACAGTTTTAGGTGAGCATCCTGACTACTGCACTATTGCACTCACCTACAAGGGGGTAAAATCTCTCCCCCTTCCTCAAGTTTCTGAATTTTGTTTTTGTGTCTAGCACTTAACAAAGTACTTGCTTTCAGCATCTCCAAATTTATTACTATTTCTTGAATGAACAAAGTCCAATTTACAAACTGCATTAGTACCCCAAACCCACATACTGAGTGAATAAATAATTTTTAGTGTGAGAGAGAGCAGAGCTACTCTGCTTTCAAACAAATTGTGGTGACACAGGCAATTCTCCTTGGAGCCACCTCATTCACTGCTTTGTGAATAATCTCTGGATCAGACAAACTTTTTCTACAGTAACTCGGAATTTAGGTTATGGGAGTATACAGTTGCTGCTTTACTTTTTTCTCATTGCTATTTTATTGTGCAATATCCTTTTTCTTTTAAGTTGTCCATTGTTATATTTAGATAGTCAATGCTCCTGAACTTTTACTCAGAGAATACTTGGCATATTGGGCTCTTATTTCCACTACACAGATATTTCCTAATAAAATGAGATCCTCAGCACAGCTGACAAATGCTATTTTTCTATTAGTGTAATCAAAAAAAGTCTAATTATGGTGAAAATAAAACAACAAAGACTTTCCCAAATGAAAAGACAGCAAGTTTGCTTCTGTGCTTAGAGATGTTTTTCCCAGCTGCAGATGGAGACCAGAATCATTGTCAAAGCCCAGTGGCAGCATTGCCCTGCAAATGCAGTTTGCTGTGCAGGAGAATCATAGAATTATTTAGGTTGGAACAGACCTCTAAGGTCATTGGGTCCAACTGTTAACCCAGAACTGCCAAGTCCACCTCTAAACCATGTCCCCAAGGGCCATAACTACACATCTTTTAAATAACTCTAGGGATGATGACTCAACCACTTCTCTGGGGAGACTGTTCTAGTGTTTCACAACCCTTTAGGTGAAGACATTTTTCCTAATATCCAATTGAAACCTCTAAGAGTACTTCATGGCTGTGGTGGTGTCTACTATAGGAAAAAAAGGTTTCCAGCTGAGAGATGTAAGATTTCTAGTATAATCAATCTAAACTGCTTTTCTTACTCATACATTCTCCATACTCCAAGAAAGAGCAGTATAATATTAGGAGCCCTGCTTGGACTGGTACTGGGCTGCATTTTTTTGTTTATGATCTGCTCTCTGAGATTTACAGCACGCTCCAGGCCGGAGCTTGGCAGGCTGTAAACACTGGAGTTAAGGCAGGGAATGAATTTTTATCTCTGAGTCACCAGGACAGGGTGGGTGACCACAAAGCCCTGTGTCCACCCAGCCATAACGCTGAGTCAGGAGTCAGCTCGTGGCACAGGCTTTACACACCCCCAGAGTGCTGAGTCTCAGCAAAAAGCTGAAGGAAGGGGACCTGAATGAAACCACAGGAGGAGGCTCCTGCAGCCAGCACAAAGCCTCTGTGTGACACAAACAAGGAGGGCAGAAATCACCGGTAGGATTAGAGATGCATTACTTTACTTCAAGCACTTGCTGTGGGGGAAAATGCATGCCAGGGGAGTAGTAAGCACAAACACACAAAACGTGCTCCAGTTGGCTTTGTAAAATTAATCTCTGAACACAAACATACCAGAGCTATTACAAATTGTAAAGCCTGTAATGTGCACGGCTTTTCCAGCCTGTTTACAGCCTTACTTTTTTTTTGGCAAGTGCAGAGAGATGTGAAAACCCAGAGTTTAAATCATGAAATGAGCCACACAAAGGCAGACACTGGCTGCTGTAGCTTTCAGCTTCATGGAGAGCAGCCTCTGAGCATGACAGCAGTGGTTGAATGGGTATTGAACAAATACTGCCTCTTTCCTCTTGCCCAGTTCATGATTTGCTCCCAGCCCTCTGCCATACATTTATCTGTTGTCTCTGAATAATAAATAAATTAAAAAATAAATGTTCTGCTTTTAACCTGGATGTGTTCCTTCCTCTCATTCATAATCCATCCACTCAAGTAGGTGCATGAGAAAATGAGTGAATGAAGCATGGGCAGAGCAAGCAGGGCCAGGAAAAGGGGAGCAAGTACCCAAGTCATGGGGTTAGCAGAGGAAAACTGTAACAGAACACCAGTCTAGCTGGCCCAGTCTTTCAATCACTCCAAAGGCAGCTCATGGCATTGGTAAGAGGTACTGGGATTCCTGGTAAGAGGCCAATTTGTGTTAACAAACTTACAGTGAAAAGCTGGGTCATGCCCCGATCTGGACAGAACTACAGACTATAATCAGTCCTGCCTTTTTGGATGCTGCAGTGGTAGTTTATGATGCCACTGCCTCTTTCTGTTCTTTATGAACTCTCTCATCAAGCTGGCTATCCTTCCCACATCAGTGAATGCCACACAAACATCACTTACACTGCTTATTACAACCCTCAAAGCCACTTGGTCTGTTTTGCTCCTACCTGATCTTTTACCATATCTCAGTTACAGAAATGATGAACACCAGGTCATGGGCAGTCACAGGCAGCTCAAGGTATTTGCTAGACAGCTTCAGTGTATTTGATAGATCTACCAGAGAACTTCTGAATATGTCTCAAAATCAGGACAAAATTGCACCTGGCCTAGATGAAAAACATAGTCTAAACACTGGGGTTGAGGGATGTCCATATCCACAACATAAATCCAAGACCTTGTAAAATATTTTAGCCAGGTCTTTAGGAGTGATGTTTTACACTTGGAAATCATAAAGGCAGGGCATGATTGGTGTTATACTGCACCATTCACTTCATTCCTGTAGGATGTCAGGTGTTCATTTAATGTAGGTGTGGATTATGAAGAGAAGAAACTTCAGGAAACAGGTCCCAATCACACACCATGATATTCAATTTTGATGTCTGACTGCAGGTTTTGGACACTTCCCTCTCACCACTGGTGATCTAGTACACATTGACCAAGGAGCTATGAATATCATGGAGCAGCTCTCCATAAAGTGCACACCTTTTCAGTCACCTGGTGAGATCTACTGGCACCACTAAGCAATTAGGATCTTGGCTTGGTCAGCTGGCTACTCACAGGAAGATGATATTTTATCTGTGGTGCTCCAGGGATCCTGCCTGTTCACCTATTGTCTGTCACTGTCATATTTTCTGAAAAATCCTCTTTGCCCAGGATTTTCTCCTGGGAAGCTGAGAAACCTCAGCTTCTCCTGTGTTTGCTGCTCTGGAATGTGGTCTGGAGATTATCCAAACATGTGAATTGTTTTAACTTAATGACCAATCACCATCAGCTGTGTCAGACTCTGAGGGGTCAGTCATGAGTTTTTCATTATCATTCTTGTTAAGCCTTCTGTCTGTATCCTTCTCTTTCTTTAGTATAGTTTTAGTATAGTATTGATTTAATATAATATAATATCATAAAGTAATAAATCAGCCTTCTGAGAACATGCAGCCAGATTCCTCATCTCTGACCTCATCCTGGGGACCCCAGAAACTCAATAACTGTCCCTTCAGGAGGTTGCCAGGTGTCCCTTAGAAGCACAAGTCTTTTCTGCTCCTGTTTTGAACAACATCTAGCACCTCATGTGATAAAACACATGGGCTTAGGCAGCTGGACCACATCCCAGGTATCTGTTTAATTCTAAAAGGGGTCACAGAATGAGTCAAGCAAACCAGTAGGGTGAAATGGCCCCATGTAAAACTCCAGTGAAATCTAGGGGTTGCACATAAATGCTTATGAGCAGTCTGTTGTAGGTGTGGGGACCACAAACAGCTCACAGTCCATGCCTTTAGGAGTTCACAACCCAGCACTGTCATGTATAAATCCAATAAATGGTTCTGCCTGTAGGTTGCAAGACCAGAAGGAGCTGTGAGTGGGGAGCCAGAGCTGCTTGTGGTTAACAGAATTCTTACAGTAACTCTGGGAAGCTTACATTGGAGCATACATTGATGCCTAGCTGAATGTTTCCAAATAAGAGCCAAGAGGAGTTGCCTCTTTGCTGCCAACACCAGGATCAAGTCCACATTAATTTTTATGTATTTTGTGTGTACATTGGCTCGAGGCCACGGTTATACCTGAAGTGTAGATAAAAATCACTGGCTGCATCTGTTCTGGAGGTGCAAAGGCCCTCAGAGTTAGCTGAATACTCTGCTAACATGATGTGGAATTAAGGGTGACCCTGTGCAGCACAGGCAGAGTGTATTATGAACTGTGAAGTACAGTGCAAACGTGTGGTAAAGGTGGTCCCTGAGTCAATAAATATACTTTTTTTCCCATAAGAAGTTGGGAGATAACAGCTACATAAGCAATTCTATGGAAAGATGACAGAGCAAAGAAAATTAAGTCAGTCATTCCTGTACATACTTGGAACCACAGCTCTCCTTTCACCTGAAAGTTTTGCACACATCTGCAGCTTTATTTTCACGTGTGTTTAGGGGAGCCTGATTTTCTTGTAAAATGTGTGGTTGAATTCTTAGCTCTAATGAGACCTCTGGGTTCAGTTTTCTGCTCAGTCTCCAAGGATTCACAGCACTACCTGTTACTTTCTAGTGCATCTTACACAGATGACCTGGCAATGGAATTCTAAATCTTACTAGTCTGTGACACTTTTCATAAAGAAGCTAAAATTTTTTGTTAAGAAAAGAACATCTGTTCATAGCTTGGTTAGAATATTTGGATGAGAAAAGGGAGTCCTATCTATGAACACTGTTAGCATGATGTATTTTTACATCTTGAGTAATTAGATATTTTAAAAAATCCATGGAAAAACCTCAAACTAATGATTCACCTTCATCCTTCAAGTTTTTAGGTCTTGGTGAACTCCAGCCCAAATCTTTTGCTCAGCCTTTCTGGACAGGCCACACAACACATTCTGGAGGCAGGAAAAGGCTATAGGCTGTCATCCTCCCTTAGTCCATGTGCCATATAATCAATTTGTATATGCTGTAGGTCTTATTTCTCTCAAGCAAGCTGGGCTTGCTGCTTGCTTTGCATGGCTACAGGAAATGGTTAATTTATGTATCATTTTCAAAGTACACTTAGAACACCAAAGCATTGAGGAGGATCTCTCCCAGATGTTTTATTTCTCATCAGCAGTTCTGAGACCCTCCAGTACTCTATTACCAAGACTGGAGCATGATCGTATGTGGGCCAATTTCCCTCTGCAACCCAGTCCTCATATCTTCCAAAACTTAAGGGAGAAGGAACATGTTTATCACTTAACTACGCAATAAGGAAGAAAACAGTGCCCAATATCTGTAAGGTGCTCAGAAATAGCTTTCTAAGCAGCTATGACAGCTGTATTGCCCATGCTAACATGGACCAGCACACCTTTATTCTGAGCCACCAAACCTTTCCAAATCTTAACCAGAGTCTTTAAAAATGAGTCTTAACCAGTCTTTAAAAATGTGACTGGAGACATGGTCTGATGTAAGGCCCAGCTCATTTTTATGACAAATACATAGTAAGGACAAGGACACAGAGTTAGGAAAATACAAAAATTTGAGCTGCTCTCATTTACAGACACATGCTCAACATGGACATAATTTAAAGCACATTGTTTTCCATGATGTCTGCGTTTTCCTGAAGAGTAAGCATGTCATCTAGTAATTTAATGAGCCAAGCTCTTTACATGCAAACAATTTATGAAAAAGCTGTGAGATTATATCAGAGCCTGTCTATAGCTAATATTAAGCTGGAGTAATAAACATCCTCAGGCAGCATTTATTTAAATACTTAGGTTTGTATTAAGACCATTTAAGAGGTTATTGCTTGGAAACTAATTCCTTAATGTTGCTAAACTGCAAGTCTGTGCAACCTTTTTCTGTACAGAAGTGCAAAGAAAAACATTTAATTTGTGTTTTCTCTGCATATTGTAACAAAACTGAACCCAAGGTTACTATTAGATATTAAAAAGATTTTATTCCAAAACCCTTATGATTGCATTTCTTTAACATCCCAGAACAGAATCACAGCTGAAATGCAGGGCAGTCTGAGTATCTCAGTTCTGTTGTTCCAGCTCATTTCAGTATTTTAGTACAATGGTCCCTAAAACAGTGGGGAAAATACGAGTTTCACAGTGCACCTGCTGGGACCATGTGTGACTCACTGGCTGAGCAGCCTGTGGAAGTCAGCTATCATATAGCTGCAACATTAACAGCAGATCCTATTACTGTCATCCCCCATCAAGAACATGAGTAATGTGGAAAGAGACACACAAAGAGAATAAATACACACTTTTCTTCACTTACAGTAAAAGTTGCCATTTTGAGCAGCAGCAGTCAGAATGTCTCCAAAGTAATTCATCCCTTTTGTGAGGCACCCTCTGTAACATCAATAACTGGAATTTATTTACCTTATAAAAATTACCTCAGTGCTATGGAAGCATCATTCATGCTGCTATGCTGAAGGTTATGACAGTGTTTCCAGTAAAAACTTCAAACATACAGGATTCAGCTGTGCAAATCTGGGAGTTGAAATGAAAGTACACACATGGAACAGCTGCTGCAGTGGGACCTCATAGGGAGAAAAGTACACAGAAGTTGTGTGGAGCTGGTACCCTTCACATTACAGAAATTATCAACCTGGGCAAAAAGGCAGGAGGAGGGAGATTGGTCCACCCAGCTGGCTCTGCCCAACGTGGGAGGCACATGGAGGGGATGGGAGCCAACGCTCTCCTCCTTCCCTCAGATCCCAAAACCCTCTTACCTAGTTCACATGTACATGGGAGAAAGCAGAGGAGAGTATTTTTGCCTCTGGGTTGCCCAAGCCCCACCACCCTGCCCTGGAGAAGTGGGGACCTAGGCAGAGGGACTGGTCTGACACAGCTGCTCAGAGATCACAATTTACAGAGTAGAAGATTAAGGCAAACCAAAACTGATGATATTTTATTTTAAAATACTCCCCCACAGAGAGTGTTGTCCTTTTTCCATCAGCAGCTGGCTAGTGGGATGTTTGGTCACAGAAACTGTACTGTGTGGCCTCATGACCCCTCTAAGTACATCTTCATTAGTGTTTTAATTCACATCAGAAGTGTGAATTTGAAGCTAGACACCTATTGTCCCTAAATATTGTGCTTTTGGTTTGCTTAGAGAAGCAGTCCCAAGGCACACAAACTGTTTCTTTTCACTAAGCCACAACTGTTTTCCCCAAAGCAGAAGATAAGATCTGGGAATGCTCTAATGCCAAGGGGCTTCCTGGCAGATTACAACTAGTTTGAAGTTTTATCCTAGAGAAGCCCCCATCTTGAGCTGGATTTCAGGTATGGAACACAGTGTTAGTACTTGAATGTTAGTACTCAGATGCCCTGGAGGATTTTCTTTTGCTGGGTTTCTTTTCTTTTTTTTTCTTTCTCTTTTTTTCCCTTTTTTTTTTTTTTTTTTGCTGCTAAAGTAAGATATCATCATTCCATGAAAATCTAAACTTTTCAGCTGACAAAAGACACAAAGACACAAAAGATATCTCTTTTGATTGACAGTGCTGAAAAACATAATGTTGAATTGTACTAAATACCTGACAAACACTAGCTTTTTAAATTCTTTTATTTTGAAAGGAGCTGCTTTTGTTTGCTTTAGCAGATGATCAATGCTTTAACTGCCTGGGGAAAAAAGTAATTTGGACTTTTTCTATACTTTGTATTCTGTTTCCCTAAACCAAGGAAAAATCTCTTCTGCCATGGCTTAGGTTACAATAGCAGGAGTGTTATCTCTTGATAGACATTTCTTAGCATATGTTCATGTTAAATTCAACCCATACTGATGTAGTTTCACTAAGAGTCAGTAGCTGGTGAAAAGGATAAACCTACTGGAGAGCACTGCAGGTGTCCAAAAAGGCAAATATGGTTCCCTTAGGGGACTGAGCAGCAGCTTGAGAATTGCTGTGCCTGCTGGTGTAAATATGGAAACCATCAGAGAGTTAGGGATACATCAAAGCTCTGACAAAACTTTATTTGACTAAAGAGAAGTATAATCAAAGCCTGACAATCTGCACTTATGTGGTTGTTGTTGGCCATTTAATGACATGTTAACCAAGCACAGCTGACTAAAACGTCACTAATTGGTCTAACATATATAGCCTGCTTCTCGTGCAGTATAATATAACATCTAAGGGTACATGTGTTTCATATCTATCTTCAGTAGCTGTGTGTGAAGGCTGCAGCACTGTAAAGCCCCAAAGATTGTGAAGGTGTCACATAAGTGAACAAAGTATAGAGGAGGTACAGGTCTCGCTATGTGAAATTTTCAAATAGAAATTCATTTTTACTCATTATACATACTCAAAATAAATTCAAAAAGTTTCAGGTTTGACCCCTGTGATGTACACTGCCACAATTTGGCCATACAGGATAGCTAGCCCTACAAGGAATTACAAGCAGAAGAGAAAGTCTTTGGAAACTGGGAAAATGAGACAATAGTATTCTCCAGCCAACAGAGACAAAAATGGCTAAAAGATTGTGCTACCTAATCCAAGATACACTTGAGATTGCTTAAGCCTTTTCAAGACCAGAGCTGCAGCCCTGTGGCTCAGGGAAGATCCAGTCAAATGCAGATTCTTCCCTCCATGTACAGGAGACTCCAGACTAAACTACGTGTGGAGCCAAATCACAGCATTTTACAGGTAAGAAAATGAAGCCCAAAGCAATTCCCTGTCTTTCTGGTGCTGAGTCTGTCACACAGGAAAGATGGTAGGGCAGTGCTCTCATCTCCAGTTAGGTCTTTTTGTTTAAGCCCCCTAAGATATTGGAAATTACTCTCTTAATGAAACTCCACCAATGAGGGGAAAATCAACGTGATTGTAGTAGTTGTGTTCACCTCAACATCTGCTACCTTAGAATAAATAAATTTGATAATTACTATTAATATCCCATAGAACAGCAATGCCAAAGCTGATCAAACATAACAAATCCAGTAAGCCTCTGACATGCTTTGCACCATTTTGCCAAATGCATGAAATAATAGTTATGTCTCCTACGAAAGGAATAACGTTTTTTATTTTTAAGCTGTTTTTTTTTTTTTTTTTCCTTAAGGATGAAAAGCAACGGGGACACTCCTAAAAAGACTGAGTTTCTTGTCTTGCTTGTCCTTGCCGCATATTTGTTAGAACAAACCTTCCCCCTTGGCTGCCTTCCCGTAAGGCTGGGCGGGGCAGGTGGGACTGAAGGCGTGTTTGACATTTAACGTCGCCAGGCAGGGCCCGTGGAGGAACCTTCCACTAACTGGGGAGAAAATGTGTTTTTTGGAGTTAGCTCACCCACTGTTACCATATGTAGAAGGGAAATGATGGGGTGCTGACTAACACTGTGGGGAAGCTTGGAAAATCCTCTGAAAACTGAAATAAGAGACTATCTTAGGCATTTCCTTCACCTCTGTCTTTTGGGTGCTTTCTCTTCCCATCTGCTCAGCCTACAATTGCTTCTGTGTTCTTTCTGCCTTCTACATTGCTTATTTTGGGCTTCTGCTGGAAACTTCCTTGAAACTAGAAAGGTGTTTGTTTTAAACTAGACAAAACATTGGAAATATATGACTCTAGAGTGACAGGAAAAGACATAACTATTTCAATTCAGAGTTTTCCTATTTCCATTCTTTTCTTCCTTCCATTCTTTTCCTTAAGTAAAAAATGCATTAAGAAACATTTAGAGACATTTTTTAAAAGTGTACAGTTTCATGCCTTTCTTCTCATAGAAACCAAAGAGAAATCACCACTGACATTAATGGAACAAATACAGAAATACTTATCTTATGCAAGGACGTTTTAAATTTCCTCTTTTTGGCACAGAGGGAGAAAGAAAATAGAAACGGCCACAAACACATTATTTTTATTATGATTATAGTTGTAAGTTATAAATTATAATTGCTAGTCATACTTCTTCATTTCTATACTTCTGGTTGTTTTTTAGATAACCTGCCAGTGTGTTACCAGGACAACCCCTGAGGGAAGAGATCTTCTGCAAAAGCAATGAAATGGAGAGATTATGCCTCACAGAAAGGGAGGAATGACAAAAGACAGAAGCCTTTCATAAAAAATCACAATAAAATGGACATTAGCATCCCCTTGACCAGTTCTGTGTTCCCTTAACTTTATTTTTCCCCAACATGCTTTCTTCCACTCCTCCCATGGCTACTTTGTAATAGCAGAACAACTCCTTTCTTCTTCAGGGTAAAAATGTCATTTATACTGTGTGAAGAAAACTGCTTCTCCTCACAGCTGATATTGCAGTGACATTTTTTACTCTGTAAAGTATGGGTACCTAATATTTACAGAGATGGTGCGCCATGGGCAATTCTATAACTCATTTACTATTCTTCTGAGCTAAATGTATGAGGCTTTAAGATGTGTAATGAACAACATACAAGATGTCAGTTTGTTTCAAAGAACTGCATTTATTCTAATTATATGCTGAGCTAAAAGAAGTGTTTAGCAGTGCTCCCCACTGTGCTCTGCCAGGAAGCCTGTGAGGACCCCAGCACTCTCTCTACAAAAGCAACATCTCCCTGTTCTGAGGCCACTTCACTTAGGCTGGATGGAGAGGATTTGTTCATTTTTGGAAGAGAATGATGCCAAAGCCCCCAGAGCTGGGTCCAGAGGCAGATTCAGCAGATCTGTGTTAGCTCAGCATTGCTGATCTCAGCACTACTGAGCATCAGAGCTGCTTGGACAGCTTGGTAAAATACCAGTGCTGCAGTACACAGAGCCATACCATGGGCTGCAGGTGAATAGATTTTCTTGGGAGGATGTCCAGCATGCATCCCTGAATTCTTGGCAGACATTGCCGGTTTGGTCCATCCACAAACACCGAGGGATCATTGTTTAAAATCCCAACGACGTCTCATAGCTTGCCTTTTGCTGGGATATATTATTAATTAGCTGATCACATCGAAGTAAATACTTAATTTATGCTCCTGGGATATGCAGGGAAATTATCTTAACTGTTTGTCTAACATTTTATTTCTCATTTTTTTGCACAGCTTCTAGCACAACACTGTAACCACAACATTGATTGTAAAAGTAAATCTAACAGAAGACAAAAGCTGTGAATCCTTGGAAAAACAGGGACATATTAAATAATATACCATTTTATAGGTGAAAGTATTCACTTTATAAAGGTGAATTATTTTCTTAATTAATTTTCACCTTTTGGAAAACTGCTTTGTCCATAAGCACGCTCTGTCTTTCTCAAACATCTGGCAAATGCATTTTAGGGATGGCCTAAAATTGTAGAACAGAGAAAATACAAATAGCATAATTATGGCTTTATTTTGGTCAGCTCATGAAATTGAAGGATTAGCTGTACGGGCCAGCTGTTAGTCAGGGAGGTGGCTCAAGGTCAGAAGGTTATTCTCTTGACTCCAAAGAAGATCCCTGTGCTAAAGAGAAGAAAGCTTCAGACAGTAGCAAATTGATGTTTTAGCTTAATCTCCTAAGAAATGAGAATTTATGGGATCACTTATGTATACCTACACATTTTGTCATATCCCCTTCCTCACAACACCTTTTGAATCCACTTGTCAAATTCAGTGCATTTTAACAGAGATCTGAAGTACTCAAATATATTTTATCCCTTCATGTGTTGAAGCAGCTGACTAAAGGGGGGACAGTATTTGTTTCCCCCTGAGTGAAAGACTTTATCAGGGGCTTAGATTCACCAGATAGGGCGAGACATAATGAAGATGCCCATTAGAGGGAGAATTTCTGTCAAAGCTCACCCTAGAGACCCCAGCTGTGAAGGATCCATCAATACGAAAACAGGTTTATTTAGTTATAAATTTTACTGTAGAGGAGATGCAGTAGCTCAGATAAGAAGTTTATGTGAAATATGCAGTGCTGTGTATACAGAGATGGGTGTAGTTTGCTGTGATCTGGCTCATCCTGTCCTTTGAGCTGACAGAGGCAGCCCCAGAGCAAAAATGTGGTAACCATCTTAATGAAGAGATTTGTTGGAGCTGATGTCTGCCTTCCAGCAAGGTCTTTATTATTTCAAACACAGAATGATATCCTCATGTTTGATCTACACGGGAAGAGAAGGTGAATGCTCAGAAAAAATTCCAACAGACACTGTGATCAAAGCTCTCCCCATTTCAGTTCAGTGGGGTGCTTTAGCCACGGCTTGCTTAGTGGCTTACATTGACCAGAGGTTTTATCCTGCACTAGGAAAAGGCTGATGCTTAAATCAAGAGTGATGTGAAAATGAGCATTTGGGGTTTTTTCCTCTGTTGAAAATTCTGGTGTCCAACATGGGGAGAATTTTAACTGAAAAACTGCTTGCTGTCCCTCTTTACTTCTGTCTCTTCTGAAGTGTCCTCATAATGATCTCTTGTTTGTTACTTTGCTCACTCACCTTTCCCTTCCCCTGCTTTCTCCAATGCTCTGATCTTCTTGGAACTAACTTTCCTCAGAGGCAACTGCAGTCAGCAGCTAACTTAGCTTATCTCCCTTTTCTGTTTCTTCTGGAGACATTCCCATTTGCCATCGTGTTCTGCTTGTGTCTGTGGCAGTGGCCTCGTGGGACATTCTCATCAGGCAAGACAGTACCTCTATTCCATACTGCTGTTGCAGGGATGGGTTTGCTCCAGGACCTACAGAGACACAAGGACAGGGCAAGACTCAGACTAAGCTGAGAACTGCGTGGCCTCACATACTCTGGTGATGTGTGTGCTGGGAGCAGGGAGTGAGATCAGGAGGAGGCAGGAAACTCCTCTTCCCTCTGGGAAGTGAGCTGAAGGAGCAGCAAGAGCCACCAGTTTTGGCTCGAAACTAGAACTGAGAGTCCTGGATCACTTCCTGCCTCCCCAACAGCTAAAGTTTTACTCTGATCAATTTTCTCTATAAGAACATGTTTCTACCTGTCTCCCCAACACAGCTTTGATTTGTAGTGCACATGAATTGTGTAATAGCATAAAACAATTTAAAAAATATAATTTAACTAGAGCTGTCAAATTCAGAGACTTTGATCTTTGAACAAGGCATTCAAAGTCAGATGCCAGAAGTTAAGTACCTAAAATAAATATGTGGCTAGCTCATTAGAAGTGCAAAGGACCTTTCAGTGCTGTTGAAATCTGAAAATTAAACACAAAACCCAACCAGAACCAAAGCATTTATCACTGCAATCAGAAATAAGGAAGGCCATTAAAGTAGTAAAACAGCAAACTCAAGAAATAGTATGTAGGTTCACAGAAAAATGGCATTCATTTACACCTGCTGATTTTGTTATCCATGATTGTGAAGGAGATAATAGATTTTAAACTTTACTTTACTTACCAGGCATGCAGAAAACTCCAGGTGTTAAAGGAAGAAAATGTGGAAGTTTGTGAATTCTTTCATCTGCTCTCCAGACCCTTGAGGCAGTTTTTACTTTAAAAAAAACCCTCTCTAAATCCTCCTTTAGTTCAGGAAGGGGGATTGCTTGAGACTGTCCCTGAGGGGCTGGTTCCATGCTTGTCTGAATGACTGACTCCTGGACAATGGGATACATGAATATCCACACTCTATTCAAGAGAATAAAAAGGTAGGAGGGCTGACAGAATACAGCAGTACCTTTTCCATGGGTTTATCTCAAAGTTTGCTATCAAAACTATCTTCTTTTTTTTTGAGGGTTTATTGATTGTTTTGCTGTTGCTTCTTTTCTTTATGCATGGGATTAAGAAGATTTTCTGTCAATGTCAAAAAAGAATAGATTTGCAGAAACCCACCAAACCTGAAGGTTCCACACATAAGGAGAGGCAGAGTTTCCTAAGCCCAGATTGATATGTTTGGATCAGGATTCTTCAACGGAATTGAATAGCATTCCGCAAGACAAATGTCTGTCCCTGTGTTTTCAAGGGCCACACAGAGAAAAATAAAAATTCTTGACATGGCTTTCAAAGGATTGAAAGAACAGAAATAGAAGTAGGAAATCATGTCCTCCTGGGGTGAAATACATCTCACCCCATGTCAGCTATCTAAGGGCTAGGCATCGAGTTTAAGCCAGCCATGCCAGTACTCTGTAGTTGATGAAGAGACAGGCACCTACAAAGGATAATTCATCTTCTTGAAGGACAGATGTGTATGAAGGATGAGGAGGAAGTCTGTCTTTCATCAGGGACTACTGGGGGAGCCCAGATGATGAGCTGAGGCCAGATGCCTAACCTTTGGACAGCTGATGATAAAGGAGATGAATCTGTGACTTTATCAGAAGATGAGAGGTGATAGTACTGCTGTGTGACCTGACAAACAAACTGGTTTCTGAAGAATATGTGCTATCAATTTCTTTAAAATCAAGCTGTATTCTCTCCTGATAAGAAAAACACATCAATATTTGATACTTAATTCACTGGACAGCCTTTGCATGAGTTTCTCCATTAGTTTTGGACAACTACTTTTCTGACAGCAGAACTGGAACGTGTCTAGCCAAAATTCCTTACAGAGGATGAGAGAAGAGAGGATGATGAAAAGAGACAAGCTTGCTATTAAAGTACATTACACTCAATAACTGCTACTTTAAGGATGAGGGTGTTAAGCTGCTGCTCTGATGTGTCAACTTTTTAAAGTATAGCAGGAATGGAAATAAAAGAATCATAGGATATGCTGAGTTGGAAGGGACCCATCAGGATCACTGAGTCCAACTCCTGGCCCTGCATGGGACATCCCAGGAATCCCACAGTGTGCCTGAGAAAGCTGTCCAAACTCTTCTTGGACTCTGTCAGGCTGGTGCTGTGACCACTTCCCTGGGGGGCCTGTCCCAGGGCCCAACCACCCTCTGGGTGAAGAACCTTTACCTGATATCCAGCCTAAATCTCCCCTGATTCAGCTTCAGGCCATTCCCTCGGGTCCTGTCACTGGTCATGATAGTGAAGAGAATGAGGTTTACCAGCACTCCATGCAGTCATGGGAATGGATAATTGGGATCGAGGCTCTTGTTGACCTCAACAATAACAGTACTAATGGCACACAACAACATACCAGGCCCTAGGGGGCTTTCTTCCATAACTCTCATACTGTTTCAAAGCTAGATCTAAGGACTGTAGAATCATAGAATCAGTGACTTGGAGTGGAAGGGACCATAAAAACCATCTAATCCAACCCCCCTGCTGTAGGCAGGGACACATTTCACTATTTCACATTTCAAATGTTGGTCAAAACCCCACTTCCAGGGATGGGGCAACAACAGCTTCTTTGGACAACTTGTTCCAGTGTGTCGTCACTCTCACAATAAAGAATTTTCTTCCAATATTTAATCTAAACCTACACTCCTTTCAGTTAGGAGCTGTTCCCCTTGTTTTGTCACTACAGACTCTTGCAAATAGCCTTTCCCCATCTTTCTTGCAGGCTGCCTTCAGGTACTAGAAGGCTGCAGTTAGGTCACCTTCTCTTTACCAGGCTGGACAATCCCAATTGTTTTAGCTTTTCCTCATAGATGTGCTCCATCCCTCTGCTCATCTTGGTGTCTCCCTCTAGGTTTGCTCCAACAGGTCAATGTTGTTCCTGTGCTGAGCATTCCAGAGTTGGATGCTTATGAAGAATGACACAGGTATCTTGAGCTACCTAAAAACCTATTTCTTGTTCATGGAGTCTAAGGATTCTCATACACAGGCCATTCACACCCTAAACCACCCAAACTTTACACTTCAGTGCTTTTTCCTTATACAGAACCTCATCTTGCAGCTGTGCAAGACTCAGCTGAAAGGCTTATTTCTCAAAAAGGATTTAACACACACAGGCAAACCTCATTCCATCACCCAGGACAGCTGTGTTAGCCCTGATAACAGTAACACCTCCTGTTGGCTTACTTTAACAGAGAACCTCTGAGTCCGGAGCCATTCACATGAGGTATCCAGGATGTGCTGGCATATCCTTACCAGCCACAGGGCTCCCTGATAGTGACAGTACTGCTAGATAGCATAAAAATACAGGAACAAGTGGACCAGGTACTGTTCTTCACTTTATTCTCATTAAATCATTCTTCACACCCTTCAGCTTGGCATATATTAGGGTTGTGGAACCTTTAGGACTTTTCTCCTCAGAATTATTCCCTTCCCATCAGCTTTTTCAAATGTGTCTTTCACTTTCATGTTCAAAGCTAACTGGTCTGCTGGATAGGCAAAACTGCAGCCATGTTCAGTTTCTTGAGCTGGCATGGCAGACCCTTGTTCTCAGGAGAAGGTCCTGAGCTTTGGACCAGCAAGAAGCAGATGGTGACTGCTTGCAGCCTTCAGTCAAGTATCAGACTTCTCTGGATACAACCCTATCTCCTGTTTCCATCAGGTGGTTGTAAATGACCTACCTGCCACACAATGGTTTTTAATGTACTTCTTTCTCCCCAAATTTTCTATTGGAAAACTGCTGTCTGCTGTACTAAGACATTTCTGATTTCCATTTCAGGGGATAGGGAACCACTCTGGCATTTAACTTGCAGACAATGAAGCCTTTCACGGGGCCTACCTCTTTCCCTATAAATCTTGTCAGTAAAGGAGAGGAACTCACTTGTCAGTATCTAAGCCATCTACAGCTACTTGGTAAATCCGGGCAGGTGTGGTGCAGTTTTGGGTTTCCTCCTGTAGGCCTGCAGCCATATTATTCTTTGCAGGAGACAGACAGAAAATTTATAGCTATGCAATTATTGAATAACCAGCAATGACTCATGGGGAAGCCTGTATGTAAAGGATTCCCTGCAGAAAGAGATTATTTCATCTTGTTTTTATGCTAGTCTTCTGCATTGATAATCAAAACAATTATATCTACAGAAACATGCCAGTTATTAATTTACTTGAGAGTGTTTTAATTTTCCTGCCTTCAGTGGAGAACTTCAAAACTGTGCTAAATCTGTTGATTCTCATTCATCTGCTTGACAATGTAAATTCAGTTTCTACAGAATATTTCCCATCAAACTTAATTATCCCCCTTGCAAATAACTGAAACAGCTACAATCAGTTGTCATAATTAACATATTTTACTCTCTTTTTTCTCCACCTGGGGCAGCAAAAGCTGTTCAATTCAAAGGACCAGGGCTGTGACTTCATGAGGCAATAAATCTATTTATAACACTGTAATACATGATCAAAAATTCTGCAATCATATGAAGTAAAGTACTGATATAGTCTGTGTTTTGGGTTCACTCACTGTGCTGGTCACTTTGCTAATTTAAGCTGGTTCCAAAAAATGTGACTGTCTAACTTAATTCCAGTGTTCTGCTGCTGGCATCCAAATGGAATTAGCTGCTATATGATTGCACATGCCTACCTGGCCTTATTCATCCTGAAAATCCTTGTGCCACCTACCTGGACTGGACTGGAGGAGTCAGCCAGAGCCAGGACATCACTGTGGCAGCTCTCTGCACAGAGGGGCAGTGAATCTGATCAAAAACTTTTAATGGACTGTTTTGGCCTTTTCTTATGGATGCAGAACCCAGAAAGGGAAAATGTTGGTTTGGGTTTTTTTTCATAAATGTGTACTTCAGAAAATGTCTCTCATGAATTTTTTTAAACATTCTGTAACTTGGAAAAAAAAAGCTTTCAGAATAAATAACTTCTGGACTAGAATTTCAGCTAGTAAAACAGATGGTGAAAAATTAGCATTGTAATCACATTACACATTTTCTGATATTTTCAGAACGTTTCCACTTTCACAATTTGCATTTGTTTACCGGTATTAAAAGTTTGAGATTTGCTCTTTTCATCATGATCTGTGAAAGGGGCTCCTTGATTTGTTTGCTTATCTTTTTTCAAAAGTCTAAATCTTGCAGTTTGAGAAAAACAGCTTCTCCCTCAGCATAACACTCCCCATCGACTTTAAAAGCCTGTCAAACATCTTTCTGTAGATCTGATTTATTGAAGCCATGCCAAAGGTGGACGGCACAACTCTTGTGCTTACTTGACCAATTCAAAGGGGGTGTTTATGGGCAGACACTGTGGCCTAGAGGACGTTATCTCTTTCCCACCCCCTGCCAGGATGGAATCTGACACTTCTCACTTCGTTGATGTTTTCTTCTCCCTTGCCCCTGGCTGTGGCTAAGTGATTGTTTATGGCAGATACTTTAAATCATTATCACCTCCCGGGCCTTTGAGCACAACCACATAATCTGCTGTTGCATCAAGGAAACTCTTCTTTCAGTAAAAACAAGGCCAAATGTTTATCTGGTGAGATGATAGTCAAAGTGTCTCCTCTAATATTTAAAAACAAACAGCAGCGTCCCTGCTCTGTCGCAATGAGCATCTGCTGGCTGAAGCTGATCAGGATTCCTGACACTCTGCAGTGTGTGACAAAGGACCCCAAAGGACTCCTTGGGTGTCTGTTTTTAAAACATTAATAAATACGCAGGGAACTTGGGGGATGGTAGAATATAAGAATAAGCTCCTCAAAATCTGTTTTTTTTTTTTTTTTTTTATGGCACTGCCTTAGCACTTAGAAGCCTGGTTTGCAGTGTGGTGGTGCTGTCATACCAAGGACAGATGCGCTGTGTCCAGCAGTGACTGCAGCCGACAGCTGGGCAGGGCAGAAGGAGGTGCTGGGAGCACCGGGAAGGCCATGACCTCTCTGCCCGACTTGGGAAACCAAAGCTTCTTGTTGCTCCCCGGGGGAAGATAGGACTTCGAGGGCTGCGATTAGTGATTATCATCAGCCAGCCATATCCTGGGCTGCACCAAACGATGTTGCCTCCCCCTCCACTCTGTTCTTGTGAGATCTCATCTGGAACACTGTGTCCAGCCCTTGAGCCCCAAATACAAGATGGGCATGGAGCCGCTGGAGTGAATCCAAAGGAGGCCACAAAGACGCTCTGAGGGCTGGAGCACCTTTCTTGGGAAGACAGGCTGAGAGAGCTGGGGCTGTTCGGCCTGGAGCAGGGAAGGAGCTTAGGGCATTTTGCAGGGGCTACAAGAGAGCTGGAGAAAGACTTTTTACAAGAGCATGTAGTGATAGGACAAGGGGTAATGACTTTAAACTGAAAGAGGGTAGGTTTAGATATATATAATTACATATAATTCATCAGAATTTAATCGGAAATTCATCAGCAGAAATTCATCACTGTAAGGGTGTTAAGACACTGCCACAGGTTGCTCAAAGTGACTGCCTCATCCCTGGAAGTGTTCAAAGCCAGGCTGGATGGGGCTTTGAGCACCCTGGTCTAGTGGAAGGTGTTCCTGCCTGTGGCAGAGGGGTGGGAATGGTCTGTTAGATCCCTTCCAACCCAAATGATTCTGTGAGTGGTTTTATTAAAACAGCCTCTCTCCCTGAATCCCAGTGACTACAGTTGTGACCCTCCCAGCTCCCTGAGAAATCGTGTTTTTTCACGAACATACCCTGATTCTTGCCTCCTTGTTTGTGCCTCTCATCCTCTTAGTTCTCCACATCAAGGCAGCAACATTCAGCTTTTTAAGGGGTTTAGAGACCTTCAGCAGGCTCAGTCAACTGCCACAGCAAACCTCACAGCTCGCTAAGGGTTCGCTGTCGTTTTCAAGGAGTTTGTTGGCAGAGAGGAGTTCAAAGGAAGCAATGGAACGATCCCTGTCAGTCGGCTGGTAATAATTACATAGCTCCTCTGAGGCCAGGGGTATTTTCTGGGAAGCTTCTATTTGAAAAGGACTTTGAAAACAAAAGTCTCACCTATTGAAAGGGCTCAAGTGAGTGTTGAATATTTTCTGAATGGAAATTGGCCCAAAGTTCCAAGTCTTAGGAATCTTAGATCACTTGCTACTAAGTGAATGAGAAAAACACTGTCAAATATTACTATATAAAACCCTAAAATGACAGTTTACTTTAGAATTCACGTGGAATTTCATATTGGAATTGAAGTTCAATGATTTACTTGGGAAAGAGCTAGTGTTGGAGTAGGAGTTGATGTATAGGCTTAAATTCTGGTTGAAATGAAGTTCCTCAGGGCTTTGGCATGGACCTGAGCTTTTTGGAGCCTTTTTTTAAGGAAGTGGATGGAGAGAGAGGGGAGGAGTGGACGGGAGAGGGGAGAGGGGACAGTGATTAGGAAAAAAATAAGCAGGTATCATGAATATTCCCCTTCTTCAAAGAGAAGCTTGCTGTCCAAAAACATTAACATCAACAGAAATGTAATGAGTTTACATTTTTGGTTAACCATACAACACAGCTGTTACCTCACTTCACTGTTCAATATATTGCAGGTTTAGTGCATGAAATCACTCTGACATCCAAACTAATCCAAAACATGGTAGCAGGAATAAACAAAACTAAATAAAGAAGTCCTGGTTGTGGCTTTGAAAGATTCCTACTGTTGCACTGCATTGAAAATGTCGAGTTGTCAGCACAGCCAAGGCTGACTCTCAGCATGGGTGCCTAGGAAATGTTTTAAACAGCCAAAGGAGCTGCAGTTACAGTTTGAGCCAGAGACACAGTCGTTGTTTTGTCCTTTCTATTATATTACCCCTTTCACAGTAATTGCCTGACAAAGGCAGTAGTGGGGAACAGCATAGGAGAATTTTTGTTGACTTTGCCCCTGTGAGCATGAATTAAAGGAAAATCTCTCCGTGCACAGGAGCAGTTAAAAGGTAGCACTGTTTTCTAGCTTGGGATATCAAGGGCCAGACATGGACTATAATGACTTAATGAGATTTACATTTTCAAGATTGAAAGAGAGCTTGAGTCTGGTCCTTTCCTTATTCTTTTGGCTTTGCATTTAATAACCATATTGAATGTGTTATCTTTGCACTCATGTCTTTCAGCAAAGTATTCCTGCTGTTGTAGTTTTATCTCCAAAAGCTAACCCAGCAAGCTAAGCCTGAAAAGACATTTAATCACCCAGATCCAAAACTTTGTGAATTGGACCTGAGCAACCACATTTTCTTTCAGTTGACTGATTTATTCCTGGATAGATTTCATTCTCCTTGCTGTGCCTAAACTTCCTAAGCATTACTCTGCATATTTATTTCTCATACTTTATAAATAAACTATTCTTTGCCTTATTGGAGTCTCTGACACAGCCTCACATCAGCCTTCTTCTTCCCAATTTTGACCTGTATTTTTTCTTCCTGTCTAATCTTATCATTATTGACCCAGTTTTGCCTTCTCTTTTCATTGCCTCAAAATCTTAATTAGTCCATTCCTTTTTGTCTTGCTTTGCATACCTCTGTCTTTAATGACCTCAGGATGTGAATGGTTCCCTTAAAGTGGATCACTCATACTTACTCTTTTACCTCAGCAATTCCAGATCAGATAGTCAGTATGGAGTTATTTGTTGAAAATCCCCCTTTTGAAGGTCTAATGCCAGTTCAAACTTCAATGTGTCTAAGGATAGAAGTACTAATTCCTCCTGGTATCTCTTCTGCTCACTTTTCTCCACAGTTGTTGGAAGCTTCACCTCTCCATGTTCACATTCTTGAAGTAATTTGAGTTTGTCTTCTCCTTGCCTTCCATACTTTCAGTCTTCCAGTAATTTTTATCATTTTCTTGTCCAATATTGTCAAACTTCTCTCTCTTCAAGCTTTTGTTGTTCTGCTGTTAATCAGTCACACACTTGTGATATTTCTTGCTTCAATTAAGGTAGGCTTTAGCTTTTCAGGTTTTTTATGAAGGTGTAGATACTGTGTTTGTCCATACCTTGCTCACAATGCCTCCTGGGGATCAAAAAATCTTTTTTCACTATTAGTGTGTCAGTTCCTGTCAGGTTCTTGTCCAATTTATTTTTTAATTCCAGTGTCTGAACAAAAAGGTTTACAGAATGGCCTGATAGTAATTTTTTAAAGCTTTTCTTACCCCCATGCTTTTCCCTCTGGGTATTAAAATGATATGAAGAAGGCTGATTCCACACTGAGGAGAGGTGATGTTACAACATGTTCTTTGATGTATAAGCCAGTGTTATGTGGGACTTGAAACATCCTGAGTCAAATATTAAATCCCTGAAACAGAGCAAGAGATTTAGAATATTATTTTTTACCACCAGCTCCAGCTGGAGAATTTTCTTCCATAAACTCTTCAGTCTATGATTCCTTAATGTTGACATTTCCTGTGAAACCTGGTCTGCTCTTCAAAACTCTGCAGTGCTCAAATGACAAGAAATTAGGATCTGGAAATCCAAACTATTAGATTACAGCATTATTTCTTTTCCTTAGTTCAATACTCCTCAGTATGACAGAGAGACTTTTCTCTGTAAACTATATTTCAGATTACCCTGACCATTGAATTATAGGGAGACACTTGCTCTAGGGATGTCAAAATTAATTAACACAAAAGGATTATGATTTTAACAATTTTTTTCTAAATTTGGCCATATTTTTCAAGTAACCAGAACACACTGTATAGAGTAATTGATTTTTGAAACTCACACAACTAATTTCATCTAATGTGACCAAGAAACAACATAAGTTTGGTGGCACTTTTTTTTGCAGCAACATACCCTGATTAATGTAAATCTAAAAGAACCAGAGGAAGAATATTGAATGGCATTATTGGCATTTTTATCCTGCTGTTGGAGATCTAGAAGAGATTTGTTGTATGTTTGGTTTGGTTTATTTCCCTACTTAAGTCACATTATTTAACTGTAATAATGGAGAAAGGCGGAGGGAGGACAAATAAAGGCAAAAAAGAAAACCACATTTGTATATTATGAACACAAAGATATTATGAATATAAATTCTGTTTCCAGCATGACAAAAACAATGAAACCGTTTAATTAACAAGAAGGATTTACAAAAATGTATCCTCAATGGAACTTGGACTCTATATGGGCAATAGTTGAGAGCTTTAATTGCCTTAAGGAAGGAGTTCTGCTGTACTAAAACTCTTATTTGAAATATGAATTGTAGTTAGTAGAAGGAAAGGGTTATCCTTTCAATTCTACCTTCTAGCTTGATGAGTATTTCTTTTCCACTGACTGTAGTCAGAGCTACTTGTTAAAATAATACACAGTGCAATGCAAAGGAACATCATCTCTGGGGATGCATCTCTGGGGACGACCATTCATACTGTCTTAGATCATAACCCAAAATCAGCTGTTGATCTCACCAGTTCTCATTTGTTTTCTGTATAAAACCACCACATGGTTTGGCACAAAAAGAATTCCCTATCCAGGGAAGGCTGTGGCTTTTGAAAGGTGTAGCAGGTTTAGTATGTAATTGAACATAAGGAATACACGAATGGCAATGTGGTTTAATCACTGAATTAATTTGCACATAGAAGAAATACGTAATTTGTGTTTTCTAACACCAGATACCTTCCTGGCTTGATTATTTTTTCCTTCTCTTTAAATTCTGTGATCCTTTCCTACCAGTATTGTGGAAACAGTCTAGTCAGAGTATCTATGAATTCATTGTCTAGATGATTGCATCATTTAGTAATAAACACAGCTGACATTGTTTTAGCTGATCAAGTCAAATTAAACCTTCTTTTCTCAGCAAACAAACCTGACCTGAAAGACAATAACACCTTGGTCTACAGCGTGGCCTCTCATTATTTTCTGAAATTAATGTTAAATGAATAGGATGTTGAAAAAGGTTGTTTTGGCTTTTGTGCACATGAAACTTGATTCTGCCCTGAACTGTTGCATGCTCATTAACTCTTCACTATTGGAAGTCAACACACAATTACATCTTCTATGTCAGTGTTCAAATTTTGAGGAGGAAGTATTCAATTAGCATTGTCAAATGAAAATGTAGACATTTGCTATAGAGAAGGAACCTTTTGTTGATTTAGAGTCAAGCTGTGTCAAAGGCACAGCAGGAAATTGCCATTAGCCAATCTGGACTTTCTCAACATGCAGCTCTACATCCCATAATCATCAGCTTCTGAAGGAGAGCAATTTAGGTAGCAAGTCAATCACATCTGTAACTTTGGCCAACCCATCTAAGGCATGCATCCACAGATGGGATGAAGATTGCTTACACATTCCAGCTCCTGGACCTACTGCTTGACTCTTTTCTTTATCAGATGTGCCAAACACCAATGGGAGACTGTTGTTATTTTGGAGGCAAGAGATAACTCGCTTATCTTTAAAGTTAAACCAGCTGTTTCATTTTATACAGCCTATACTGCAAATATTAAAAGTTGTATTTGGTAATTGACATTTATTGCCATGTTCAGGAGATGAATTGTTGAAAATTTGGATTAATATTCCAATGGAAGACTGAATCATATGGAATGTTTTCAAGCAAATTTAGAAAGATGTGCTGAGTATGAGTCCACAATTCATTTTCAGAACCAGTCAGTACTGCAGCCATGTGTCATGTTTATGGCATCATTCCACCTCACAACTGAGGCTCTGTGATGTGGTTGCATGCAATGATTGTGAAGTCATAAGCTCTCACTGACATTGTGCAGCATCTGTACCATGGGGGAGGAATGGACTTCCAAGTGGCCTGCTCAGTCAGCTGTGTGGAAATTTAGTTCAGAGAACCTTTCTGAAAGAAAAACCTTACAGAACTTAATGGAATGAAAATTTCAGATTATGGTTATGAGGATAGATTGTACCTTCATTTATTAGAAACTGCAGTTATTTTAGTTTTAACTAAAAAATGATTAGGTTCAACATTGAAAGGTGCAATAAAGGTTTATTTGGTTTCTCTTGGAGAACTTGCAAACCCAAGGATAAGAATTAAACAAATCAATTAGTTAAACACAGACAGGAAGATATAAAGTATCTTCCTATTCTTTTCTTTCATTTTCCTTTGTATGTATGTGAAATGATTCAGCTCAGACACAATTTCTATTACTTTTAAATTGATTGCATGATTGGAGAAAATATACAAACAGTAAATACTTTATTTAAAAAGGTACCTTTTCTGGAGAGGGAACTTTGCTGAAAATGAGTAGATAAGTATGGGTAGCAATAAATATCATGAGATAAATGTTAACTTAAAACAGCACCCACTGTGCTACACATGTGCTAAAGAAGGCACATCAAGAGATAAAGCTAAATATTCCTTTAGGCTGTAGATATAAAGAGTACCATAAAAGATTGAGTATGCTCCTTGCAATCAAATGCCTTAGAGGGATTCAGCAAGGCTGCCAAATAGATTCCCTGATCTTAGCCTGACTTGCTTTTTTTTCTCATGAATTTGCCTTTACATTGGTTTGAATAACTTCTGAATCCATAGCCAAGCTAATTTTGGCAAGAATTTCCAGAAATGCTGAAAGGACTAATTTATAGGGTGATAGAATCATAACTCAGCTGACAGATGGAACCAATTCTGATACACTGGTCTGTACTTGTCCATTACAAAATCATCCCTGGCTCAAAAAAGTAGTTCAAATCATGGAGTACTTTTCAATTGGCACATAACACAAGACCATGTGTTTTTACCTTGAATAGCCATGAAAATTGAGTTTAAATGTTTGAAAGTTGTTGTCGAGTTATACATTAGGTTCAGCCTACTCCTGGTGATGCAGTTGCAAATCCATGATGACAGAATAACTGATGGTATGTCACACCACTGATGAGATAATGTCATTACTGATCTACATTTTAATAACACAGCAAACACCATGATTACTCCTCTGCTGGTGACCTAATCTCCCACTTCTGAAAGAGTAATAAATATCTTGCCTTAGAGGATAAAACACACACAAAAGTAAACCATTTTAAAGGAAGTTTAAGCCATAATCTCCAAGTTTTATGGTATGAACAGTCATCAGTTTTCCTAATTGGTAGAAATAAAACTATGTTTGCAGTACAGCAGAAAATTGGTTATTTGATTTTTATAAGAAGATTTTACTAGATATTAATTGATCAGAATCCCAATAGAGATATATTCTTATACTTTAAAAGGCCCAAAATCAAAAAGTCTATTCTGGGGGAAAATCCAGTACTTCAGGAGAAATCTTATCCGAAATCTGAAAAAAACCCAGAGAGTCTGAAGTTTCTCTGGGAAAACAAGATTCCTAAAAATTTTACCAAATATTCTGGCATCGGAAGTTTACGTGCTATCCTGACTCAGGAAGCCTCAGATAGTGCTGAAGGATTAAGCATTGGTAGCATGGGGAAGAAAGATTTCCCTGCACCTGGATAAAAAGCCCAGAAGACTTAAGACAGCCAGAGGGTTCCCCACAATCATAGATCTGTGACAGACTTGGAAAGTTTTCCATCTATATGCACAGCAGGACAGGTGCAGAATATAAGGTCTTATGAACCTGAGAAATGCCTGAGCAAGCAGTCTTAGGACCAGAAAAATATTCTACTGGTAAATTATCAGGCAAGTGGGATACACTTGTGATCAGGTTTTAGGTCATCTGTCCTTCTAATCCAAGTCCCCTGTTGACCAAAGGAAAAAAAAAAAAAAAAGATAGATAGATAGATAGATAGATAGATAGATAGATAGATAGATAGATAGATAGATAGACAGACAGATAGATAGATAGATTCATATTACATAAACAAAGATTCCTAGAAATCTATATGATCTCCTGAAAAGAAAAAGTCTCTGCAGGAATCCAAATGGATTCCTGTTCTCTTTCTCAGACCTTTTCTCTTCTTTTGTTTCCTTGACTCCTTCTAGCTGAGAACAAGCCTTTAGAACTGAAGTTATGAATTTTTAATTTTCTCTCTGTTAATGAAAATAAATAAAATTTGTTCACTTTAGTATCATACGGAAAGTATACAAAAGCAGACAGGACAAAAATAATTCAAAGGTTTCTTCCTTGCTCAGGTGCTATTAAGTAGGGCTTGAGAATTAGAATGTGGCAGTACTTTTCATGCTGATTTTTACAATGTGTTTGTGTAAAGGATGAGAAATGTTTTTCTGGCTTTTTGCAGTAATGGGCTGGAGATCTTTGTATCTGACAAAAGTTCACCCCTCCATCATGTGAATAAGTAGTGCCATAAGTATTTTTTTTCAATTTATTAAAAATATAATTTTATATTAATGTACATTTAATTCCTGGGTTTTTTTTCATCAGAGACAAGTAAGTATCAAAGAGTACAATTATCACTACAACTGACTGAATGCTTTATCTATATTGTTTGTGGATTAGGAAACTGAATTAACTATTGGCTCTTTCTGATCCAGTCTGGATTTTCTTCTGGAGAAAAGGAAACATTTTTTCCTGAAAACCCCTGTACAAACAAAAATATTTTTCAGGTCACTTTAGACTTTGTCCAATTATTAAAATATGAAGAAATATTTATGAGAATATGAAGAAATGAAAATTATTAGAAGATGAAGAAAGGGTAATACATACAGAATAAGGAGCCAAAGTTAGAAGACCAGAGGAAAGGCTTTGGTAGAGATGGTAATGGATCTGTCATTCTTGGCTCTGCTGGGTGATTTCATTACTGAGAAATTAACACCCTCCTGAAGTTCAGCCTGAAAATACATGTAAAAAGAAAACCTAAATATACTGTGGTCTCACTGTGACTTTTGGCATTATGAATTCTATTACTGAATTACTTTTTAAAAATAATTTTACTTTTTATTAGGTCTTCAGAATTTCAGACCATGTGACATTCCACTGAAACCAATGGAAAATATGTCACCAGCTGGCTCTTTGTATTTGTTATGCCCCAGTTAAAAATGCCTTTCTCTTCACTGACACAATGTCACAAGGCATGAAATGAGTTTCCTTCCCCAGATTCTTGGTGCAATCCACAAGTATGTATTTAGATCTTGGTCATGTAAGCTCAAAGATGAAAAATTATGTGTTCAGGGGCTCATTGTTTTTAAGAGAGGTACAAGTCATGAAGTTTGTCCTTTAGCACTTTAAAATTGTCTGGAAAATAGTTAAGAATACCAGTCAAACCTCCTAGTTGTACAAATGTCTCTATTTGTCCCATTATTACCCTGTTTGTATCATTGTGCTTATAGGCTTGTTAAAATTGATAAAGGTGAAAACTGTTTCCAAAAGCTGCCTGAATCTGATCATCCCAAAACTACTTAAGAAGAATTACCAGTGAGGAATAGCACATGTAATTTTTTTGCTGGCATTATGCAAGATGAGTGCAAGATATTTTTGGGACTGGATCAGGAAGGGTGGAGTGACAGGGTGGGAATAAATAAAAAAAGAATGAACATTTCATGGAGCTTCCCTCTAAGGTTAAAATACAGAATATTTGTTGTACTAGGCTATTAGCAAAGTTCATTGCATATTTTTACTGATCCCTTAGGAAGAGCTTATTACCATCACTCTTTAATAGAGCTCGCAGTGATGGATGAAAAAAATGTTGGATAAAAAGATAAAATTTCTCTGCTTTTATGTGAACTTAATGTTTTGTCACACTGGTTGTTGGAAATGATGCTTTAGATGATACAGGTTACAGTTCTGAGTCAGATTTTTGTAAGCAAGTAAACCTGACATTTGGTGCATCAAAACCCCCTCAGCTTAGATTCACAAAGGGCTGGGTGTGACCTTATAATGAAGAATAATTTCAACAGGATTCCATTTCATAACCTATGTTATCCTCTTTTCCCTCCAAGGCTGAGTCTTTCTACCCTCTCAATCGAGTCAGTGGGTTTGCAGGTGCAGTAAAATTCTTAGGAGTCAGACCATATTTAGTTTTATTTCAAATTAGGGAGTGGTAATTGTGGACCTGAAAAATCTTTTAATACCAGTAAGATTCCATGACATTTCGTATTTCCACAATAAACCTGAAGACAGCAGCAAGTTTACCTGCTGCTTCTGCTGATCCTCTCTGGTAGCTGCTGTACAGAACACAACACAGTTTTAAATTCTAACTCAGTGCTTCGCTGATGAGGGAAGCAGGGAGAAAGGACTTGGCTTCACACTTGGAGCAAATGTGAATTTTCTTGTAGATTTCAGTGTCCAACCTGTAAGGGATTTTCTTCAGTAAATCCAAGAGACAGTTGCCTACAGAAACCCTGATCTGACTCAAGAGCTCTTCTGACACTACTGGCACACACTGACAGTTCTCTGGCTGTGATTCATTTTACTCAAAGCTGCTTTCTCCGAACACACATCTGACACCAGGCCTTGCTCCATTCGGCCTTTGCTAAATCCTTATTAAACAAGGATTAATTAAAATCCTTATTTTAATTAGAATTGTTAAATTCTGCTCACCAAGAGGCACTCTGGGAAGGGCTCAGCTGCAGGTCAGGTGAGAGACCGTTGAGAGTCAGTTGAACATCGTTTGTGCCAGTTGGAAGCCAGGCAGTGATTGGTCAGGGAGATGTGAGGGCCATATGAACAGAGAGCTGATTGGATGCAGTTGAATGTCGGTTGAGTGTCGGTTGGAAGCCAGGCAGTGATTGGTCAGGGAGATGTGAGGGGTTGGATGCAGTTGAATGTCGGTTGAGTGTCGGTTGGAAGCCAGGCAGTGATTGGTTGGGGAGATGTGAGGGGTTGGATGCAGTTGAATGTCGGTTGAGTGTCGGTTGGAAGCCAGGCAGTGATTGGTTGGGGAGATGTGAGGGGTTGGATGCAGTTGAATGTCAGTTTAGCGTCGGTTGGCAGAGAGGCAGTGATTGGTCAGGGAGATAGGAGGGCCATATGAACAGAGAGCTGATTGGATGTAGTCGAATGGCAGTTTAGTGCCGGTTGGAAGCAAGGCAGTGATTGGTTGGGGAGATGTGAGGGCCACGTGAACAGAAAGCTGATTAGATGCAGTTAATACCAACTAGACTTGCTCAGTTACCTCATCAGTACTGCCTCCTGTTTTCAAGGCGTGAAAGAACAGCTCAGCAACAGAAAAAACATACAGATAATTTGCCTATGCTGGCTCTTACTGAGCATTGCTTTCAATTTTCATCCCAGTGTTACTGCATACTACCCGCCAGTAAAAATCAGCACCTGAGTTACACAGTAGTGTTTCAGTGGCAACACTAACAGCTGTATGTTCCAGCCTTCCCCTCCCTCAGCATGTTCCTCATGCACACACAGCAACAAAACTCACTCCCAGACCAGCAGTTTCACCCCCTGCAATAATTCTGGCCCTGGGTGGACTGTGCAGCAGGAAGCCATGGGGGCCGTGTTTCTCCCTGACTCCAAGCATTGCTCGAGAGCCCACACAAGCTGTGTGGTCAGGCTCAATGACACACAGGGATCGAGACCTTCCACTGAGAGCACGTGTCCCTTGTGGAAAGGGCTGATGAGCACTGGAGCTGGGGCAAGGGAGAGGGGAGGTCTCTGCACCGGGGCTCAGAGCAGAGGGGGACAAAGTGAGTGTGTGTGTTTGGGGGAGCACAGCTAGGATGGTTTTCTCCTCCTTCCACAAGCAGGGCCAAAGGAGCTGTGGTGGGGGCAGTTCCTGCCCAGCAAAGGAAACAAAAAGCAGGGACCTCTGTGAGCACAGTTCTCTATCAGTGCAGCAGCAAGTTCCGCTGTTGGCAATGATCCTCCTTTGGGAGGTTCCTGCTTGCTCTTCCCACAGGGAGCTGCTTATTCCTGTCCCACAGCAGGCTTCCCTCTCTGATATGGGCCACAGCAGCTTTCTTTTCCATGCCTTGAAGGAGGGGGAACTTTTATAATGACTGTGGGATGATTGATTAATATTTTAGCTGTTTCGATCATCATGACTTCTGGTTGAATTCAAGAGGCAAAATTAATAGCCCTGCTTTAAAGTGCTATGGAAGTGGAACACCAAGAAGTGACTGCTGAACATGATCACAATTTGAGTCACTTAGTCATTTTTTCAGGTAGCTGCACTGGATGGACAGTTAAA